>CM010618.1:12156349-12756349 GCA_003430845.1 Xanthoceras sorbifolium
TTATTCTGTTATAGCAGCAGGCACAAATGGAAATTTCACATGGAACTTAATGAAAATTGTCCAAGCATCTTCAATTCAATGACAAGCAAAATCTAAGATATATATATATATATATATATATATATATGTAAATAATGAAATACAGAGAACAGCAACTTTTTTTTTGTCTTTTGAACTAACATAGGCTAACCACTAGACCACTCCAACTTCCATCCAAAGAACAACCCCCTTAACCCAACTACAAAAAGATACTACTAGATTCAGATGGTTTCAGAATTCATTCAAACGTTAAAAACATGTATCGGTTGGATACTATTATATGCCTTTCGAGCTAGAATTCAAGGACCATAGAGAGGAAAAAAAAAATATCTCCAAGTGTTCGAGCTTGCATCTCTATCCAACTGTTTAAATTCAAAGTAAATGCAAGCATTAGAGGCAATAAATAACCTCTTCACTCCATTGATCCTTCACTACATAATTACATGCATCTAATATACACAACGAAGTTGAACATATGACCAATTCCAGTCATCAGTCACCGTCCAGAAGATTTGTGAGGCTGAAACTAAGAGAAAGTCTACTGTGCACGTCAGCATCTAAGTTTTAATGACAATCCTATGCTGGGATGTCATTTATATTGCCAATGTACGGTCCAATCTCAAAATTATCCTTCACGCTGAAGAATATAACTATAAAGTATAAATATATCAGAAAAACAGTTCCAAATTTCCATAAGTCTACAGTTGGTAGAAAATGGCCTTGTCTTTTAATTGAAAACACATAATGATTCATAATTCTTTCACAAACAAATCAATGGCTCACCAAAAATGATGGAAAACAACCTCACAGAAATCTAGCATTGAGTAAGCTGCCAACAGACACCTCACTTCACCCTCGCTCATATTTTATTGCTTTTTCTCCCCTTTCTCTTCATCAAATTTTATGCGATCCAAAGCAATATCAAGCCAGTGTAATGAATCAATGTAACATCTGGTTTCTTTTTTTTTTTTTTTTTTTTTCATTTTTCTTTCTACCACAAAAGTTCAGTAATAAAACAAACAAGCGTAAAATTTAATATCACGGTACAACTAACTGAGCACTAAAACCTGGCCTGTATACAAATTGAAGTGTATCTCAGAAACCAGTGTGAAACCAGTGTGAGGAACGTTCTTACTTCAAACCCTCACTTAGGCCTTGTGGCATTCCTAAACTCTGAGCGAGATCGCCCATTCTTTCCTTCATAGCCTGAGAAGATTAAAAAAAAGAAAAAAAAAAGGGCAAGATATGTTATGTAACAAACGTGGGTGAGGTTTTTTAATCGGAACAAACATGGGTGAGTGTTTCGATTCTTCTCACTAAAAAAAGTTTGGAAATTCTCACCAGGACACTCTTCTGGTGTGCATCCTTGTATGCCTCAGTAACTAATAGCGAGACTTTCTGCACATGAAAAATTATCATGTATGCTTATCATGCTTTCTTCAGAATGTAAAACCACATTTAATGTAACCTGAAATAGTTCCGCATAATAACTTCACATGGAACAGCAATTTTTCTAAAGTCAATAACATTATGGAATTATATGAACCGCTTTAAAAAATACTAAGTATAGTTTTGGAAACTTGAAATTTGATTTTATAAACATCTGAAAAGGAATCTAGATAAACAGCATCTTCCATGTTAGTCTCTTCTTATCTACAACAGTTTACTACTCCAAGACTAGTTGCAAATTTAATTTCTGACAAGAAAGTATGTGAAACACAATGGCAATATAAAATTTTGCTCATGGTTATACATTTTCAAAGAGATCAATTTCATGCGTAGATATTTTTTTCTGCCGATACACTTGCACAAGCATATTTTTCATCAAGGAATATTAAGACTGATACAAGAAAAATCTCATGGAATGGACATATACAAGATGGGAGTAAGTTTATGTTCTCACTTCTGCACCTAATTCCATTGCGGCCTCAGTGATCTCTGTGCGTATGGGTTGCTGGTTCCCAGATAATGTAACCTAAAAGATAACAGCAGATTAGAACTTTCGCTAAATATAGTAAATATATAAAGTCTACAATATTAGAAGTTACACAGCTTTTTCTTCTCTTCTTCATTGATTTAAGGCATTTTTAGTGACATTCCTCTTGGAAGAACAAAAGGGTACAGGGCTGATGGACTGAAAATAATACTCACAGTTAATAATTTCTATATTCTGTATAGCATCCTAACTGAGATATTGATGCATTAAAAGTAACCACTGCAAGCTTTTTCAATACAAATTTTATTTTCTTATGTTAATGACTCTAGTGGAGCACCTCCAAATCCATTGGAATATATATATATATACACACACATATATATTCCATGTTCTGTGCACCAGTTCGAAATATTAACGAAAAGCATATCTAAAGCTGTAAGAAAAGTTAAAAAAAAAGGACAATAAGTGTTAAATCATTTTGAAAAAATAAAAGACAGTCAGGCAAATGGCATTCCTAGCAACAGAGAATGAGGGGAAGAGAGATAGCGAAAGAGAGTTCACATACCTTAATGAGCTCACCTTCACAATAACCATCAAACTCTGCTCTGCAATACCAAAAAAAAAAATGGAATTTATACAAGCAGAGCAAAACTGCAAGTTCACATCACAATGCATTAACACAATAGACATACGCAGCCAGTTCTTTTTGCACCCGCACTGCCTCAACTTGAACAACCATTTGTGCCTTTTTCACAGTTTCATACAGATTCTGCATATTGCCAAGAATTCCTGCCTAAAATCAAACACAGAGAAACTAATGTTAGTCTCAGTGTAGAGATAGAAGTAACAACACAATATTGTCAAGCAAATATATACCTAACACCAATTGGAAAAAAAATAGTATTGAAAGCAAAGAACGTGTGACATAAGCTGCTCAAGATTTAATAAGATATAATTAAGATCCTGATTCGCAACTTACAGACGCATATAACTGCCAATAATACTAGGAGACTTGACTAAAATAAGAACATATGTAACTAGCATTTTTCTCTGAAAAATGGTAAAGCTTGTGCAGCAGCAAAAAGAAGCTAAAACAAGGTCACTGGACTTGAGATCGGCAAAAATGCCATTTACATGACCAAATCTATGCAATATGCATCCTTTCACGTATATGCACATACTACCAGAAATACCCTTCGACTGCGTAGCAGTTCATTGACATCAGAAGATCCAACAAAAGACCCACAGACCAAAACTAGGACCATCTTTAGTAAAAACAGAAATTTACAGAAGTATCAGCAACTCATTGAAGTGCATATAACAGACCAACAACCCTAACTTAAAAGAAACATAAAATTAAGACTCAGGCTCCTTAAACTTAATCATTTTCGAGGTCCCACATCAGCCCCAGATCATCTAAAGGATTCCACCGCTCAGGCTTGGGCAGTAGAACCAGTCCTAAATTTGACCCGTTGTTTCAAGTGATTTCCCGTCACCGTGCAGCAGAGCATATTAAGTAAAAGATTAGGGTAATCATCATATGCAAGAGTCATTATAAAAAATTGTACTGCATAATGTCAAAGATGCACACTCTTTTGTCCATGAAAATACAAAGAACATGTAAGCTTTACACAGTGCTGACTGGAAGAAAAGCTCAAAACGCAAACCTTTGAAGGTGCATCATCGCTCTTTTCATTGTCTTTCTTCCCTCCAAAGAGACCATTTACACGGAGAGATCTAAAATTACGCCCAGATTTCTGTTGACCAGACCATGACAAGACCTCCTTACCAGCAAAATTTGAATTTGAATTTAGGTTACCTGGAATTATCAGTGTGAGAAAATCTTATAAGCGATTCTTTCAACACCATAAACAGAAATATTGCGAACAGAAAGTTCACAACACTATGAATGGAAAACATTCATTCACATATATACATTAGTAAAGAATTCCTGGCACGACAATTGATCAGTTACAAATTTCATGCCCAAGAAAAGTAAAGATCAAAACCAAGAACAAACCTTTCCAATACTCAGTTTTCACAGTTCTACAATACAAAAACCAAAAACAAACCGGTACTACATGAAAACCAAACCAAGTTCAATAATTCAACCACTTGTCCAGCACATCCTACTTCGAACCAGCAAAATTTGTCATCATTTTTTTCCAGCATGAAACAGAGAGAAGTCCCCATAAACTAGCATGACTAGACTTACCGACACCAAATTACAAGTTTACAACATCCACACATGAACGAAATTGTTCCACTCCATTCTACAAATCATTCCCCGAATAAAACCAACCAACATGAACAAACCCACCACTCAAAATAACATCTTCTCTCACAAACCATACCCAAAAAATATTTAATAAAAATCTAAAACTTGCACAAAACCAATATCCAAACAAAGAAGCAATATATTCAACTGGGTAATCCACAACTAAACTACTTTTCAAATGTAAACCTAAAAACCCATTAAAAGTTCCAGACTTTTCACTTCCACATCACTATATTTGTCATCTCCCAACTAAATCAGTCAACAAAAAATGCAAACTTTGCCTCATTAAATTCACAAAAAAAAATTTATAAAAAAGCACAGAACCCAGGAGAGAGAAAGATAGAATTACTGGGAGAGAGCGGTGAAGAGAAGGCCTTCTTCCATTGGAGGTTTGAAAACTGAGCGGTCAGGGTACTTGTCGACGCCATAGCAACCGCTAAATACACAAAGTTTTTAGATATTTTTTTCGCCTCTTTCGAAATTTTTTTTTTTCTTCAAAAGAGAGAGTGGGGATTTTGTTTTTGTTACAAATTTTTCTTTTTTCTTTTTTTCACTTCTGAGTTCGGGTCACACTTGAGTTTCGGTTAATGTAGATAACAGAGCTTTTGAGAAATGACACGTCAGTTACAACTTACAAATCCCATGTTACCTTTTTTTCTTGGGTTAATTTCACAACTTCCCTCACTTTTAAGTCTAATTACATATATATAAATCTTTTATCAAAATTAATATAAAAATTCCCTACCATTAGTGGTCAATGGTTAAAATTAACGGTTGACTCACTTTTTTATGTAAAATGTCCAAAATTCCCATTATATATATATATATATTATTTATTATTTACTTATTGTATTTATTTAATAAAAAATAATTTTCTTTTCAATTAAATTTGTTTATTTTAAGTGATAAAATTATATATTTGATGGGTTTTTTGTTTATTTTTTGTTTGATTTAAGTGATGAAGATGAAATTGAGTATTCAATGGATGATGAAGATGAAGTTGGATATTTCACAAGTGATAAAGATTTTATTATTGTTATTTTTGTTTGATTTAAGTGGTAAAAATCAAGTTGGGTATTTGATGGGTAATGAGATAAAGTTTTTTTTGTTTGATTTTAAGTGATGAAGATGAAATAGGGTATTTAATGGGTAACGAATATTTTCTTTATTTTGTTTAATTTAAGTAATGAAGATGATGTTGGGTATGTGATGAGTGATGAGATTGAAACTTTATTTTTTTTTTATTTAAGTGATAAAGATGAAGTTGGTTATTTGGTGGTGATGAAAATGAAGCTTTATTTTTATTTTTGATTTAATGAATTTGGGTTGAAGAAAATGAAAATGAAGATAAAAAAGATGAAGATGATAATGATGATGAAGATGATGGGATGAAGATGATTTATTTTTTATTTTTTATTAATATTTATTTTATTTTAATTAACTAAATCATTTTAATTATTTTAAAATAAAAATGACCATTTTATCCCTTGACCGTTATTCTTTAACCGTTGACCACTAACGGTAGAGGATATTTATATTAATTTTAACAAAATATGCATATATGCATAATTAGGTCAACATTTGGGGTGTTTGTGCAATTATCCTTTTTATTAAATGTTTTTTCATGATTTTTTCATTATTTTATCTATTTAAAATTTTTGAAAAACTTTATTAGAAAGAAAGTAAATAATTGTAAATATTTCAAAGTAAATTTTTTACATTAAGTGATGAATAGTAAATTTTGTATTCTTGTTTGGTTTAATTTCTATTTGTTGATGTATACAATATACATATATGCTTTTCTTTTATATATCAGATGAAGTTATTTTTTTTACTATAAATTTTGGGAAGGAAAATATGATTATAACCTACTACCTCACTGATGTTTGGGTGAAAAGTTTATCACCGAACAATCTCAACTTTACCGAAATAAAGAAGGTGAGACAAAACCTAACCTCTTAGAGAAATTGTGATTTTCACAACCAAAAAAAAAAAAAGGTTTAACAAATACATTCCTTTATATCTAAGATAGTGTGCATCTCCTCCATCCATACTAGTGATGGAGTTCAAGTTTCTGCTATGTAAATTTACTAATATGTGTGGGGAGTTTTTTTCCCATTATGTGGGAGTAGATATTTTCTAATTATGACAGTAAATCTCCAAACCTCACATTTAGTGATTAATATTAACGGGTCGTAGGAGACCTCCAATCTATTTAGTGCCAGCTTTAAATAATAATAATAATAATAATAATAAGGATAAAGGGCGAACATGCCCTTAATATCTCCAACCTTTTTTTTTAATGCGTCAAAATTAAGAGTCCGTTTAGAAGAGTTTCTCCCAATAGAGCTTTTACAAGTAGATCTCTTACAATTATAACTTTTAAGGAAAAGTCGTTGGCCGTTTGGTTGTCAATTGAAAAAACTCTTTGAAATGAAAGGATTACTAAAAAAAAATATTTTTAAATTAAAAAACCATTGTAAAATTAACAAACTATAATAGAGTTATATTAAACATTTTAATATTTTTTAAAAGCTCAAAAAAAAATACTTGAAAAAGTCCAAAATTTGAGCTTCTCCGAGTAGAAATAAAACAACATTTTTTAATTGTTCAAAAGCTCTACTAGAATATCAACCAAACGACACAAAAAAGACTGAAAAGATATAACTTCACTTCTTCTTTTATTTTTTAGAAAAATGAATTTATTAGGAGTACGTTTAAAAAATATTCTCTCATGGCCAAAAAACTTTTTTTAAGTTTTTTTGTGTCATTTGATTGTCACTTTATTAGAGTTTTTGGATGAATAAAAAAGTTGTTTAAGAGTCCATTTGAAAGAGTTTCTCCAAATAGATTGTTTATAAGTAGATACCAAAATTTAAGTTTCTCCGAGTAGACGTAAAACATATTTTTTTTATTGTCCAAAAACTATACCGGAATGATAACCAAACGACACAAAATATACTGAAAAGAGCTTTTAAAAAAACTCTTTTGACCAATAGATAAACTCTTCCAAACATTAGTGTTAAGGTCCTGTTCACCCTAAGTTTAGAGAAAGCTCGTTCCATCTTCATTGAATTGTGCTATAGTTTAAACAAGTCCAAATCAATGGATAAAGATCATGTTTACCAAGTAGAACAATTTTATTTTTATTCAAAATCAAAATAAGAAAAAAGAATTGTGAAGTCAACCTTGTATAGAAATTTTGATCTATATTTTAATTAATTAGTTGGTTTCTGTTTTTGATTTCACACCAACTGCATTGTATCATTATTCATAACTAGGTTTATATTTGTTTCTGGGTGTGCTTGTATCTTACTATTGATAATTTTATTGTGTCATGTTAACAAAGTAGATTAATATACATATATTATATTTGTAATGAACAATTCATTATATATTTTTCTTTTATACCTTATGTAAACGAGTCTATTTGAATTAGATGTGAATTGATTTATTTGATGCGCTTAGTAAACAAGTTTTTTGAATTAGAATTAATTGAGCTGTAATATTATAGAAAAAAATCAATTTATTTTACTCATTTGACCCATTTCATTATTTTGTTTTCTTTTTTTCTCCAACCAGTCAACAAATACAAAGTAAAAAAGGAGAGTGACATTAGTTATTTACATTTGAAATTGTTAAAATTATTTTGTTAGTCGTTTGGTTGTCAATTGAAAAAACTCTTTGGAATAATAGAATTATAAAAAGAATAAAATTTTAAGTTAAAAAGGTTATCCTAAAATTAACAAACTATAATATGGTTATATTAGATATTTTAGTATTTTTTTTAAAAGCCCAATAAAATATACTTGAAAAAATCCAAAATTTGAGATTCTCCTAATAAACATAAAGCAGTTTTGTAATGGTAAAAATTATTCAAGCTCAATTACCAGGCCCAAAAAAGTTTAAAGTCCAAGCTAAACATCATAAGGCTCAAAGCCCAGTTACATGAACCAGCCTCTTTTAAGGCCCAAAGCGTGTTAGAACTCACAACTTGGATCCACACATGATCCAAATCCAAAAGCCCAGTCCTTGAAAGCACATTTGAAGGACCAGAGTCTAGTGAAGGTCCAAATCAAGGTCTACAACTTGATCCAAGGTTGGCCATACCTAAACCCAGGTCCATATCTTGGTCGACCCGAGTCCATATCCATCAGACTTCTCATTAGAAGCCTGATGGACCAAGTCAATGAGGTAATCAAATCCTTCTTAATTTGGGTCGAAAATCAAGGTAGAGTGATCCCAAAACCTCACTGTAGTGGCTTGTAGACTTGTTGCCGAAAGCTCTTTCTTGCACTCAAGGGCGGTTGGGTTAAGATTAAGAGTTATTCCAAATATCCATGGATTTGGAAATGAGAAACTACAGCCCTTGCTTCAAGATCTTAGTTTGCTTTTGCTAGATACCTCTTTATCTTAACGAAGTTAAGGGCGAGGTTTAAACAAAGAAAGGCTTACGGTGGATACCTAGGTACCTAAAGACGAGGAAGGGCATAGTAAGCGACGAAATACTTCGGGGAGTAGTCTGATGGACCAAGTCAATGAGGCAAGCAAATCCTTCTTGATTTGGGCTGAAAATCAAGGTAGAGTGATCCACCTTCCAATGGGTGGATCAGGCTCTATAAAAGGCAAACCATCACTCTAAGTGAGGGTTCACGTTTTTTACCATATAAAGCACAATTTCCAACATCTGACAATTGCACGATTCCTGAGAATCAACTTTCCGTGTGACTTTCGGCCAACTTCAATCATCCATGATCATCGCACAATCGTAACTCCGGACTACGTTCTCTCACTACCACAATCCACGGCGACCATACCTTGGTGTACAGGAAATGTCTCTACATTTTGTATGCTTTTATATTACAGTCTATTGACTTGACTGTCGGAGCTGTTTGACCGGCACCACCCCGGTGTCCCAAGTGTCATACTGGCCACGTGTACTCTGATTTTACAGGCTGTAGTGCCCCGATCATCATCCTACCGTTTTCATGGTCTACAAGTTTTTTTAAGGAGAAATTACAGTGAACCTACCTGAAGTTAGTCATTTTACAGGCGGAAACAACTTTATAAGAAATTGACAGCAAACCCTCATGCCATTACTGTTGACAGTTAAAGATAATCGTTGACCATTTTAAAAGTTCAAAAGACCAAAATACCCTTAATTAAAAAATGACAAATTACAGCAAACCTACCTAAGGTTTATTATTTTACAGGCGGAAACAATTTTATAAAAAATTGACAACGAACCCCTCTGCCGTTACTGTTGACCATTAAAGATAACCGTTGACCATTCTAAAAGTTTAAAAATACCAAAATACCCCTAATTATAAAATTAAAAATTTTAAAAATAAAGAGTGAATAACACTAAAGTTTTTCTTATTTTTAAAAAAATTAAAAACAATAAAATTAATTAAAAAAGGACAAATTAAATTAAATTTAAAAATAAAATTAAAAACAATAAAATAATATAATTGCACTAAAATTAATTCAACCGTCCATCAGAATTGATGGACGGTAGAGATCTAATCTGAAAATTAGATTTCCATCAATATAAAAAAAAAAAATTATATTACTCAATAGAACCAATCTTCAACGATGGAGATTTTACTTTTTCAATTTTTTCTTGATCTTGATGGAGATCCAATTTTCAGATTGGATCTCCACCGTTCATCTTGATGGACGGTCGAGATCCAATCTCATTTTCATCCAACTAAAATTTATTTTTTATTTTTTTTATTTTTATAATTGTTATTTTTTAAAAAATTATTTTTTTTAATATGATCTCCATCGTCTATCAATATTGATGAACAATGGAGATCTATTAATTTTATTTTATTGTTTTTAATTTTTAAAAAATTAAGTGAAACTTTAGTGCAATTCACCATTTATTTTTTAAATTTTTAATTTTTTTAATTAGTGATATTTTGGTCTTTTTGAACTTTTAAAATGGTCAATGATAACAGCAGGGGAGTTCGCTGTCAATTTTCCATAAAGTTACTTCCGCTTGTAAAATAGCAAGCCTCAGGTAGGTTCGTTGTAATTTGTCATTTTCTAATTAGGGGTATTTTAGTCTTTTTGAACTTTTAAAACGGTCAACGGTTATCTTTAACGGTCAACGGTAATGGCAGGGGGGGAGGGGGGTTCGCTGTCAATTTTTTATAAAGTTGTTTCCATCTCTTTTTTTAATCGTCCAAACGCTATACTAGAGTGTCACCAAATGACAAAAAAAGAAAAAAAACACCCAAAAAGAGCTTTTTGGGATTAAATAACTCTTTTGATTAGTAGATAACCTCTTTTAAATATACACTCATTAAATTATGGTTTTGTCAAAACCTACTTAACCTTTAACTTCACTTTTTTTTTTCTTTTTCTTTTTTCAAAAAAATGAATTTTATTAGGAGTACGTTTAAAAAATCAACTCTCATGGCTAAAAAACCTTTTTCAAATTTTTTTTTTCTGCAGTTTGATTATCATTTTAGTAGAGTTTTTGGACAATTAAAAAAAATTATTTTAAAGTCTGTTTGAAAGAGTTTCTCCGAGTATATTTTTTATAAGTATATGCCAAAATTTAAATTTTTTCGAGTAGCCATAAAATATATATTTATAATTATTTAAAATTTCTACTGGAGTGACAACTAAACGACATAATACATATTGAAAAGAGCTTTTAAAAAAATTCTTTTAACCATTAAAGAAACTCTTCCGTGTTAAGGTCCTGTTCACCCTAAAGTTTAGAGAAAGCTCGTTCCATCTTCATTGAATTGTTCTATAGTTTGAACAAGTCCAAATCAATGGGTCAAGATCATGTTTACAAGTAGAACAATTTTACTTTTATTCAAAATCTACATAAGGAAAAAGAATTGTGAAGTCAACCTTGTACAGAAATTTTTATCTATATTTTTATTAATTAGTTGGTTTCTGTTTCTGATTTCACACCAAATGTATTGTATTACTATTCATAACTAGGTTTAGATTTGTTTCTGGGTGAGCTTGTATCTTGCTTTTGATAATTTTATTGTGTCATGTTAACTAAGTAGATTCATATACATATTCATTATATATATATATATATATATATATATATATATATTTCTTTTTATACATTAGGTAAATAAGTCTTTTGAATTAGATGTGAATTGATTTATTTAGATGATTTAATGATGTTAGCGTAACTAAATAGATCAAATACATATGTTAATTTTAATAAAAATGTCGTAACATAATTTATTTAATACGCTGAGTAAACAAGTTTTTTTGAGTAAAAATGAATCGAGTTGTAATATTATAGAACAAATCATTTGACCCATCTAATTATTTTGTTTTCTTTTTTTCTCCAACCAGTCAACAAATACTAAGTAAAAAAAGAGAGTGACATTAGTTATTTACATTTGAAATTGTATTTGATATTGTCAAAATTATTTTAAACAATTGAAAATGTTTTGTGATTGTTTTATAATGTGTTAATTTTATTTATTTTTTTAACAAAAATTTTCATTGCCTACAAAAGAGCAATTACAGATTATGATTGTTTTATAATATGTTTTGTGATTGTTTTATAATGTGTTTAAAGATAGATAACAAAAGCAAAAATGCTTGCAGTTTTATCTGAAGAAGCAATTAGTAATTTTTTTTTGTTTAAAAATGTTTCTTAAATAAAAAAAAAAGTCACTATAAATTGTTTATAAATATTTGTTTGATAAATGTTTTCAAGTTTCATAAAAAGAAAATAATTCATACTTTTTTTTATATAAATAAATATTTTTAATTAATTATTCTAAAATGGTTAGACCAAACCTTTTTTAATTTGCATGTACATGTGTAGATTTTGCTTAGATTTAACAAACAAATCTTTTGATACATTTTCAAGACTAAATTAAACACTATTTTGGTCCGTTACGATCATGACTACCTTGTGCTTCTCATGACTACCTTGTGGTAAAAGGATTATCGTATCGCATCGAGTTTATATCAACCCAAATATAATCTATTAATTAATTTTTTCACTCAATCCAAAATCGATTCGTTAAGCTTATTGTGTATCAAATTAAAACTCAATTAATTTAATTTGTAGGTCATATGTCAATTATATGATAAAACACAATTTAATTAATTTATTTACCTATTAAAATTTTAAAATAATTTAAACCTTTATAATTTAATTATTTAATTGAACATTGAACCTATTATATAACTTAACATTAAACCTATTTAATTAATTTTTTGAATGTCAAAATAGTTATTTATATCTATATATTTTAAAATTATGTATTTATTTTTAATATTTAATCGTGTTAAATTGGTTAGCAAATTAAATCTATATATTTTAAAATTATATGTTTATCCTTAAAATTTAATCGTGTTAAATAGATTAATGGGTTAAGAGATCTAAATACAACCAGTTAGTTACCCAAATCCAGTAAAATTTAACTTAAACCCGTTAATTTCGTATCATGTCGATAATTACCACCCCTAATTTTGAATATTGATCACATGATTTATAAAATTCGTGTTAAACTTTATTAAATTTGTATTAAACTGCAAATAATTTACGATTAATATCATATGTGTAGTGTCAACTTCGTAACTTTACAAACTAGCGTGTGTATATTCATAAGTAATTTATTAGAGAGATAGTCTTAAATGGTCCGAATTTTGATTTATTGATTCATAATTTATAAAGCTCACGTTAAACTTCATACAACTTGTATTGAACTACAAAAACTTCACAATCCACATCTCCGTACACAGATGAAGTGTTAAACTTCTTATGTTATAGTGTAATTTTGTAGGTTGAACGAAGCACATATTTGATGAAAGCATCAATCCCTTCACGATATTATAATATTACTGAGGGTTTATCGAGACTTATCGATATCAAACACGTTTAATTCTAATACGGGTCTGAGAATAGTTATTCCCACTATAAGTATTTCTACGTTTATTATTTTTTATTTTTTATTTTTTTTTAAGAGTAAAACGAAACTGGAAAACCCATCACAAAAAGGGAGGGCGTTTGAGTGGGTGTGCTGTTTATGTGGAGTTTGAACGTTTATTTTCATATAAGCTGGTAATACAGCCCCTTTCAAAAAAAAAAGAAAAGCTGGTAATACAGCCCAAGAGTCTTTTATTTATTTATTTTTTTTATGGAAATTGGAATATATGGATTGTTTAGTGTGGTCAGCGACATAATTGTTGCAGATGGGAATCAGACTTCTTGAGAGACCGGCCACCACCACCACCACCATCCACCAGTTTCTCTCTCTCTCTTTCTTTTATCTTTTGACCCATTCTACCCTTCCCATTCTCTGGAATTTCTGTGCATAAAACACTCTGGTTTTCTTCTACACTAAGAGTCTATCGGTATTAGCCGCAATAAGTACAGTTCCAAAAAAACTTCAATTGGAGAGGGTTTCACAATCACCGAAACTGTAAGTAGATGGTCAAACTACGTTCTACTATCACCTAAAGTTGGGCATTTTTTGAAATCTGGTGGGGATCGTCTGCATATATATATATATATATATATATTTTGTCTGAATTTAAAGTTGGTCTAGATACAACCTAGATTCACATAGAAACGAAGTGCTGCAAACCAAGAACTCTTAAGATTGTTTGTATCTCACAGGAAAATTTATGAAAAAAAGTTGGTTAGAGTAATAATAGTAAAAAATTATTGAAAGTTAAGAAGATAGATTCCAAAACCATCATAATCTATAATTACACCTGTAATTATAGATTATTCCTTCAACAACACTACTCTTTTCATGTAAGGGATTTCCAATTATTTGTTGTTATTTGTTACTCCCAAAAAACACCCAAAAGGACTGAACAGAAAACAAGAGAAAAAAAAAAAAAAGGGGAAAATCTGGTAAGATTTCAATTCAATTTCTGTGTTTTGAATATAGAGAAATGAAGGGAAGAAAAAGAAGGCCATGAAAGCTTTTTGGGTTCAATAATAGTGGCTGGCCTGGCTCTTCTTAGGCAAGTGTGAGGTGTGTAGGGGTGGTGTCACACCCACACAATAAAGTCCAAAAAAATATCCAGAAATATTAGGTGGTTAGGTGTTTGATGGGAATGGGATGTTGAATATTTTTTCTTTTTGGAAGAAAAATTAAACCAAAAGGAAAAATAAAATTACTCCATGGAAATTCCAGGAGAATAATTACTGGGGATTTTTTCAATTTTTTGTTTTTTTTTTCCTTTTCTGGATTGAAGCCTAAATTGGGGTGTGGGAGGTGAAAACAGGAAGAGGAGAGAGAGGGGGGGGGGGGGGGGGGGGGGGATGAGGGAGAATCCTTGAGAGGAAAGAAACCAAAAAGAAACAATAGGGGTACAATGGTAAATTAAATATTTATTTCCTCAATGAAAGCTGTGTATGATTCACATCATCACCATTCACCACCACCAGGCAGCCACTATCTCCAATTCCATCAAAAAACAAAGCCTAAAGAAAAAGGTAACAACCAATAACTGCACCCAAGGCCAGACCAGACCAAACCACCTCTCCAACAACAACTAACAACAGCAACAACACATCACCAAATAGCATCATCCCACTTAATAATTTCTCTCTCTCTCTCTCTCTCTCTCTCTCTCTCTAGTTTCTACACACAGAAAGCAAAGAAAACAAAGAAAGCAGAAACATGGAAACAGCCACACACACCCATCTCTCTCTCTTCAATGGCCCAGCTGGACCAAAGTCTACTAAGGAAATGAGAAAAAAAAAAAAATGTGGAAAGATAGGTGGTGGTGTGTGTCTACTACTGTCTAATGTCTTCAAATGTTCTCCAACCAAACCAAACCCACATCACAAAAAACACTCGCTCTCTCTTTTCTTTCTCTTTCTCAACCATTTTTTTTATATATAAAAAAACATGATGCCAGAAATGCCCTTCTGCAAACCCCCCCCCCCCAAAAAAAAATCCCATCTTCATCACTGTCTCAAGTCTCAACCCAACCTCTCTCTCTCTCTCTTTCTCTCTCTCTCAAAAAGAAGGAAAAAAATACATTTTTTTCACCGAAAATTATGTGGGCTTCTTTGGGTTTTCTTTCTTTGTCTTGGTCAGAGTTTTCACAGAGAAAACAGGAAAGCGAGAACCTTCCTATCCATCTCTCTCTCTATCTCTCTCTATCTCTCTTTATTGTTTTTCCTCTCTGTCTTTTCTTCTCTTTTCTTTTCATTTTATTTCTTTGTTTGCCTACCTATCTCTCTCTCTCTCTCTCTCCATTTATCTATCTATATGTTCTGTTCCTTGTCCATTATCAAAGCTCTCACCCTTTTTTTTCTTCTTTTTATCTCTCTGGAGTCTGGAGTCTTGAGTTTCTCTCTAGTTTTTGGTTTTTGGTATCTGGGTTGTTGTTGTTCTGCTTCTCTGTGATTTTATGATGATGAAGAAGAAGATGAAAGGTGTGGCTGCTGCTACATCCATGGAGAAGCCTCCACCATACCCCCCTGTTTATGAGGATTCAAGAACCAGGTTCAGGCACCAGACTCTTGTGCAGGACTATGATGAGTTGTACAAGGTATTTTCCTTTGATTGGTTTGTGATCTGTTTATTTGGAATCTGATCAGATCTGTTGTGTTATGTGTTTGATTTTGCTTTGGTGGGTTTTGTTTTCTTAGTTTCTGGATTTTCTAGATTTGGGGTTTTTAGGCTTTGGATCTTATGTTTTCTGCCTCTAGAAGTGATTGTGATCAGGTCTCAGCTAAGTAAAATCTCTTGTTTTTTTGTTTGTATTAGTATTATCTCTGTGATTTCTTTGCTCTGCTTCAGTTTCATGGCCTTGTTTGGTTGTTGAGAGAAAAAGAAAGGAAAAAGAAAAAGAAATTGTGATCCTCAAGTTATTTCCTTGGTGAAGTAAATGAAAATAGACTCTATATTAAACCAAATAGTTTTAATAGGCTCTTCATAGAGCAAATTTTTGTTTTTCTGAGATGGTTTTCTAATTTCAGTTGTTAAACTATGTTTACTAAACATCCAAAGCAAAAATTTTAAAAGGAAAATTGTTTGATAACTTCTTAGAGATGAATTTAACTTATGTGATTCTTTGACTAAGAATCCAAAAGATATTATTAATTTTTGTAATGTTTGGCTATGATTGTAGTCTAGCTTTTTGTGTTTTCCAGTCTCTCTGTGTGGATATTTTTTGTGAAAGCTTTCACCTTCTACAAGGTTTACCAGAAATTTCACATATTTTCTGTGATTTTATTGTATGAACTTTTGAGGTTCCATTTTTTGAGTCCTATATTTTTCTTTATCCCCAGCTTCTCAAAATCTCTCTTATCTTGAATTCTGTAGTTTATAATTTACCAACATGGTTGTAGGAATTGTACTTGTTTTTATGATCTCAATGTAGAGCTTTGTTATTGATAGGTCGCTATAGATGGATTAACCATTTAAGCTTTTTGCAGGAAACGGAGGCCATGAAAATGAAATTGCAGATGATGAAACAGAAGAAGTTGAACTTATTGGATGAAGTCCGGTATGATTTTGAAATATCCCTGTTTGCTTAAATTTACAATCAAATATCAACGCAACATTGTACTTAGAGAGCCATGTTTATGTTTTGAATTATAGGTTTTTGAGGAGACGGCAGCAATACTTGATAGCAAACCAGTCTCCGAAAATCGCATCAGAGCAAAAATCTTTACAACCTCAGAATTCGAAAATTCAACGTAAAAAAGTTGCTAATAAGAAGAATTATAGCAGCAGAAAGGAAACTGCTGTGGCACATCCAGCTTTAGGTCTTGATTTGAACCAAAAAGGCAAGCTTTATGATGGAAAGGAAGCTACTTTGCGAAACCCTATTCCAGTTTTTGACTTAAACCAGAAGCTGAAGAATTTCCGTGGTAAAGAACCTGCTTTGCGACATCCAGCACCAGTTCTTGACTTGAACCACAAGGAAAGGATTTACGGAAAAGAAGCCACCCCTCAGTACATGACTCCAGTTTTTGACTTAAACCAGATTTCGGTAATATATTATTATCTAAGATGATTCATGAGCTTGTATTCGATGTTTTATTTATCATTGTATGAACTAATTGTTGTTTGTTCTACACTACTGCAGATGGAGGAGGAAGAGTTACAGTATAACTGTGAGCCATGGAGAATTGAGGACTCGAAAAGAAGTTTGATTAGAGGTGGAAGTGATGAGCAGCTCAATGATATGAAGTTGTCAGCTTGTAGGAATATCGGAAACGGGCCAAATCGAACAGGGAAGAGAAAGATTACATGGCAAGATCAGGTTGCTTTGAGGGTTTGATATCTTTTCTTAGTTGTATTGAAATTTAAGGTTCTATGGTTTGGTGGGCTTGGAAATCTTACTTTGAGCACCACATTGTCATTTTCTTAAGTCTCTTTTTCTCTTCATTTGTAAAGGAAAAAAAAACAATAGTTTGATATATCAAATATATAGAATTCATCACCAGGAATCAAATTCTGTGTTCATCTTAGCTGTGAGATTCCAAAATTTTGTTCCTAGCCTCAGTTTTTTCGTTGCTAACATCCTTCTTTACACTTTGTTGGCCGGCGGCGACGTTGACAAGAGAAAATCCTAAATGAGATGGTCTCACCATGAGATTTCCGTTTACTAAATGACATTTGATACCTCTAATCAATCATATATTAATTTGTGTAATATAATGTGCTGTTTTGTAGCTGTCCCACTGAAGATTTTCTCTGTTTGGAAGATTTGATAATTTGGAATCTTTGGTTTGATTTGTCTGCAAGCAATTGAATGGAGACTAAATTGTAACTTCTATTCTTTTTTGTAGTTGCGAATCATGTGATGCTGGTGATCAAGCAATTGCTTGAAAGTTATCTTTTTGTGTACTATATTTGTGGCTTTGTAGGATGGGAAAGGCCAAAAAGTCTTTTAACTATTTATCTTCCCATTTTGAGTTTCGTGTGGTTTTCAAATAATGAGTTTCGTGTGGTTATAATTAACGTATTACTAATCACATTATTTCAATAGTATTATTGACAACTTATATGTTATGTTATTTTGACTATAAATTTAGACAAACATTTAGGAAAATCTAGCTAGTATTATTACTCTTTTAGAAAATACAAACCAAAATTTTAAGAGTAATATGCAATCAGGATTTCATTTTCGCTATTAAAGATATGGTAGGTGTAAGCTAATTGGTGAAAGATATCTTATTCCATTTTCACAATTTACTGAATTATTTAATCCCTATGAACAGGCTGCTAATGTAATGTAATCTTGTCCTTGTTCTTTAAATCCCCTGTGGCAATTGAATGGGATGGATTAGAGATGGCAGCGGTTAAGACGAGGACGGGTTTTATTATATCCATACTCGTATTTTATTTTAATAATTATATCAACTCGTAAAGTTTTATATATATATATATATATATATATATATATATATATATGTGTGGGTGTGATGCGGTTTTCTTTTACCTAAAGGTGTTACCTATATCGATACCCGTCCATGTACTAATTAATTAAAATCCTGTTGAGCTAGGTTTAGATGTTTAGTTTTCTTAATTTAAGCAGGTAGAGTATACAGTTCAGAAAATTTTATTTAAGGATAAAATACAATATTTAGATGAAAGTAAACATTTTATAAAATTAAATATTTTATCATAGAATATTAATTTCATATTCATACTATACTCGAACCACAACGGGTATAAATTTTCAAATTGATTACCTAATTACAGACCCTTTTAGTTATATTATTACCAGTCCATTGTGGTCGGGTATTCGCAGATATTCATATCCTAAGTAAAATTGGATGAATCTAGTCTGATCCGAGTTTATAATTATGTTAACGGTCAACCCTAACAACTGAGGATGCTAGTTTAATTAAGAAATATTTTACTACAAAATCCAAACACATAAGAAGTTTGTGCAATTAACACAATGAGTCGGTTTTCCATCGTTTTCTTTGAAGCTATAGTTATACCTCACTTTATATTCTAATCAAAATGTTTACCAGAGAGTTCTCACCAACTCTTACTTGCCCTGGTTTTTAAGTGAGCTTGTGAGTGTGGCATACCTCATATGTAAAAAGAAATTACCACTTCAATGGAGTTTAGCTCCTTTCTCCATTCCTGAATGACTACCATACATGCCCTTCATACGAAGTCGGCAGTTGGTGTACTTTTATTTGACCTCATGTAGAAGCTTAAAGAACTTGACGTTAATATGTGCTACGTATCAGCTCATGATTCATCCCATCATGGTTCACGATTTCGAAGCAACTTTGGTATCAAGAACTGATTATACAAAGCGTACACGAGGCTTGGCATAGTTGTTTGAGCTTCCACTTAAAGTCAAACAAGAGTACACCAACGCACTGACTACATATGAATGTTACGTTAGTCCCGTGAGAGCGAAAAAATGAGCTAAACTTTGATTGAAGTAGATATTTCTTTCTTTATCATCATATGCTTCTCTCGCTTGGAAACCATAACAAGTAACTTTTATTGCCACCTTCAAATGCAGCATAAATTCCACACAAACTGTGATTCAGGAATTTAAAGGCAGTGTAGGAAGCAGATGAGAAGAATAATTAAGGACTTCAAGCAACTCAACAATTGCTAGGTTCTGGGCTACTTCTTAGTCATGCTGCATCCATACGTACATATTATATATATATATATATATATATATATATATATATATATATATATTTAAAAAAAATAAAAAAAAACTAACAACGAGACCGGATCAAAAAACTGTTAGAACCTGTTGCGTTCAAACACTACTAGTGCCGCCCAAAATAGTTACTTCCACAGTGCAGAGAATTATTTAAAAATTACAGGAGAATTTAGTTTTTCATTTATAGTACATGCAAAGCATGTTCTCACTGTCTTAAATAGAGAATATCATGGATTATGGATAATTGACTAATACAGGAGAATTAATGTCTATACAGGATGCTTAGCTATTATAATTCCTACAAAGAAACGGGAAATAATGTTTTAAGTTTTATCCAATTTCTACTAAAGCTTAGATGGCTAGAAATCATGCAAAATCTCAATTAATATTATATATTACTGATTAGTAAACACACCATTATAGGTGCATGAGGGCAGATGCCTTCATTTTGTACGTGTGTAACAAAATAAATCGACAGAAGTGAGGACAAATTTGATTCAAATCAAGGAGTCACTCTTCACGTCATGACATGATTTTATCCTTCTGATATACAAAGAAACATCTTAAAGATGAATTTGTACGGAAAAATAAATAAACTAAATACAACATTTCGTTATCACACCAAACCACAAGAAACGCTAACAATAGATGAGCTTTCCTAGGAATTCAGCTTCATGAAATGCACATTCATTCAAGCACAGACCCTAGAAACTACTGCTAATCTATCCAACATTAAAGGAGATAATAAACATCTAATCATTAGTTTTAAGTCTAAGTTCCAAGGTTTTTTCAAGTGACCAACAGAAAGATCATGCCATTTAAAACATTCAAGTAAGCTACAAGGTCCAAATAAAAGAAAATAACTAGAGAGAGTAATTTGCACTACTCCAAACATGTCATGGAGTGAAAAGCAATACCTTCACCAGATTAAGGAGTCTGTTCTTCATATTACCCAGCTAGATTTGCCGCCATAGGCGAATCTCAGCAATATGTTTCTCCAGCACCATTTCCTGCTGCTTCTGTATTGGCTACTTTAGCCACCACATCATTTTCAGTTGTTTTATCGATTGCTTCTTCAGCCACCACATCATCTTCAGGTGTTTTTTCATTTGCTTCTTCAGCCACCATGTCATCTTTCACTGTTTTCTTATTGGTTTCTTCAACCATCACATCATTTTCTGCTGTTTTCTCATTTACTTCTTCAACCATCGCATCGTTTTCTGCTGTTTTCTCATTTGCTTCTTCGACCATCACATCGTTTCCAACTGTTTTTTCAGTTGATTCCTTGGCATCATCTTCAGTTGTTCTTTCATTTGCTTCTTCAGCTACCACATCATTTTTCGCTGTTTTCTTATTGGTTTCTTCCACCATCGCATCATCTTCTGCTGTTGTCTCATTTGCTTCTCGGACCATCGCATCATTTTCTGCTGTTTTCTCATTTGCTTCTTTGAACATCGCATCGTTTCCTGCTGTTTTTTCACTTGATTCCTTGGCCACCAAATCATTTTCTGATGCTTTCTCTTCTACTGTGGCATCATCTTCTGTTCCTTCCTCAATTGTTACTTTGACCATGGCATCATTTTCTGTTTTCTCATTTGCTCCTTTGACCAGAGCACCTTTTTTTGTAGTTTTCTCGCTTGCTTCTTTGGCCACAACATCCACATCTTTACCCTTCTCAGTACACTTTGGTGACGCCAGAATGATCATGTTAGTGGTAGGGGGGATGGTAGAGTGAGCTTCAACATTTGGTTTCTGTTCCCTGATCCGAGCAAGGTGCTTTCTCCCCTTTTTATGACCCTCCATCACAACAGCTGAGTGAGCACCAATTTGGCAAAGTTCACACCAGAGCTTAAACTTTCTCTTCCTCTGATTTTTTGCATTCTGGTTCTTCTTTAGCACCTTCCCATTTTTATTATCCTGGTTCTTTGGCAGCTTCTCATCTTTATTCTTTAAAACTACTCCATCCATTTTTTGGTCCGAACCATCCATAGCTTTATTAGGTTTACGTGATTCCTCTTCAACCTTCATCTTCTGTTCTGAGTTTGCAGTATCTCCACCCACTACAACCTTAGTTTGCTTTCCAGTTTCTTTTAAATGTGATGAAGTTGAGTTGTTGCGCATCTTCAGAGCCTGAGCTCTCAGTCTCACTTCCTTGGCTTTATGCTTCCTACCTTGTAGATGTTCCTTTAAGCCTCTCTCACTGGTAGCACTAACCTCACAAAGAGCACAACTCCATTCCTCCTTGGCTTTCTTTTTCATGTTTGTGAAAGGGAGCTCCCCTGGAGCTGCAGGTAGTGTTTCCGCTTTCCGCTTTATTCCACAAAGATTTGGATCGGGCTTAGCCTGCACACACACTCATAACAGGGAACATAACCAGGAAGTCTTGTATTACAACTTCGTAAATGGTGAATGCTGCAACATCTTTTATCATTGTGTACTACACCTTCTGTTATAAGTACAGATTAACATTGATAAGCACTAATCATCTTATTTTGAACAACATAGCTCCGAGAGAAGGGGAAAAAGAACACTATTGCAAAAAAAAAAAAGTTATAGTATCAAGAATCCAAGTCAACTGGTAAATTATATGATATAATAATATTACCAAGACTACGGTTTCAAATCACAAATTACAAAGAATAGATTGTCATAGCAATATCATAAATGATACCAAGACTCGAATAGCTTTGGAGAAAAAACCAAGTTATAGGTTTCACATATTAGATAACAGGATTTCCACAACCATGGTCCTTCACCATTTCTGTAAATTTTGAAAACTGGCAATAGGAATTCTATGAAACCCTAAATTAGATAATAATTATGAACATTTGTGATAAAATACTTCAATATCACACTAAGTAAAGTATAAAGTGTTCATGAAACATTTTCCAGAGTACAGCAAACATAAAATTAAAACTCAATAAGGAAACTCAGTGTGTAAACCAATGTACACAATTTCAATAAATAATAGCAGATAATTAATATTAAGAATTTTTGAGTAAAAAGTAATATCCAAGGAGTTAACTACTTAACTTCTGTGCAAGCTTCCACTAGAAATGACATTTGATGATACAACAACAGACAAATATGTGGGGATATTTGACAGTACGAATTTTAGGGCCGGTTTGTAATTGCTTTAAGACAACAGATTTTAGCTTCTTTCTTTATATATAATTTTTGACATTAAAAGGTGTTTAGTAAACAAAAATTATTATTAAAAACATTTAGCTTCTCTACAACAGATTTTGAGAAGCAAGTAGGGGATTACTTCTCTAAAGTAATTATTGAATAATTCATAATCAGATTTTAAATTGCCAATATTATCCTTATTAATCTAACATGTAGACACTTTTATCCTCAAAACTTAAATAAACTAAAACAATTTGTTACCAAAATTAAATAATATATATATATATATATTTTAAAATGTCAGAACTTATAGCACACAAGAGGTCAACTCCTCAAACTAGAAGGAACAGTGACCTTCGTAAAGAGGACAATCTCCTCTAGTTCGTATCAAAATATATAAAACAAATTTTTTTTTTAATGAACATAGTTATAGTTATTTTTAATATAACATTATGATTAAATATTAATTCAGTTTAAAATTTAGAATAATATTATATCTATTTCAGTCATTATACACGGTTATAGTACTTTTGAAATAGCATTACCAAACATATGCACACTGTTTTTTTGAGTATCAACAATTTTAAAATGCAATTACCCAAATATTTACCTGATTATTTTGACAGCTGAATATTCTTTCAAGCACATCTAACAGTGGTTATTTTAAAAATTACAGGGCAATACCAAACTGGCTCTTAGATGATAACAATTTAATAGTTACTTTCTGGAATAACTGAACCATAACTGTCCAAGAAACCCAAAAACTAAAAATAAAAAACAAATGTCCGGTCATGTGGGCTACAGCATTATCTTGGTTTTTTTTTTTATATTATTATCATTTTAATAAAACTAAAAAATTTGTTAAAACAAGAAAAATGAACCAGCAGTCCATCATAGGAACTGTGCAGTGCACAGCGATGATCCAAAGAGATCACAGCGTCTGAAGTCAACAGCCATCACTCCCCTAGATTTAAAATTTATATACATACAAAACCAACGCATTTACATACTCTACAAAATTCTATGGAGACTGATTCTAGTAAATGAAATTTGGTCATGCAACCAGAAATTTCATCAAAAACCTCAGATAATCCTATTTTTCATTTTCCCAATCTACGCTGCAGGTGAAAAGAAGCAGTAGTATCAATTTGATCAGCACAACTAGTATAGAATTTTCTTGTGTTAAATAGTTTAACTGAGGACTTACATAGAGTAAAATCATAAAAGAGGAGAAATATTTTAAAAGCAACCTTAAAGTAAATGATAATATAACGTAAAGCTAAAACCACGCCCAGAATCAAAATCCTACAAGATCTTGAGTACAGAGGAAAAACAATTAAATAGACTTACATGAGCTACCAGTGAAGCAAAATGTAGGACCTTTGGTTTTTAGCAACCTCACCTCCACTCAGGGCATTAAAAATGATTTTGATACACAAAGTGGTTCCAGATTGTGGGGGATCACATGTCCTCTCGGCCCAAATTTAGAAACCAAATGCATTAGCATTTGCATACATGGTCCAGAGTTAAACATTCTCTCATCGACTTGAGTTGACCAACCAAACCAACTTCTGAACTTTGACCAATGTACATAACCAAATGCTAATGTGTTTGGAACCAAATCAAGATAGTGAGTCCAAATGTACTCCCCAACAAACTATGTCATCTGTGTAACAAAACCAATTCAAAAAGTACTGATTGAAGGTATGCTAGATTGTCTCAGCATTGACCAAAGAATAACATTCAAAGCAAGGCATGCTATAGTACTTATTTAAATTTGACAAATATTTTAAACATATTAGTCACAGATCATTAAAATGGGCATCAAAAATCCCTTAATAGATAAAGAAGTAGTTATATATATAATACATTGAAATGAATGAGAAGGCCAAGATACAACAGGCTTGCCTATCTCTATTCATTTTTTATTTTCAGAAATCCAAAATCTTTTAACTGTCCTTTTGATCAGAACAAGCTATCATTACTCAACACTGCCACTACTTTCTTTGGAAAATTTTGCACTACTAGCAAATTAAAGTGATCTAATACATCAACGAACGGACTTCTCAAACACTCTAATTTCTAGGTACACTTGGTCTTATTTACAGCCAAAAAAGGAGAAAAATAAAATTAAAATGCAAACATATGGTCTCTATCCAGCCATGCAGAGACATTGAGGAAAGGTCTAGAAGGCTAGAATGCAACAAAAACAAGAACAACACAAATATGTACAGGTAATATTTAAACCTAATATCCACCACAGTGCAACTACCCTTTTAACTCTTGTGCTATAACCACAAGAACAAAAAAATATTCAGACCGAACCAGTAGCCTTTTGGACAGACAGACAAATGAAAGTAGGAGTCAAGCAAAGGTGCAAAGGTGCCAGAGATAGTCACGATCTCATTCCCTTCTCCCTTCCACCTAAATTCTGTGTTTCACTAAAAAAATACAAGACTGCATTCCTAAGTGCATTTTAGTATGCATGAACCAACAAATAAAGAGTGAGCCTGACATAAAGCGATCATTATCTACAGCAGAACAGATAACTTGAGTTGAGGCAAGTAGCGAAGTCTGCTGCATATACATAAGGGAAAACTTCTCCAGGTTAACTTGAAAATGCAAAATCAGCACTAAAGGCATCGGAGACACTAAAATTTTCCACTACTGGTCTCCACAAATTTCACCTTTCTGCTAACCCCAAAAAAAGTTTAAAAGACAAATCTAAAAAGATAAAAAAAAACTCATCTTAAAGAAACTACACAAATCTTTATCATCCACATGCTTCCCAGTTTAGCACAGGACATTAGAACACACCAAACAACCTTTAACCAAAATTGTGTACAAAAACCACCAAAAGAGATAAATTAATCATTTAAAGAAGTTAACATGAACACTTACCAGCATAATCAATTTGCCCTTCTTGTTAACCTCCACGATACTCTTATTCTCATCCATCACAGCATCCGACAACTGTGGAAAAATGGGAGGCAACATATCAAGGCCAAAACCCAGGCTGCGATTCTCAGGGAATGCTAATCGGTCCTCGAGCAAAACGTTATCCAACTTGTGTTTGAATGGGAACCTTAAGTCAAGCTGCGTTGTGTGGCTTTCTTCAGTTGATAGCCCCGTTTCACTTGATACTCGCCCTGCCGTCTCTCTTTCCATCATCAGCTCTCTCCTCACCTCTTCCTCAAGCAATCGCCGACGCACATTTTCTGCAGCAATTATTTCTAGTCTGATTTTCTCCTTCTCAATCTCACGTTGGATTGTGTACATTTCTATTTGACTTCGAATGAAATTGGGATCCGTTGAGTAGTTAGCTGAAAGAGAGTTTCTATAAGATCAAAATTATGAAGTTGACCTGGTTGTTAAAAAATGAGCGAAATGAAAGAAATTTACGTTTCAAGCATGAAAAACTTTCAAGATTCTGAAGGTTTTCTGTTTCTCCTCTTTCTTATATCTGCCTTACTTTCTTAGTGACTGAACAGTAATTGAAAAGAAGTAGAAAGAAAACAAAAAAGAAACCGAAATGAGATGAAAAGATTAAAATAAAAGAAAGGTCTGTTTTCAAGATAGAAGTTGAATTCCTGAATTTCTTTTTCTCTTTCTAGTGCCAACATTAGTTTCGTCAACAACTACACACTGATTGACTATTACTCAAATTTGAAAAAGAAACAAAAAATAACTTCATTGAATTTAGATCTAACACCCAATAGCAGAACACTCTCAATATAGTGTGCTAGGAACACACAAACACAAGAGAGAGAGTGAAAAACTTACCAGAAGAGCATTAATTTGAGTTTTCAACCTCCAATTCAGTTGTCACAAAAACCGTCAATCCCTTTCTTCCGTTTCTTTCTCCTATTTGAGTTTGTTTCAACTTTCATGAATTTGTCTTTTGAATTTTTCCTCAAATCACGGTTTTGTTTCTTCATTACAATCAGTTCCTTTATTCAGTTCAGTCCTCTTTCAACTCGATCCAAATTATCAACTATAATTTCAATTTAACTATATTCATTATCATTAGTACTTCCCACCTTCTACAGACACCAGCCTATGAGAAGGTTGTAACAAGAGCACCACAAAAGAATCATTTCATGAGTTTTTGTACAAGGAAATGTAAGATTATCAACATTTTAAGATTAAGCCGGTTCTTATTAATCTGATAGAAATTACCTCTAGAAACCATTAAAGGCCCCTCTAAGCCTCGATTTACTATTACTTCCTTTGACATTTTCTATATCAGCCTCAATTTTCTCAGCAAACAAACAATGGTTAACAATTACCAAAATTTAAACCTTGAAAAACACACTTCACAGTTACAATTACAAAAGTCAATATATACATTTATTACTGGTCAAAACTACAGTCGAGCATAGTTATTATACATTAATGTATTGAACCTAACCACTACCATACAAAGAAATTTCAAGCCTCAACACACATTGTCAACTTATTAGCTATATTTGGAAATCCAGATACGGGACAGCTCAAATTTCGAGAAATTAAATTCACCTAAAATGTGCATATTATCTCGTGCTCTGCGTAATAACACAGTTCTGAAAAAAACTTTTTTTTAATTTTTTTTTTCATTGTCTTTCACTTTCTCAGCAACCAAACAGAGACGTTAATAAGTGAAATGACAAGAAGTAGAATTCAAGTAAATTTGCAAAGATAATCTACAGCACTAAAAATTTTAAAAAATAAAAATAAATGTCAAGAAGTTGAATTCAAGCAAAATCCACAGATCATCTCATGTTTTTCGTACTGATACAGTTTAAACAACTTTTTTTTTTTTTAAAAAATGTTTTTTAACTGTTTATTTACTTTTTTTCACTCTCTCCGCAACCAAACAGATGAGAGAGAGACGATTGAAAAAAAAATAAAAAAATAAAAAACCGTACGGACCTCGCAATGCTTGTTCGGAGAAGAAACTCATGCTTGAAGAAGAAGCAGAGAGATTCGGTGGCGGCCTGTCGTCTCCGGCTCGGAACTTGAACTCCATTACTGAACCCAAAAAAAGGAAAATCAGGAGCGAACCGCAGAGAAGAAGATCGGAGGGAACCGTAGAGAACGCAGAGAGAGAGAGAGAGGGGGAGAGAATTTTAAATTATTAGAATTTTGAGAGTCTGGTGTCAGTGGTGTGTTACTGTGTTAAAAGAGAGGGAGCTTTTGTGGCGCGTGGAGAGTGTCTGGCCTCGATGATAAGGGCATAGGCGTCACAAGTGTGTCAGTTCTAAAGTAAAATAAAAAGAAGTGGAGCCCTCGTATATTGTGTTTTTCATGTACAGAGGGTTTCGTCGGTATGTATGCGGCCGCACAATTAATTGGTAACGTGGGCGAATAGCAGTTTGACACGTCATAAAAAACTTAGTTGGATAATATCATCATTTTGATAAAATTCCAACATAATTCCTCTATTTTTATGAAACACCACTCAAAGATGATTTTTCAGACTCTTTTTTTATTTTTTAAAAGATCATATATTAAGGAACCTAAAAAAGAACATATTATTCTGGTAAATTAGTCAGAATAAATGGCTTCATAGAGGGAGGAACAGAATCAATAAAAAACGAATCACCAATAGAAGTTAAAGTTAATTTGGCTAACCCATGAGCAACCCAATTAATTTTCCTATACCCAAACACCACATAAAAACAAATAAAATTCAAGCAAAAGTGTTGAATCTCCTCTACAACCAAGCTAATCTCTGAGCAGTCCACCACCTGGCCAAGAACCAGCCCAACAAGAGAGCTAGAGTCTGACTCCAGAACAATAGAGGAAACCCCTACATCCTGCATAAACCGCAAACCCCTAACCATGGCAACAACCTCATCAGCAAGGGGAGAAAGACCACTGCCAAACGGCTACCAATAAAACCCAAGCACCTGCCCTTCTTCATCACGTAGCACCAGCCTAATCTGTAACACCCCCTGACCCGACCTGGCTGGATCGACCCAGGGAATGCTACCGGGTTTTCAAAACTTTCTTATTTCTGTTTATAAACTGAAAACCATATAATTTGTAATTTAAAAATCTTTTCAAGTGAGCCCATCAAAAATAAACTTGTTACAAAAATTTCGGCAGAGTTCCGTTTGTTTTTCGAATTTTCCAAAACCTGTTTTTCAAATAAAATCTCAAATCACCAACAATTCACAAAAATACTTCAAATCTCAATCCATTCAAATGCGCACTCTGCCGTTTAGTGCGACTTTCAAACAGGTTATAAATCAATTCAACATCTACAATCCTTTTTGAAAATGCGAAACAGAAACCATGAAATAATTAATTACAACACATAATTACAAAACATAATTACAAAATCTTCTGTATATGCACGCATAATCTACGTATAATATGCATAACTACTTAGATAACAAACTACCCCAATGATGCTGTGACTTTGAGCTCTTCTCTGCAGCTGGTGCCTCTTCAATCTTTTCCGTTCTCGGTTTCTTTATTATCTACGCGTTAGAAAAACAAAACTAACGCGCTAAGCAATACTGCTTAGTGGGTGTACACTAAAATAAACGGTAATATAATATAAAACAGTATATGTAAACTCAGAAATTCAAAAGTGTATATAAACAATAAAGTTTAAAACCAGTACTTTCAGAAATCTAAATATCTATAACAAACGTTTTACGATTACTGAACCTAAGTAAACAAACAGTCTTTTAAAACTTTTTGGAATTCAGTTCCATATCATTTCTTTGTTTTCCATAACATTTTCTAATCATAAATTCTCAATTTGACCCGTGATACACATAGCAGGGTGTCCAGGACTGGATTACGGGTTTTACAGTCGGGTTTCCCATCTCTCATATGAAATGGTATCCCTATATAAACAGTCGGTTTCCCATTTCACGAGGAAATGGTATCCGGGTATTCTCACAGTCGGTTTCCCATTTCACGAGGAAATGGTATCCGGATAAACAGTCGGTTTCCCATTTCATGAGGAAATGGTATCCGAAATCAATAATCAGAGACATTATACATCACGGTGCAGTACTGCCATAAAGTCACCCACTTGACATGTCAATCTTCTATATCCAAATATCCCTATACATATATCAGGGTCGTTAAAACTCACAAAAAATCGATTCTTTGGTTTCAGAAATCAACGAAGACCATTTTAAATCAAAATCCATAAATAAGAAAATCAAACAATAACTGGAAATCAGATTTTTGAAACACACGATTTTATTCAACTTTCCACAATAATAAAATAATGCACAAATAACTCAACAATATATAAAAATGCAATACGAGTATATTCACAAATCAATACGAATATATAAAATCCATAACTATATTTTTTTAACATACTAAATCAAAACTTTTTATCAAAATAAGTTCGGAATCGTGTGTACACCAACCTGGATCCCGTTTATTTTTCCTCAACGACCGCGGTTCTACGTTTTCTTTTCCTTTCCCTTTTCTTTCTCTTCCACCTTTTCCTTTTCTTCTCTTCTTCTTCTTTTCTTCTTCTTCTTCTTTTCTTTCTCTTCTTCTTCTCTTCTTTCTCTTCTTCTTCTCTTCTTCTTTTCTTTTCTTTTTTTTCCCTCTCTCTCTTGGTCTCTCTTTTCTCTTTCTTTTTCTTCTTTTTTTTTTTATATTTTTCGGTCGTCGCGAGCGTCGTCGCAAGTCGCGGTACTCACTGGACCAACTTCACCGCCTTCATCGCGAGCACACGTCGCGGTATCTTGGTTGCGATGGTGGTCGCCATGCTCACTGCCCGACTTTCATCTTTTCATCGCGAGCAGTTCATCGCGATCTGTGGTCGCGGTGACTGGTCGCGATGCTCACTGCCAAGAATCACCATTTTTCATCGCGAGCTGTGGTCGCGATGACCAGGTTGCGATACTCACTGCCTTAGTTTTCAATTTTCATACATCGTTTCTGGACCGTTCCATCTGGTCTACCTGGAAATCATAAAATAAACATACATTTAATTACATTTTGCACCCCTCATATCATAAATTCTATAGCCACATATTTAAAATTAATTATTCGAAATCCGGGATGTTACAATTCTTCCCCTCTTAAGAAATTTCATCCTCGAAATTTACCTCAATTGAACAGTTGCGGATACTGTTGTCTCATGGTTTCTTCGCTTTCCCAGGTATCTTTTTCTACATTGTGGTTCCTCCAGAGGACTTTCACCAGTGGCACTCTTTTATTTCTTAGCTCTTTAATCTCCTGATCAAGAATCTGCACTGGTTCCTCCTCATATGTCAGGTCTGGTCGGATTTCAATACTTTCGGCCTGAATTCTGTGGGAAGGATCAGATCTGTATCTCCTCAGCATCAATACATGGAACACATTATGAATCTTTTCTAATTCTGGAGGTAACGCTAGTCTGTAGGCTACTGGTCCCACATGTTCAATGATTTCGTATGACCCAATAAATCTAGGACTCAACTTACCTTTTCTGCCAAAGCGGAGCACTTTCTTCCACGGAGATACTTTTAGAAACACTTTCTCACCGACGTCATATTCTATCTCTTTTCTTTTCAAATCTGCGTATGATTTCTGTTGGTCAGAAGCAAATTTCAATCTATCTTTGATAATCTTCACCTTCTCCTCAGTTTGTCTGATCAAATCTGGGCCTACTAACCTGTCCTCTCCTAACTCTATCCAACATACTGGAGTCCTGCATTTCCTTCCATACAGTGCCTCATACGGTGCCATCGCTATGCTCGACTGGTAACTATTGTTGTAGGCGAATTCAATCAATGGGAGATGATCCGCCCAACTTCCTTCAAAATCAATTACACAACTCCTGAGCATATCTTCAAGCACCTGAATTACCCTTTCTGATTGTCCGTCTGTCTGCGGATGAAAGGCTGTACTGAAACTCAGTCGAGTACCCAAGGCTTCTTGAAACTTCTTCCAGAATCTAGATGTAAACCTCGGATCTCTATCTGATATAATGGATGCAGGCACTCCATGCAATCTGACTATCTCTCTGATGTACAATTCTGCTAGTCGATCCATGGAATAGTCAGTTCTGACAGGTAGAAAGTGTGCTGACTTCGTCAATCTGTCCACTATAACCCATACTGCATCGTGTTTACTCCGGGTGAGTGGCAATCCAGTGACAAAGTCCATAGTGATGCGATCCCATTTCCATTCGGGTATTGCTATTGGCTGTAACAATCCCGATGGAACCTGGTGTTCAGCTTTCACTTGTTGACAAGTCATACATCTATTTACAAACTCCACCACATCTTTCTTCATACCAGACCACCAATACTGAAGTTTCAAATCTCTGTACATCTTTGTGCTACCTGGGTGCATCGCATACGAACTACTGTGTGCCTCTGTCAAGATCATTTTTCTCAATTCTTCATCTTTTGGAATACAAATCCTGTCTCTGAAACACACAATACCATCAGCTCTGATTGAGAAGTCCGGATGCTTCCCTTCTGGGATCTGTCCACATATCATCTGAATTTTAGCATCTTGCTTCTGTTTGTCTGCAATCTGCTGAATCAAACTAGTTCTGCATATCAACTCAGCTACCAATGCATTATCTGGATTCAGCTGCAATTGCACATTCATAGCCTTCAGAGTAAATAATGCTTTTCTGCTCAGAGCATCTGCGACTACGTTCGCCTTTCCTGGATGGTAGTCGATTATACAGTCATAGTCTTTAATCGACTCCATCCACCATCTCTGTCTCAGATTGAGCTCTCTCTGGGTAGGCAGATATTTCAGACTCTTGTGATCTGTGTATATATAACATTTCTCACCATACAAGTAATGCCTCCATATTTTCAAAGCGAAGACTATGGCTGCAAGCTCCAGATCATGAATCGGATAGTTCTGCTCATGATTTTTCAACTGTCTAGACGCATATGCAACCACCTTGCCTTCATGCATCAATACACAACCTAAACCCTGATGTGAGGCATCACTATAGATCACAAAGTCTTTACCTGAAACAGGCTGAATCAGAACTGGAGCCTCAACTAGCATTGCCTTCAGTCTGTCAAAAGCTGCCTGGCATCTGTCAGTCCACTCAAATCTGACATTCTTATGCAGTAGCTTGGTCAACGGCATTGCTATGGAGGAAAACCCCTTCACAAACCGTCGATAGTAACCTGCCAAGCCTAAGAAACTTCTAACTTCTGTAACATTTCTAGGAGGCTTCCATTCCACTATTGCTTCAATCTTTTTCGGATCTGCCTTAATACCCTCTGCTGACACAATGTGACCCAGAAATGTGATCTCAGGCAACCAAAACTCACATTTGCTCAGTTTGCCATACAATTGCTTCTCCCTCAGAATCTGCAGTACTACTCTGAGGTGCCTGTCATGGTCCTCTGCCGTCTGTGAGTACACCAGGATATCATTGATAAAGACTACTACAAACTAATCCAAGTATGGTCGGAATACCCGATTCATCAAATCCATAAAGGCTGCAGGTGCATTAGTCAGCCCAAATGGCATCACCACAAATTCATAATGTCTATACCTGGTTCTAAATGCAGTTTTCGGAATATCTGACTCTTTTATTCTCAACTGATGATAACCTGATCTCAGATCTATCTTTGAGAAGACACAGGCTCATCTCAGCTGATCAAATAGATCATCGATTCTTGGCAACGGATACTTATTCTTGACAGTAAGTTTATTCAGCTGCCTGTAATCGATACACAATCTCAATGACCCATCCTTCTTTTTCACGAACAGCACTGGAGCTCCCCAAGGGGATACACTGGGTCTAATGAAGCCCTTATCCAGCAATTCTTGTAACTGTATCTTCAGTTCTTTCAATTCTGCTGGTGCCATTCTGTAGGGAGCTATCGATACTGGAGACGTACCTGGTACCACATCAATCACAAACTCCACTTCTCGCTGAGGTGGCAAACTAGGAAGCTCCTCTGGAAACACATCTGCAAAATCACACACAGTAGGTATATTCTGGATTTCAGCATTAACCTTTCTGGAATCAACCACCTGTGCCAAATATGCTTCACACCCCTTTCTGATCAGTTTACAGGCTGCAGTGGCTGAAATGACATTGGAGAGAAAATCCCTCATTTCACCCACCATTGTGATTTCTGCACCATCTGCTGTTCTGAGGGTCACTCGTGTCAATTCACAGTCAATCACCACTTTATGTCGAGTTAACCAATCCATGCCTAGGATTACGTCAAACTCATGGAATGGCAACTCCATCAAATCTCCTGGAAATTCACACTCCTGTATCCGAATCAGACAATTTCTGTACACACGGTTCACAACTACACTTTGACCTATCGGATTACTGACTAACACATCATACTCAGTAGGTTCAGTTTTCAAACTTCTTTGTTTCAACAATGCATCACATATGTATGAATGGGTAGAGCCTGGATCTATCAATGCAATAGCTGTAGTATCAAAAATAGAAACAATACCAGCTATCACGTCAGGTGCATCCTTGTCTTCCTGAGCTCTAACACCATAAACTCGTGCAGGAGCTCGACTATCTGGTCTTGCCACTGATTCTGACACCCCTCTTTGGCTACCACCTTCAGATCCTGCCTGACTGGGCCTCCTACCTTTGGACGTAGTAGGGGCAGATCTCTTTAATTGTTGAACATGAGTAAACTGATTTTTCGGACAATCCCTGTAAAAATGATCACGAGCTCCATACCTGTTGCAAGCTCCTGTAACTCTCCAGCATTCACCAGGATGCCTCTTTCCACAGTGCTCACATAACCCTACCTGTCCTCCCAGGCGTACTGGCTACAGAAGTCGCAGACTGACCCGGCCTAGCTATGGGTATGGGCCTCTGCGACTGCACTGGACCACTGGACTGTGGTCCTTTAAACTTCTTACTCTGGGGCTGATATGAGCTGGATGGCCCTGCCCCTCTTCTTTGCTGCCCTCTGTCTCTTCTGGCCTGCTCTTCCTTTTTAATTCTTTCTACATTCATAGCTGCCGAGACGAGTCTGGTAAAATCTTCGAATTCAAAAGCAGCCACCTGTAACATTGCGTAACTCATTAACATACTATTTATATATTCACAATTCATTATGTAAACAGTAGGAATTTCACACAACCTGTAGGCGGATATAATCGTTCAGTCCATCTTCAAACCTCCTACATTTATCCGCCTCTGTCGCCACCATCTCTTTCGCATATTTACTCAACCTGACAAACTCCCTCTCATATTCAGTCACTGTCAGCTGCCTTTGTTTCAGGTTGGTAAACTCTCTCTTCAGATTATCCAAATAAATACGACCAATATATTTTCTCCGAAATTCCTTCTGAAAGAAATCCCACGTTCTATCCTCTGGTCGCACTGTCTGTATAATGGAGGTCCACCACTGGTAGGCATCCTCCTGCAATAAGGATACTGCACACTCCAATATCTCTTCAAGTGTGCAGTGCATCTGCTCCAATATTCTGTTCCTCCTCTCAAACTAGTACTCTGCGGCAGATGCATCTTCATCCTTTCTGCCGTGGAAATCCGTGGGTCTATGTTTAGCCAGTCGCTCTATGGCTGATCTTCGTGGCGCTGCTCTAGCCACGTTCTGAAAGAACTCAGCCATCTGCTGCATAAATGCTGGCTGTACAAGGTCCGCCATTCTCGGACTAACTGATTCCCTATATGCTCCCCCAGCCACGCTAGCGGGACTCTCAGGTCTATCACTGCTTCCTTCCATTTCTTTTTATCCTATATAAGACAGAAGAGAGGTCTGCAGATTAGAGTCACACATTCCTATGGGTAACTGTATACAATGCATGCATATACAGACTCTTTTTGGTCCAGAAACGCCTAAACCGCGCTCTGATACCACTTAAAATGTAACACCCCCTGACCCGACCCGGCTGGATCGACCCAGGGAGTGCTACCGGGTTTTCAAAACTTTCTTATTTCTGTTTATAAACTGAAAACCATATAATTTGTAATTTAAAAATCTTTTCAAGTGAGCCCATCAAAAATAAACTTTTTATAAAAATTTCGGCAGAGTTCCGTTTGTTTTTCGGATTTTCCAAAACCTGTTTTTCAAATAAAATCTCAAATCACCAACAATTCACAAAAACACTTCAAATCTCAATCCATTCAAATGCGCACTCTGCCGTTTAGTGCGACTTTCAAACAGGTTATAAATCAATTCAACATCTACAATCCTTTTTGAAAATGCGAAACAGAAACCATGAAATAATTAATTACAACACATAATTACAAAACATAATTACAAAATCTTCTGTATATGCACGCATAATCTACGTATAATATGCATAACTACTTAGATAACAAACTACCCCAATGATGCTGTGACTTTGAGCTCTTCTCTGCAGCTGGTGCCTCTTCAATCTTTTCCGTCCTCGGTTTCTTTATTACCTACGCGTTAGAAAAACAAAACTAACGCGCTAAGCAATACTGCTTAGTGGGTGTACACTAAAATAAACGGTAATATAATATAAAACAGTATATGTAAACTCATAAATTCAAAAATGTATATAAATAATAAAGTTTAAAACCAGTACTTTTAGAAATCTAAATATCTATAACAAACGTTTTACAATTGCTGAAACTAAGTAAACAAACAGTCTTTTAAAACTTTCTGGAATTCAGTTCCATATCATTTCTTTGTTTTCCATAACATTTTCTAATCATAAATTCTCAATTTGGCCCGTGATACACATAGCAGGGTGTACAGGACTGGATTACGGGTTTTACAGTCGGGTTTCCCATCTCTCATATGAAATGGTATCCCTATATAAACAGTCGGTTTCCCATTTCACGAGGAAATGGTATCCGGGTATTCTCACAGTCGGTTTCCCATTTCACGAGGAAATGGTATCCGGATAAACAGTCGGTTTCCCATTTCATGAGGAAATGGTATCCGAAATCAATAATCAGAGACATTATACATCACGGTGCAGTACTGCCATAAAGTCACCCACTTGACATGTCAATCTTCTATATCCAAATATCCCTATACATATATCAGGGTCGTTAAAACTCACAAAAAATCGATTCTTTGGTTTCAGAAATCAACGAAGACCATTTTAAATCAAAATCCATAAATAAGAAAATCAAACAATAACTGGAAATCAGATTTTTGAAACACACGATTTTATTCAACTTTCCACAATAATAAAATAATGCACAAATAACTCAACAATATATAAAAATGCAATATGAGTATATTCACAAATCAATACGAATGTATAAAATCCATAACTATATTTTTTTAACATACTAAATTAAAACTTTTTATCAAAATAAGTTCGGAATCGTGTGTACACCAATCTGGATACCGTTTTTTTTTCTCAACGACCGCGGTTCTACGTTTTCTTTTCCTTTCCCTTTTCTTTCTCTTCCACCTTTTCTTTCTCTTCTCTTCTTCTTCTTTTCTTTTTCTTCTTCTTTTCTTTCTCTTCTTCTTCTCTTCTTCCTCTTCTTCTTCTTCTTTTCTTTTCTTTTCTTTTTTTTCCCTCTCTCTCTCTCGGTCTCTCTTTTCTCTTTCTTTTTCTGTAGCTTCCTCAACAAGCTTCTCTTTTTTTTTTTATATTTTTCGGTCGTCGCGAGCGTCGTCGCGACCTATGGTTGCGGTGACCAGGTCGCGGTACTCACTGGACCAACTTCACCGCCTTCATCGCGAGCACACGTCGCGGTATCTTGGTCGCGATAGTGGTCGCCATGCTCACTGCCCGACTTTCATCTTTTCATCGCGAGCAGTTCATCGCGATCTGTGGTCGCGGTGACTGGTCGCGATGCTCACTGCCAAGAATCACCATTTTTCATCGCGAGCTGTGGTCGCGATGACCAGGTTGCGATACTCACTGCCTTAGTTTTCAATTTTCATACATCGTTTCTGGACCGTTCCATCTGGTCTACCTGGAAATCATAAAATAAACATACATTTAATTACATTTTACACCCCTCATATCATAAATTCTATAGCCGCATATTTAAAATTAATTATTCGAAATCCGGGATGTTACATAATCCCAACCAGACCACTAGCCTCACATAAAACGGCATTGACATTCAACTTCACCACACCAACAAGGGGAGGCTACCACTTCAAGCGAGCAGGCTGCAGAGCATTGACATAAGCAAAAGAGCGAGACGAAGCACGAGCTTGCTGGAAATCAGCAAGGAACACAGCAAACCAGCTAACGACCTCCTCCACCCCTAACAACGGCCCATCATAAAGGACGCGATTTCAATAAAACCAAATGCGTCAAAGAACTACACAAAACAGCTCAAAGATCCTATAATTAATCTAATTTTTCAGACTTGAAAATATATTATTTTAGTCTTCCATTTAAATTCCTATCGTTCAAAGTAAATGATTTAACATATGTAATCATCATTTACATTTATAAAAAGATAAATTATTATTTTAACATTTGCTCCGTAATTAGGTCAAATTTTTCCCTAAATTATAGTTAAGTGGGATCTTTATATCAAAAGGGTCTTTTTACCAAAGAAACTAAAACAGTAAATATAATGCAAAATTAATATAATAATCAAGAACAACATTAACAACGTGAATCTCCTAATTCAATCTTCGTAAATGTTATGCCTTTTTGTACTCGTAAGTATGCGGAGTCGGCACAAGTAATAAAATGATGAGTAAATTATCATCTCCACAGGGATATTTAGGCGTTGAGTACTAAAATTAACCAAGCCTATTTCTATTTGGATAATCGAAAGGTTTAAAAGAACGAATTAAAAGATAAAAATATAAAAAAACATAAAAATAAGCAAACAACCAATATGAGAGATTAGTTAGGGTATTTGAATTCTCCTAATTCATCAAATTGAGTTTCATGAAAGCACATTGTTGTAGTTTAACTATTCATGTTGATGATCGTATTTATCTAAATTATCCAAAGTCCCCTCTCGAGGTAAATCAGACCTATTCCACATACACTAATATCCTATCTCTCGATGGTATATCCAAGTGCATGAAAATGCATTAGTCACAATAAACACCCTATATGATCACACAAGTAAATTAGTATATCTCTATTTAATTCTACTTGTGATGGACATTACATCGAGCACGTTGTGAGCGTCTCCTCTCGGTACATAACATACAACCAATTTATCATCTAAATGTAGGCCTTCATATCCAAAAGCATTAAGCACAATAATACCACTCAACAACATAATAATCAACCCCAACAAATTAAACAATCAATTCATTCAATCATCATAGAATAAGATCCATCAAAACCCTAACTTACAAATTTAGTTCATAATCAAAGATTTACAACTAAACATGTTTTTCAATTAATAAAGAGAGTTACAAGCATGAAAATAAAGAAGGAAAGGGATAGAAAAACTCTAGGTGTGATGAACTTTTGTCCTCCTCCTCATTGTGAATTTGTCTAGCTTCCACTTTCTCCAAATCCAAGCTTGATGGTGAGATTTTGGCTCAAGGATTGAATCCAATCCCTCTTGGTTCTAAGGTGATCTTCTTCTCCCCTCTTTGCCTCTTCTCTTCTCTCTTGGTCTCCTCTTGGTCCTCTACTTAGAGCCCTAGCCGAACTCCCTCTCTTTAGAGCCCTTTTTTTACTTATAGACATTGGAAATAAGGTTTATCATATCGCCATCGCGACCGTGGGTAGCTACCGCTGGTCGCGACGCTGTGGTCACGATGTTCACTGCCAAAAAATTGAAGTTTCATCGCGACCAACTGTCGCGGTACTAGGTCGCGGTGCTCACTGGTCCAAATTTAAAGATTGCGCACTGTTACGAAAATGATCATAACTTCCTCTAAAAAACTCCAAATCATGAACCGTAAAATGCATTGGAAAGTAGAAATCCATATCTTTCCATACATATAAAGCTCAAAACCCAGTTCATCCTATAGAATTTATGACAGCCTCCGAAACATGACTCGTGACTTAACTCTCGACATGAAAGTCGTGAGTCTGCGCACTGTTGTAAAAATGAGCATAACTTCCTCTAGAAAACTCGGAATCACAAACTGTAAAATTTTTCGGAAAGTAGACATCGTGACCTTTTCAGAAATATAAGGCTCTCAACCTAGTTCATCTTGTAGAATTTATGGAAGCCTCCAAAAGATGACAGTTGTGCACTCCCAAATCTTCAATTTAATCCACCGATGCTCTTCAATTACGCACAAAACCTTATTACCTGTACACTAGATAAAAACATTAAAAACAACCGATAATTATCTGAGAATAGAACACAAGTAGGTGAATAAAGGTACTAGTGAAGGTCCATTTTTTATCAAGAAATGGAACCAACAATAAACAATAATACTGTCAATGCCCAAGAATCTTAATAAACTCAGTCCTAAAAACAAGTCATTATCAGTCGTCACAATCTTCTTCTTCTTTACCCTCACAAACACTTAAAAAATAAAATTAAGAAAAATAAAAGAAAAGGGGCTAAATATCCTAAATATTTATTAATGAGATCTACCGTCTTCCTTAATGGCTAATCTCCGTTAATGGAGATCAATTACTCTTAGAGTACGTTTGGTGTGTGAGATTGAATTATATTATTTTTATGGGATAAGATTGGACTGGATTGAACTAGACTGAATTAATATTGTGATGTGTTTGGTGCAGTATGAATTGAACTAAAATAATATTATCTCTTGTTTGATATAGTATGAGATGAGATAAAATCATATTAGATTAAACTAATTTTCACATAAATTAAATTTATTTTAACTTAAATAAAAGATAAAATTAATTTTAAATTTATTATTGAAATAATGTGGCAAACTGATTTGTAATAACCATATTAATTGTAAGATGACATATTAATAATGTGATAGTTACAAATTAGATTGTCACATCATTTAAAAAATAAATTTAAGCATATTTTTAAACAGTTTAGCATTATTCATTATTATAACCTCACTAATGACCATGTATTATCCATATTATTTTAGTATGGTAGCAAAATCCTGAAGTGAAAATACTTCAAAAATTACTAAAAAATAAACGTGTACACTATTAATAACTAAGTGGTAAATGTATTATTTGACAACTTTATGTCTTTTATGATGCACGAAAGATTTTGGTAAGTATTGTATGATATGATATAATTAAATTTTCTTCCTACTTAGAACATAATGAAATCAACTATTTTCTTGAACTGAATATCGTCCGTTTCAGACTCTTAACATAATTCAAGCTGAATCACATCCACCAAACTGGGCCAGATCTGGGCCATTTTAAATTAAACAGGCCAGCCCATCATCACACTATAATAGACTGTCCAGATTAACTGTCTCGTGATGACTCAACATTGGAACTTGGAAGGGAACTCTAACAAAATATTAAAATATTACCGTCAGAGTCGTTTTCAGGATTCAGTTATATATCGGTTTCGGTACTCAACGGCGTCGTTCGTAGATAGTTCTATTAAAAAAATATTTGTTGACCATGCGTTCCACGCTGAATCCATCAATAGCCATTCATTAAATATCGAAGATCAATCAGATCGTCATCTCCCTCTCTTGCATTTTGTTTCTCTATTAACCTCAGTTACTGTAACTAAAAATCAACAGAGAAAATGCCTAGTTCCTGCGCAATCTGCTGTGAAATCTTGATCGCGATTCTGCTTCCGCCTCTAGGAGTCTGTCTTCGTCATGGTTGCTGCACCGTAAGATTCTCTCTCAGTTTTCTTTTGTTGTTTTCTGTTTGGTTGCCGACAAAATAGTTATCTCCGCAGACAAAGGGAGCTTGATTTTGTTTTCCCACAGTTTCCGTTCAATTAATCAAATTTTTAGTGGATTTATTTTGCCGAGAAAACGAAGACTGTGAATATCAGGCTATTGTGATCAAAGCTCCTTGTTCATGTAAAACCTAATACTCAAAACATCGATATTGCTACAAGTGTGGCTTTTTTCGACATCCATTGAACTTTTTTGCACTTAAAAACATTGAGAACAAGAAGCCACTTGTTAGTTAAATGGACGATTAGTGATTCAAAAGTGTTAATTTCTTTCGATGTTCTTTTAGATTAATATGAATTTTATCAATCCGCAGGTTGAGTTTTGCATTTGTTTGCTCCTGACGATTCTAGGATACATCCCTGGTATAATCTACGCGTTATATGCAATCGTGTTTGTGAATCGTGATGAGTTCTTTGATGAATACAGGCGTCCCCTTTACGCGCCATAGTTAGGACCTCTCTGTCTCTGCTTATGTTTAGTGTTTTAATTATCATCCACGCTGTGTGTTGTCCCTGATAATAAAAACCCTCTACTGCTTGTATTGCTATGATACGTGGCCTGTTTGGTTTGATGGTCACCAGAAATCAGAACAATTGTTGCGCCATGCAACAGTTGTTGTGGAGTTATGTCATTTGATGTTGTCGTTCCGGACATGTACGTAGGATTCAACTCTAAACTTATCGTATTTCGTATCAATATTGAAATTTTCGTCCTTTTTACGTTAAATACTGTAGCAATTCCGATGAAATGGTTATTGTGTTTTTGCCACTTTTCTTATTAGTGCTTGTGCATTTTTAGTGTAGAAAAACAACGTCTGATCTGATTTTGAAGTGCAAAAAAGAAATCTTTCTAGTTAATATATAATGATTTTCGTTGTTAATAATTAGTACTGAGATTTCTTAAAAATTTTGAAAGATTTTATGACACATTCATTATTACTGTATTTTTTGAAAATTATAAAAAAAAATTTGTTGGGGGAGAAAACTAATAAACCACCAATTTAGTGATCAACATCACATTTTCTGAATCATAGAACTTAAAAATTATATAACTAGATAATATAAATGTATACTATTCTTTTTTTTTTTATTGCAACTGATATTAAATTTTGAAAATTGATATTAAAAAAAATTATGTTTTAAAATAAAAATAAGAAATTAAATATAAATTTTAAATACCGTGTGTACGAAGTTGAAATTTTGAATTCGAATCCCCCCATTCTGAACATATAAAAAAAAAACTGAAAGTGTGAAAAAAATCACAAATTTATTAATAAATATCGTTTTTTAAAGAGAAATTGGGTTATAATCCAGCTTATTTATAAAATTCAAGTAAAATTAAACAAAATATTATTTTTGTGTTTGAAAATCAGGATTGGAAGTTCAAACAATGTTAATTTAAATTTTTTCAAAGAATTATTATTAACTTGCATTAAAAAAAAAAATCCATTTCTCTAAGAATATTAAAAAATATATATAATTATCTTTGTTATTTTTTTTTTTGAGAAATAATTGTATTTGTTCTCATTCTCATTATTATTCAAGCAAAATCAAATCAAGCGCTTCCTTTTTTTTGGTAGTGCATTCAAACTGGGCAGTCTGGGCCTCTCAGACACATCATCATTTAATTGAGGGAAAATTTTAATTTAGTCCCTAATTATTTATAAAACCTCACTTATTTACTCATATTTTACTTTTTAATTTCCGTAATCCCTAACGTTTGGAAAACATATCAAAATAGTCATTCTGATCAATTTTTAGTCAGTCAACTATAGTAGAATTATTAAAAAGTCAGTTTTACCCCTCAATTATATATATAAAAAAAAAATTACCCTTTAAATAAGTTAAATTTTATAAATTTACATCATATATTAAAAGAGCTAAATATCCTCTTTTAAAAATTTTTTACAAGTGAATTATTTTTACCATTCAGACAATTGTAAATAGAAAATTTATTTATTTTTGACAAATTAATAGAAAAATAATTTATTGAACTTAAAACTTATTAAATAAACTTAAAAAATTTTAAATAAATTTTATAAAATTTACCAAAGTAATAAAAAAGTCAATTTTTACCAAATTTTATACTTCATAAATTCCATATTTTTTGCCCTGTTTTCCATCATCTAATTTCCATCAAACATTAAAATAACACATTCAAATTATTCAAATTGCCCAGTCTTCTATCAAGTATACCAACAAGAATAAAAAACATTCTTCAACCATTAATATATGACAGTATGAATGCCCTTTAAAAATATTATAATTGCCCAGTATACATTACAAACACCAACTGGAATAGTAAACCATTGCATTAATATATGATAGTATGAATGTCCATTTATACATTAGGTCAACACAAAAATTCTTGAACACCTTTTATACATATATCAACACCAAAATACCCATGCAGCAAAACACCACAAAAATCAAACCACTGCTACCAACCCTAAAATGTCCATATGGTTAACAATCCTAAACTTTTCATGCAACCGCAACTCCATAAAAAATCCACCAAAAAGACAGAATTGGCAACCCCACAAAAAAATTGTGTCAACCATATTTGAGATTCACAATCATTAGTGTCAAATGTGATAGTAGAAAAAAAATTTTCTAAAATACGAAATTAAATAATATTAATATAGCGTAATACTAGAGTCATAACTGCTGAGAATTGTTCAAATTGCTGCATTCTCTATGACTTTTTATGCTGCTGGAACTTTCATGTTTAAATGTACTGCTAAAAGTGAGATTGTTAGAAAAACAAAACAAAAACAGTGATATAGAGACATTTAATTACATATATAGACATAGAGAGAGAGAATATCATGTGATGTGTTTGGATGATGGGTCAGCAAACTCGTGCAAGTAATTACATTGTTATACTGATAATGTTCTATATAGTATGTCAGAAAAAAAAAATTAAATGAAAAAAGTTTTACATCTCCTACTTGAAATGAGAATTGTGTGAGAGGATTTGATTTTTTTTTTTCTCTTGATATTATTATACATGGATTTCCCAAATCACAGAGGATTTGCTATATTTTGTTACTGTATTTGGAACCATAAATGGAAGTTGTAACAACTTTTTATTAACTCTGAGGGCAATCTATAGCAGGTTTGTCAAAGTACAGAGAAGAATTGCCATTTGTAGAGAAACTAAATTTGCACAAAACATAATACTCTACACCATATTTAGTTATTAGAAGTTGGTATATTTGCTTTCAAAATAAGGCAGATTTGGTCCTGTAAATAAACATAAGGTGAGGTGAGTAGAGATTACATACGTACAATCTCATATCATCTAATAAATACTACCAATCATAATCTAACACGTCAGCAAGCTATTCTCTCAAATAGCCTTCTGTATAACAATGTAATTACTTTCATACCCACGTCAGCAAGCTACATTTATCCCAAAGAAATTGCTGTCACATTTAATCACCAAGAATATTCACTACTTCTAATATCAAACCAGATTTTGTAGGTATCTTTTTTCCAGCTCATGCATGACAAGATAACTATCAATTAATTTACATCCTCAGGATGAATTATTCAAAGCACTAAACTTTCATGCCAAACATTATTGTAAGCACCAAAATTTAATGGCAAACTTTCATGCAAAACTCAACAGCAAGTTCATTCAAAAATAGTGTTAAAAAACAACCTAGGTTGCTTTGTGGTTTAAGTTGATTTCCTTTAACTTGTACCGGCTCTGCTACATTTTTCCTGAAAAAAAACAAAACAAAACAAAATTGGGTTAATTTGTTTACTGATAAAAAAAAAAAAAAAAAAAAAAACAAAGTATTAACTAATTTTTTTTACGTAGTTTAATCCAAGTATGTTCCTAAGACTCCTAAAGAGTGGTGGGATGGTCGTAAAATTAGTTTACAATATTTTCGTATTTGGGGATGTCCGGTACATGTACTGAAGAACATAAATGGAAAATTATAACCCCATTCATAGATATGCTTGTTTGCATGATACCCAAAGGAAACTAGAGGTGGATTCTTTTATGATCATCAAGATAACAAGGTGTTTTTATCGACAAACACAACGTTTCTTGAGGGAGATTATATGAGTGATCATAAACATCAATCAAAGATTGTATTAAAAGAGCTAAAACCTGGTATGACTAGTGCTCAGTTAACAAAAGTTGTTGTTCCATCCACGTTTGATAGTTAGACGATTCTTAGTTAGGATGTACTACCACCTAGACCTAGTGGGAGGATTGTATGACAACTTGATCGCTATTTAGGTATTGGAGAGGTACATAGTGCCATTTCTAATAATAGTGTGGATGATCCATTGTCATTTAGATATGCAATGAAAAATTCTGACAAAGAGGAATGACTTTAAGCCATAAATCTCGAGATAGAGTTCATGTACTCCAACTCGGTCTGGGAACTTATAAACTTACCTGATGGGATAAAACCTATAGGGTGTAAGTGGATCTACAAGAGGAAGAGATGAGTAGACGGGAAGGTAGAAACCTTCAAGGTAAGGCTAGTGGCAAAGGTTACACCCAGAAGGAGGGGATCGATTATAAAGAGACATTCTCGCCAGTAGCCATGTTTAAGTATATTAAGATACTTTTATCCATTGTTGCCTTTTTCAACTACGAAATTTGGCAATTGGACGTTAAGACTGCATTCTTGAATGGCAATCTTGATGAGAACATTTACATGATGCAACCAGAGGGATTCGTATCCTAAGATCAAGAATAAAAATTTTGCAAGTTGCAAAAGTCCATTTATGGACTTAAGCAAGCATCTAGATCTTAGAATATAAGGTTTGATATTGCTATCAAAACCTATGGCTTTGAGCAAAACGTTGATCAGCCTTGTGTGTACAAGTACATCATTAATAAGTAAGTAGTATTCTTGGTCCTTTATGTAGATGATATCCTACTCATTGAGAATGACATAGGAACATTATCAGAAGTAAAGGGTTGGCTTGCTAACCAATTCCAAATGAAAGATTTGGGAGAGGCAAGTTATGTTATAGGGATCCAATTAATAAGGGATCGCAAGAACAAACTGTTAGCATTGTCTCAGGCATCGTATATCGACAAGGTACTTAAATGATTTTTCCAAGAAAAGTAACTTACCTGCCAGGCATGGAGTTCACTTGTCTAAAGAATAGTGTCCTAAGACATCTGAAGAAATTGAAGATATGAGACGTATTCCCTATGCATCAACAATAGGTCATGTATGTTATGCTATGCACGAGACTGACATCTGCTTCACAGTGGGAGTAGCCAACAAATATCAGTCCAACCTAGGATTGGATCATTGGGTTGTTGTAAATACTATTCTCAAGTATCTTCAGAGAATGAGAAACTATATACTTGTATATTCCGGACAGATTCTGACTTTCAGTCAGACAATGATTTTAGGAAATCCATGTCTGGATCAGTATTCACTCTTGGTAGTTGAGTCATAGTGTGGAGGAGTATCAAGCAATCTTGCATTGTTGATTCTACTATGAAAGTCGAGTATGTAGAGACTTGTGAAGTTGCTAAGGAGGCGATATGGCTCCGTAAGTTCTTAAATGATTTAAAAGTTGTTCCAAATCTGGATAAGCCATGACATTTTATTATGATAATAATGGAGCTGTGGCTAATTCCAAAGAGCCGAAAAACCACAAAAGAGGGAAGCATATAGAGAGGAAATATCACCTCATTAAAGAGTATAATGTTTTTATTTATATTTATACGTTTATATAATATGCGCATAATATCCAAGATTGCAAGATATAATCTAAAATTGAGTATATGAATATCGTATACAGAAGGATTCATTTTGAACATGCAATCTAAAAAGTCCATAGAGAGCATACAAAGCTGGATATTTTGTTTGTGGTTGATATACTGTTGCGAATTCTGTAGTGTACAGTGGTTTTATCCTAAACTGCTCATATAGTTGATATGAGAATGAAGACGCCTTATATGATGAGAACATCACGATTTATATTAATCTCTCACCAAGATCCGTTAGTAGATGAGATTCATATATATATATATATATATATATATATATATATATATATATATATATATATCGATAAAACTTTAGGTCCATTAGGTCCTCTTGCTAGCCCTTATGGTTGTTGGTAACGAGATTCACGGTAAATTAATTGGATAGTCCAATTAATTATGTTACGAAAGTGACACGGTTTAATTAAAGAGAATTAATTAAATAATATAATTATTTAATTAATGATTTAATAACTAAATAAATATTAATAATTTTGAATTTTGAATTATTTTAATTATTCAATAGGAGGTTACAATTTCAAACCTTAACTAATACAAAAAGGGATTTCAGTAATAAAATTATTTAAAAATTCCTAAGTGATAAAGAATTAAAACTATAGAATTGACTAAAAGTCAAATAAGATTTAGAATCCTAATTGACCTAGTCAAACAAAAACCCTAGAGGTATAATATATATATATATATATATATATATATGATATATTATTAGAAAAATAATGCAATGCAAACCCTAAGCAAGAAACACATGCCCATCTTTTTATTCGTGATGTGCCCACACGCGCATTGTCAGACCCGCGAATCATAACTCAGAAGGCTTGGTGGTGAACCAAGAAATCAAAGAACCAAGAAAAACATCAAAAGCATTATAGATTAATTTTCTATTTGTGTATGTACAACTAGTTCTTCTGAAAAAAGTTTTAAATAAATAATTTTTTTTTAAAACCTAATTTTTTCCGCTGCATTTATAAAAAGATATTTTTTTCCTACACTTTAAACCCCATACCCACCCCTCACTAAAGCTTTTGGTAAGCGCAATCTCTCATAACTCACCCAGCTGATCCTCTTTTTTCCTTTATTAGAATCCTACCAAAACCCCATAATAATCTAACATAGCTCCCTACAAAGATTTACTGGCAACTGAAAAAGGCTCATGGTGTACGTGGGTACAGCCTGAGCCACAGCCTTAATAAGCATCTCCCTGCCACCTAAGGAAAATAAATTCCTTCTAGCCACGAATTCTCCCCCAAAACTTCTCTTTAATGCTGTTAAAGGTTTGCCTTTTATTTCTCCGCACCATAGCAGGAAGCCCAAGGTACTTATCATGAGCTTGGGCCTCATTCAAGCCAAATAGTCGTAAGATGCTTTCTCTAGTGCCAGGTTGAACATTCGGACTAAAGAAAAAAATAGATTTTGAAAATTGATAAGCTGTCCAAGATCCTCTATCATACACGTTCAAAACCTATTTTAAAGTAGCACAACAAAAGGTATCAGCCTTATAAAATAGAACACAATCATCAGCAAATAAGAGATGGCTTATTAGGGGGATACCTTTACAACATCAAACACCCAGTAGCTTCCCATTTTGCTCTGTGCCCCAAATAAGAGAGGAAAACACCTCTACATACAAAATGAACATATAAGGGGATAAAGGGCAACCCTATATAACCCCTCCTGAAGGAAACACCTCCTTAACTAAGCTGTCATTAACAACAAAAGGAAACCTAACATTAGAAATACAATCAAGGATAAGGGAAATCCACTTATGAGGAAACCCCATTTTCCACCATATCGTAGGCCTTACTCATGTCGAGTTTAAGCACTGAAAGCCCTTTCCTACCAACCTTCTTACGACTCGTAATATGGCAATTATCAATTTAGTTCCTAAATTTTGACGAATTATGAATTTTTTAATACAATTTGCTTTTTGGTACCTATGGAACCCTAAGATTTCATAAATATATCAATTTGGTCCATATAACCAATATTTTAATAGTCAAACTCATAGAAAATGTTAAAATGATAATTTTATCCTTAACTCTATTTAAATGAGTTAAAACTATAATTTTTAACCTCAAAACATTTTAAAAAATAATATTAAAACTTTTAAAAACATAAATTATTATTTTTTTAATTGTTCTTTTTTAAAAAATAATTTTTTAAAAGTTTTAATATATCTATACCAACAGTAGAGATCCATTTAATTTTTTTAATTTTATTTTTAAAAATTAATATAAAATGATCATATTACTCTTCTTATTAACAAAAACTGAATATAACATTTTTAAAAGTTTGAAGGTAAAATTATAGTTTTAACTATAGAGTCAAGGGTAAAACTGTATTTTTAATATTTTTGTGAGTTTGACTGTTAAAAATTATTTAAAGGGACCAAATTGATACATTTATGAAAATTTAGGTTCAATGGATACCAATAAAGCAAACTACGTAAAAAAACTAATAATGCGTCAAAATATAGGGAGTAATTTGATAATTGCCCCAGATAAAATAAAAGAATCTCAATGTCATTTTCACGCGGAAGTTGACTTGTGAAGCCATTAAAAAAAGCCTAAAGCCGGCAGTTAAAGATCAGATTTCAGATCTCTCCTGCTGCTGTTGTTGTTTGCTTCTCCATTAAGAGACTCTTGCCTCCCAAGTGATTCATCGGTTACTGTAACATCAACACACACACGCAGAAAAATTAAAAATTAAGAAAAAGATATGCCGACTCGCTGTGAGATTTTCTGCGAAATATTGATCGCGATTTTGATTCCACCTCTCGGAGTTTGTCTCAGGCACGGTTGCTGCACCGTAAGTTATCTGTCTCTCTATACTCTTCTTTTTCTTTTTCTTTTTTTGTATTCGTTTTGTTGTTTTCTGTTTGGTTTCCGAGAAAACAGATAAGAAAAAAGAAAAAAAACTGATGTTTTCTCAGCTTGATTTTTATCGCATCTTGAAACTTTATCTTTGTCTTAGTTTTACTGTTCGATTCTTAGTTGATATTACTCGCACTTTCTTAGCAACCAAACAGAGCCGATTCAATGTGTTTGTTCGTTTTCAGCTACTACACGAAACTTGATTTTTGTCGCTGCTTGAAATTTTTTTTCTTTCTCTTGTGTTTTCTGTTCGATTCTTAGTTGATATTTCTCGCAATTTCATAGCAACCAAACAGAGCCGATTTAATGCGTTTCTTCGTTTTTAGCTATTACACGGAGCTTGATTTTTGTCGCAGCTTGAATTTTTTTTTCTTTCTCTTGTGTTTTCTGTTCGATTCTTAGTTGAACTTTTTCTTCGCAACCAAACGGAGCCGGTTTGATCTCTCTCTTAGTAGATTTTGGTTGCCATCTCAATCTATTTGCAGTTAAATGAGCAATTTGTGATTCAAATATTGAATTTCTTTTATTTTATTTTTAATTTTTAAAATTAATACGAATGAATTCATATATTTGCAGGCTGAGTTCTGCATTTGTCTGCTCTTGACGATTTTGGGATACATCCCCGGTATAATCTACGCGCTATACGCCATTGTATTCGTGAATCGCGATGAATACTTTGACGAATACAGGCGTCCCCTTTACGCGTCATATTAATAATCTGTGTTGTTAAGAAAGTAAACTCTTTCCTTCCTGTATTGCTCTGGTGTATGATCAATGGTGTTTAAATTCTGTTTAATTTGATTGTAACCACATATTTGGATTCGTCTTTGACTGAAGTGGTTATCGTGTTATTTTCATTTCAATTGGTTGTGCATTTTCCGGGTTAATGTGTGGTTTTTGAATCAGATTCATCTATGAATGAAATGGTTATTGTGTTATTTCCATTTCGATTGCTAGTGCATTTCTTGATTTGACTTTGTAGTTTTAAAATGTGTAGAAGAAAATGGCTGATTCGATTTGAATAAAAGATTTTTTTATCGCAAAACTATGAGATATGTGTCTTGTATCCATTTTTAATGACTTTTTGCTTCCAATTAAGTTGTTGCAATGCAAAGTTCACATTGATTAGATCAAATTATAGATCAAAATGTCATGAAATGAAGTGGGTGTATTTAATTTTGGCTTTTAAAGACTTTTATGTAATTAAAAAGTTTGGGTGTATTCAATAAACACTTTTGAAGAGTCTATAAAAGTAGGTGTATTCAATATAGACTTTTATAAGTTTTAAAATAGTTTATAAAAGTCATAGGTATTCAGTAGACTTTTAACGAATTTATAAAAGTCACGAGGTATTCAATATAGAATTATAACGACTTTAAAAAAATCTATAAAATTTATGAGTTATTCAATCTAGACTTTTTAATATTTTACGAAAGTCACAAGTATTTAAAATGCCAATGAATTTCATGCACTTTTAAGAATACTATACTTTTGTAGACAATTCTTCAAAAAAAGTTTAAAATTCTCCCTCGTTTCTTTGAAAGACTTTTGAAGATCACCATCAAAATGCAAAGTTCACAATTATAGATCAAAATGTCAAAAGTAGTTTTGAAATGAAGTTTATGGCTTCCATTAGACAGATTCTGGTCTGAAATCACCATCATTTTTGCGATTAGATTCTTTATTTCATTGGTTTTGCATTTTGAGTTTGGAAACAAGACTGCGTAAAGAATGTATGCATGTCCATGAGGTCTGCTTCTTTCTCAATCACGAAAAACATCTATAACATGTAAACGTCCTCTTACAAGACACCTTTCTTATAGCATTGCCTTTTGTATTGTTCACGCTCTTTGATAGACAAAATTGAGTTTCTTAACGTCTCAAGTATTATGATAAAATTTTTATGCTTATTTGGGCATATTCTCTTGGAGATCATCTCTCTCAATTTTTATGTGGTAGGTTTTATAATACCTTAAACTGATTGGCTGGAGGTTCTCTACCGAACTGACTTTTGTTTCATACATTACTGATTTTGTACATGACATCAAAGTGAAATTACTGAAGAAACGAAAAAACTGGTGGGATTCCGCCAGGTTTACTGAAGAAGCTTATCATCAACTGATTTAGCGGAGTGTTTCACCATTTGTTTGGTAATACTTCTTAAACATTTCACATCTTTAGCCGTTTCATAGATTTGATTAAGAGTTTGTATGCATATGGGCATTCACGAAAGCACATTTGCTTCTGATCTTATCTGCGTTTAAAATATGGATCAAGATTCTCTCCTAACCTAAACTTTTCCTAAACTTTTAAACAAAATCCTAACCATTAAATTGGTTATGTGCCACGTGTCATCAGATGTGTAAAAACTTTTTCAAAAGAAAGAGAATAAAACATTAAATCCATATGTCTTTATATCTGTAAAAGCTTAGGATAAGCTTAGGTTAGGAGAGGATCCTAATCCTTAAAATATCGACTTCTAGGATCTCAAATTCTTCATTAAAGAGTTCCTATGATGTATCATCTAGGGTGCATTTGGTACGTGGATGGGACAGGACATGATGGGACGGGACGGGACAGGACAGGACAAGACATTACAGGACAGTAAAGAATTTTTGATAAAATGGATCTCTAGTTTAAAGAAATATATTTTATTTTTTTATAGGTTAGGGACCTTCGGATTTTAATTTATATTAGGTTTAATTGTAATTTTTAAAAGAATTAAGGGTATATGAGTCATTTTTATGATTGTCTCATGTCATAGGACTACTTATCCTAGGGTCTAAGGTGGGACAAATTTTTGAGTTTTTCGTCTCACCTTGTTCCACGTTGTCCCACGTCCATGTCGCGCCAAACATGGGACAAGAACAAACTGTCTCATGTTGTTCTGTTATGTCCCATGTACCAAACGCACCCCTATAGTACTGTCTTCTTCTTCAACGGCTGTTGTTAACATAATTACTAAATGTGTGATCTTCTGTAAATATTTGATAGTTATTTTAAAGTATATTGTTGGGAAAATCGGGTATATTTTCCCTATCCGAAGTAGTTACTATTCACAAATACCAGCAAATAAAACTCCAAACAAACCCGACAAAATAATATTGAGAGAAACCGAAATAGATACTAAATAAAATATACAAAAGCAAAAAAATAAAGAACACCAGAAATTTACGAGGTTCGGTACAAATGTTACGTACGTCCCCAGGCGTCACTGACCACTTACATTATTTTCAAATTAAATGAACTCCAAAATTACAACTGATTGGGCAAGATTGAGCTAATCAATCACCCTTAAAATAGAGAGGAAGAAATAAAAATATTTTTTGGGATGGTTTACAAAGTGGAGGGGGAAGGCTTATTTATAGCCTTACAAAGCCAACCCACTATGGTTTCTTAATCCATGTGGGATTCTCACAAAGGCTCTAAGGAGCCATATATACAACAAATCTCCACCTTGGCGACTTAGTGAGTTTCAAACAATTTCTTCAATATCTAGATTAGCGACGCTAGTGCCAACTCAAATTTGCAGGATGTTAATTAAGCTCAAACAATGTTTGAACTTGATCGCTGTCACCACCTTAGTCATCATATCTGTGGGATTTTCTGCAGTGTGGATCTTCTGAAGTAGTACTCCACCTTCTTCAATAATCTCTCGCACGAAATGATAGTGAATGTTAATGTGTTTTGTATGTTCATGATAGACTTAGTTCTTTGCTAAGTGAATAGCACTCTGATTGTCACAATACACCTTAATGTCCTTCTGACCAACTCCCAAGTCTTCAAGTAAACCTTGTAATCAAATAGCTTCCTTCACAGCCTCTGTTAATGCCATATACTTTGCCTCTGTAGTAGACAAAGCAACTGTAGACTGCAAGGTAGACTTCCAACTGACTGACGTTCTAGCAAGAGTGAATACATAACCAGTAGTGGACCAACGCTTGTCTAAATCTCCCGCGTAGTCAGAATCACAATATCCAACAACACCTTGACCAACTATATCATCCCGCTCAAATACTAAACCAACATCTACAATATTTTGAATGTACCGTATAATCTATTTCACAGCTAGTCAATGTCCTTTACCAGGATCATGCATGTACCTGCTTACAACTCCAACTGCATGTGAAATGTCAGGTTTCATATACACCATTGTATACATTAAGCTACCAACCGCATTAGCATATAGAACTTTTGCCATGTATTCTCGTTCTTCATCATTCTTAGGAGATAATTGAGCACTAAGCTTGAAATGAGAAGCAAGTGGAGTGCTTACAAGTTTTGTCTGTTTATCCATACCAAAACGTTATAGCAACTTCTTCAAATATTGACTTTGCGACAAACAAAGCTTGCCTTTCTTCCTGTCTCTGCTTATCTCCATGCCGAGAATCTTCTTGGCTTCTCCTAGATCTTTCATCTCGAACTCATGATTCAATTGAGCCTTTAACTTCTCAATTTCTGATTGGCTCTTTGATGCGATTAACATATCATCGACATACAATAGGAGATAGATGAAAGAGTCGTCTTGTAGCTTACGAAAATACAAACAATATCGTGTGTGCTTTTAGTGTACTTTTGCTACAGCATAAACTGATCAAATCGTTTGTACCATTGCCTCGGAGATTGCTTCAATCCATACTGCGATTTGTTCAGCTTACAAACCCAATTCTTTTTACCAACAACCTTGAACCTTCTGACTGAGACACATAGATTTCCTCCTCCAAGTTACCGCATAGAAACGCGGTCTTCACATCCAGTTGAACTAGTTCCAAATTCAATTGTGCTACCAAGGCCAACAAAATTCTAATGGAGGAATGTTTCACAACTGGAGAAAATACCTCATTATAGTCAATTCCCTCTTTTTGAGCGTAGCCCTTAGCTACCAACTTTGCCTTATAGCGAACACCATCTTTGTAAGGAAATCCTTCTTTCTTTGCATAGACCCATTTGCATCCAATTGCCTTCTTGCCTTTAGGCAGTTTTGCCAATTGTCACGTATTGTTCTTCTAAAGAGATGAAATCTCTTCATCCATGACTTCCTTCCACTTTTTAACTTTGGAACTTCTGATCGCTTCTTTATATGTGGAAGGAACATTATCATCTAATCGAAAGTGCATAGGCTACTGTATTTTTAAACTGAGTAGGTAAGTTTTCCATATCCTGGTATCGAGCAGGGATCTTGACATTCTGTCGTCGTGGCCTATCAACTGCAATGCTTTCTTATTGCTATCGAGGTTCTTGGGTTAAAACCTTTTCTTCTTCTGATTCGTCTTCTGCCAACGGAGAATCAGCTTCTGTTTTACTTCCATCAACTGGGTCAATGATTCTACTTTCAAACTCCACCTGCTTCGGAGTTTGCTCCACCTGCTGCGAAGTTCCATCAGTCTTCTTAGTTACATTTCTCAACATGGCAGACTCATCAAAGGTAACATCCCTGCTGATGACTAACTTTCTTGTTTCAGGTCACCACAAACGATATCCCTTATAACCAGATGCGATCCCCATAAAAGTAGCTTTCTTGGCTCTTGGATCCAACTTCAATTCCGTAACATGGTAGTATGCAGCGGAACCAAACACATGTAAGGAATCATAATCTGTTGTAGGTTTTTCAGACCATACCTCCATAGGCGTTTTGCCTTCAAGTGCAGATGACGGTAGATGGTTGATGAGATGACACGCATACGTCACAGCCTCACCTCAAAACTGCTTGCCCAACCCAGCATTAGACAACATACACCGAACTTTCTCCAGTAAAGTCCGGTTTATTAGTTCTGCAACCCCGTTCTATTGTGGTGTTTTTCGAACAGTGAAGTGTCGCACAATGCTTTTATCTTCACAAACTCTCATAAATGAGTCATTTGTGTACTCAGTCCCATTATCAGCCCTCAGTCGCTTGATCTTTATACCGGTTTAGGTCTCAATCATCTTCTTCCACTTGAGAAAAATTCCCAGCATTTCATCATTCTTCTTCATGAGATACACCTAAACTCTTATTGAGAAATCGTCGTCAAATGTGACATAATAATGTTTGCCACTCATAGACGGAGTCCTTGTTGGTCCCCATACATCAGTATGAATATAATATAAGATACTTTTCGTATTATGGAGTGCGGTGCCAAAGCTCACTCTTTTCTGCTTCCCCAGAACACAATAATCACAGAAATCTAACTTACCGGTTCTTGCACCTTTCAATAAGCCTTACTTCACCAGTATCTGCAAAGCTTTTTCACCAGCATGTTCTAAACGCATATGCCACAACTTAATAATTTTTGAATCTTTCTCCTCTTCAGAGACTACTGCTGCTGCTGTTCCAATAACTGTACTACTAAGGTAGTAGTACAAGCTATTCTTCCGAATGCCTTTCATTGCCACAAGTGCTCCAAAAGTAACTTTCAATATCCTATTTTGCATGGTCACGGTGAAGCCTTTAGATTCTAAGACTCCCAAAGAGATGTGATTTTTCTTCATAGCTGGAACATAATGAACGTCCGTCAGAACTTTAGTTGACCCATCTTGATTCTTCAATCTAATTGTACCAATCCCCAAAATTTTGCATGGACTATCGTTGCCCATGAAAACATCTCTACCATTTAGTTCTTCAAGGTAGAGAACCATTCCCTGTTAGGAGTTATATAGAAGGTACACGCTAAATCCAAAATCCAATCATTAGGATGTGATGCCATTGATGATCCAACCAGTGCAAAATCTGAATCGTCACTGCTTTCGGCTACACATGCACCAGACAATATAGCTTTTCCTTTCTTCTGCAGCTTCGGACAATCTTTCTTCCAATGGCCTTTTTTGTGACAAAAGGCACATTCATCTTTACTAAGTCTTCTTTTTGAGCGAGATCTTCCTCTACTTCCTTTCTGTTGTTTTTATGAACGCCCTCTTACTGTCAGTGCTTCTGCTGCTTCATTCCTGCTTTTTTTTTTTTTTTTTATCTTTCTTTCTAATTTCATGACTATACAAAGCAATACAAACTTCATCAAAAGACACTTTATCCTTCCCAATAAGTAAGCTTGTAATAAGATGATCATACTCATCAGGAAGGGAGGCTAACAATATTAAAATCAAATCTTCATCCTTGAAAGTTTCATCCAAATTTAACAAATCTGTTACCAACTGATTAAAAGCAGTAATTTGATCATTTATTGTGGTACCTGGAAGGTAATCATATCGGAACAACTTCTTCTTTAAATAGAGGCGATTTTGTCCACTCTTCTTCATGAACTTGTTTTCCAATGCCTTCCATAAGTTACTTGCAGATGTCTCTTTTATGAACGCATACTTCTGTTCTCTTGAAAGACACGAACGAATTGTACCACATGCTAAGCGGTTGATATTTTTCCACTCAGTTTCATCTACTCCTTCTGGTTTCTCTTCTTCAATGGCGATGTCTAGACCTTGCTGAAAGAGAGCATATAGAACTTCGCCTTGCCACATACCAAAATGGCCAGTTACATCAAACTTTTCTACCTCAAACTTCATTTTCATTATATATGTCCTGCCCAGTATAGATGACGTGGATGGCTAGGAGGATGACTGACCTTTGAATGAGATAAACTTTTCTTCCACAATTTCTTTAACCTGCTAAACTTAAAAAACTGCAACAGTACTGTATTTGTGAACATTACCCGTATACTGAAATAATGTATATAGTTGTAAATAGTACACTAGGTAACGTCCTAGGAAAGAGAGGTGGGTCACAACGGACACTCTTAAGTGCCAAGTCTTTTCTTAGCCAAACCTTGCCTAGACATGCACTTTCCACACCACCACACTGACTTCCAGCAACCACCAAGTTAGTAAACTCAAGAACAATTCTTTTATGATGTGGAAGATTAGACAATACTGCAACCACAGAGTATACTAAGAATTTTCTAGAGAATCTAACACCTTCAGCAGCTTAAACCACAACCGTGGCTCTGATACCAATTGTTGGGAAAATCGGGTATATTTTCACTATTCGAAGTAGTTACTATTCACAAATACCAGTGAATAAAACTCCAAACAGATCCGACAAAATAATATTGAGAGAAACCGAAACAGATACTAAAAAAAATATACAAAAGTAGAAAAATAAAGAACATCAGAAATTTACGAGGTTCAATACAAATGTTTCCTAGTCCCCGAGCGTCACTGACCACTTCCACTATCTCCAAATTAGATGAACTCCAAAATTACAACTGATTGGGCAATAGTGAGCTAATCAATCATCCTTACAATAGAGAGGAAGAAATACAATATTTTTTGGGATGGTTTACAAAGTGGAAGGGGAAGGCTTATTTATAGCCTTACAAAACCAACCCACCATGGTTTCTTAATCCACGTGAGATTCTCACAAAGGCTCTAAGGAGCCATATGTACAAAATATATGCACCTGGTTTCTTGCTTCATACATGATTGCTGCTGCTGCTGTTTGCTCCCCTCCTCTTATCTTTCTCTAAATCGGAGAAGATAACGATACGGAATAGAACTTGAAATTTCTGAATTTTATGCTCTGTTAAAATGTTAGAGCATTCCCCCGAGGAAATGTGAGAACCGAGCCTTTTAGTATCAAGGAAAACTCCTGAACACGCAACTATATATTAATTCTTTTAATAAATTAAATAGGTATTACAACAGCCATAGTATTAACATTTCTACACAGAGAGAAAAGGGGTTAGAATAAGAGAATTTAGCAAAATTGCCCAAAAATCATAAAACAGTTGCAAAAGTACCCAGGCTCCACTAATTTTTCCAACCTCTACCCAAAGACTTTGTTTGGACAAAATTGCCCTTACTTTTATATTTGACCCACTGCACTTTTTGCTTCTTCTTCGCAGTGTCTTCTTCTTCTTCTTCATCTTCATCTAAGCAAATTTCTTCACGTCACCCGGTTCTCTCTTCTTCTCTTCTCTTCTTCACATTTTCTTATTTTTCCTCTCTTATCTTCTCCATAAATCTCTTACCCAACCTAAACCAAGAAATTCTCAAGTTATCTCTTGCAAATAAACCATCGATCCATCTCACAAAGTCTTTTTCTCCATAAAAATTCCAAGATTAGTGTTAAACTTTTTTTTTTTAGTCAATGCACACTTTTATGGGTTTTGAATCAGTTGTAGGCATTTCACATTTGTTAATCCTCCATCAAAAAAATGAAGAACGAATTTTTATAAATTTTTTTTTTCATCATGCCGACCCGATGCTTTTGGCCCGATGAGTTTGGCGGCCCGATGGTTTTTCTTTATGTTTTTTCATCATTTTTGGCCCGATGGTTTTCATCGGGTCGGCCCGATGGCCTTGGCCCGATGGTTTTTCTTTATGTTTTTTCATCGTTTTTGGCCCGATGGTTTTCATCGGGTCGGCCCGATGGTTTTCATCATGTATTTTCACATGGCGGCCCGATGGTTTTCATCATGCCAAGGCCATCGGGCCGACCCGATGAAAACCATCGGGCCAAAAACGATGAAAAAACATAAAGAAAAACCATCGGGCCGCCAAACTCATCGGGCCAAAAGCATCGGGTCGGCATGATGAAAACCATCGGGCCGCCATGTGAAAATACATGATGAAAACCATCGGGCCAAGGCCATCGGGCCGACCCGATGAAAACCATCGGGCCAAAAACGATGAAAAAACATAAAGAAAAACCATCGGGCCAAGGCCATCGGGCCGACCCGATGAAAACCATCGGGCCAAAAACGATGAAAAAACATAAAGAAAAACCATCGGGCCGCCAAACTCATCGGGCCAAAAGCATCGGGTCGGCATGATGAAAACCATCGGGCCGCCATGTGAAAATACATGATGAAAACCATCGGGCCAAGGCCATCGGGCCGACCCGATGAAAACCATCGGGCCAAAAACGATGAAAAAACATAAAGAAAAACCATCGGGCCAAGGCCATCGGGCCGACCCGATGAAAACCATCGGGCCAAAAATGATGAAAAAACATAAAGAAAAACCATCGGGCCGCCAAACTCATCGGGTCAAAAGCATCGGGTCGGCATGATGAAAAAAAAAATTTATAAAAATTCGTTCTTCATTTTTTTTATGGAGGATTAACAAATGTGAAATGCCTACAACTGATTCAAAACCCATAAAAGTGTGCATTGACTAAAAAAAAAAAGTTTAACACTAATCTTGGAATTTTTGATGGAGAAAAAGACTTTGTGAGATGGATCGATGGTTTATTTGCAAGAGATAACTTGAGAATTTCTTGGTTTAGGTTGGGTAAGAGATTTATGGAGAAGATAAGAGAGGAAAAATAAGAAAATGTGAAGAAGAGAAGAGAAGAAGAGAGAACCAGGTGACGTGAAGAAATTTGCTTAGATGAAGATGAAGAAGAAGAAGAAGACAGTGCGAAGAAGAAGCAAAAAGTGCAGTGGGTCAAATATAAAAGTAAGGGCAATTTTGTCCAAACAAAGTCTTTGGGTAGAGGTTGCAAAAATTAGTGGAGCCTGGGTACTTTTGCAACTGTTTTATGATTTTGGGCAATTTTGCTAAATTCCCTTAGAATAAAATGTATTAAATTAATTATTTAAATAAATTAGATAATTTATATGTGTATATAGTTATAAGATTAAAAAAAAAAAAAAACAAAAGGAAGAACAATTTAGTCCCAAACATGTGTGGCGGTGTTCATTAGTCCCCCACAATATACTTTTAAACTAAATCCAATCATGTGTAGCTAACAAATGTAAAATTGGATTTAGATTAGTTCAATTTCAACTACCAAACGTGCCCCTACTCAATTGTGCAGGTGTATTCATCTAAGATTTTCTCCTCTTCGAGTTTGTTAAAGACTCAAAATATTTGATAAAGAGTTAGTTAATTTAGGGTAATAATTTTTACCTTTAGTTTATGCTTTTGTAGTCGATTTGTGTTGAATCCAATTTGATTTTTTTTTTTATGTGGTTGCTGGTTGGTGAGAAAAATGCACCTGTTATTTTTTTTTTATATATAATAATAATAAAAATAACTTTTAAATAAATGTTGTGAGTTTAGTTTAATGATTTGTTATTAATTCTAAATTAATATTTTATAATTTAGTTTATTTTTATCAACTAAAAATTTGTTGGTATCACAAAAAAAAAAATTTAAATTTGTTTCACTATGTAATATTCTTATTGTATTTATAATTAATGTAATTTTTTTAATTTATACAGTTCTCTTCTATCTAGTCCGCAATCCTATTATGTATATTAAAAAGAATGTGTATCCAACCCCATCATACACTAAACGCAAGATAAGGGTACAACCATCCACTCTTATCATGTACCAAATATAGGATTTGATTACGTCTAATTTGATTTCATTAAATCCAAAACAATCCGTACGATATACCAAACAAAGCCTAACTACAAAAAAAAAATTGTCATATTTAGGCACCACTTCCTCGGTATAATCTCTCATCTCGTGAACTATATGTGCCATGCACCATTTGATCGGTAGGATATATACAAAATTACAAGTAATAATAAAAAGCTCGAAGATTTGTACAAAAAAAAAAGAAGATAAATTATAATAAAATATTCTAATGAATGAAACCGTTCTTTTATTTAAATTACAATTTCGTACTCAGATAATTATTATTTGGTTCCTAATTTATTTAGAAATATCACTTTTTGATCTATTTTTTACTTTTTGAAATTACATGGTCTATAACTTTTTAAAAATACATCAATTTAGTTTTTATGCCAAAATTTTAAAGTTAAAACCTAACATAAAATATAAATTTATTATTTTACCTTTTGATATGTATTATAAAAACTTAATTATTTTTAAATAAATATTTAAAAATGATTAAATAAAAAAAAATTCATTAAAAATAAAAAAAAATAAAAAAAATTATTTATTAAAAATAAAAGTAAAATTTAAGAGTGAATACTTATAAAACTCAAAATTCAACTAAAAAAAATTAAATGCCTATAACAAAGTAGATCATTGATGGATAAAATAAAATTAAAACATTATATATATATATATATATATATATATATATATATATATATATATATATATATAGAGGATATATGAGATTCTACCCTTTTTTTTGTACGGGACGCGGCTTTATAATGTCACAGTTATGTAACATTATATAGTGGTGATCATATGAGATACATATTCTCTTTTACCACGTCATAAAAGGTGTTGTAATTAGAGGATATATCTTTAATATTGTTGGTCCACCTCATGTGGAATAAAGCATGAGATGCTCATCTCATGTGAAATAAAGAATGAAGCACATGAACTCTAGGTGTAAATGCTTCTTTCATGGTGGATCAACATAATTGTGTTTGATTCTTTCTACAAATCCTCACCTATAAATAGGTGAGCTCTTAGAACAATCAATCAAGCAAATCAAGCAAAAACACAACAATTGAGAGAGTGTGTGTGTGTGTTGAGAGATCCTCAGAGAAAAATAGAGAGAGTTTTCTGAGAGAGAAATTGTGAGCCAATTTGTGAGGTTCTATCCACAAATTGAAGTTACATTGTTATTGTAATTTGTGAGAGATCCACCCAAGGGTGAAGTTTGTAATCCCATTATTATTATAGTGGAGTTGTTAAGCGGCCTACGGGTCCCGTGGTTTTTACCTTCATTTTCTGGAGGGTTTTCCACGCTAAAATTGTTGGAGTTATTTTTACTCTATTTGGTTTGGGAAATTATCCTGGGGCCGTAAAATTTATTATTTTACAAACACATTTTTCCCAACAAAGTGGTATCAGAGCCTGTATCAGATTCTCTAGAAAATTCTTAGTATGCTCTGTGGTTGCAGTATTATCTGATCTTCCACATCAGAAAAGAATTATTCTTGAGTTTACTGATTTTTGTGATTGCTGGAAGTGTGGTGGTGCAGAAAGTGCATGTCTAGGAAAGATTCTGGCTAGGAAAGATTTGGTATTTAAGTGTGTCCGTTGTGACCCACCTCTCTTTCCTGGGAACTTACCTGGTGTACTGTTCACGACCACGTGCACTATTCAAGCATACGAAGTACTATTCATCGCTGAAAAATATCAAACTCGGCGAAACTTGTTGACTAACGATCCAAATGGAGGAGAGCACAGGCAATATGATCAAGTTGACTGCATTTAATTATGCAGTATGGAAGCCAAAGATGGAGGATCTTTTATACATTAAAGATCTGTGGAAGCCGATTGTAATGCCGAAGGAGGAAGCAGTGACTACAGCTTCGACGGATGCCAAGACATCCAGCACTTCGACGTCCACATCAGACATTGAGTGGACTGTGCTAAACCGAAAATGTGCTGCTCAAATCAGACAATGGATCGACAGAAGCATTTTCCAAAACTTTGCTAATGAACACGATGCTTACGTTCTTTGGCAAAAGTTGGAGAAAATGTATGCAAGGACAACCGCACAGAATAAAGCTAATCTGATGCGACGATTAGTCAACTTGAAGTATAAAGATGGAAACAGCGTGTCAGAACACATGAGCGAGTTCCAAGGCATCGTAGATCAACTCAACTCTATGAAAATGACTGTAGATGACGAGTTGCAAGCATTGTTGATGCTGAGTTCTCTACCAAAAAGCTGGGACACTCTGGTTGTGTCAGTTAGTAACTCTGCTCCTGACGGCAAACTTACCATGGATATGGTAAAAGACAGAATGCTCAACGAAGAGTCTCGACGAAAAGACGAAGGGCATACCCCTGAAAATGAAGCACTTGTTACGGAGAAACAAGGCAAGCAAGAATGGAGGGGAAGGAGTAAAAATCCCCATAACCAAAGTCAGCAAAGAGGACGGTCAAAGTCCCGATCAAGGCATGACAAGAAGTGTCACCACTGTGGTAAGCTTGGACATTTCATTCGAGAATGTCGAAAGTTAAAGGCGGAGCGAACCAGAAATCAAGATGCACAAACCCGAACAAATGACACCGCAACAGTCACCGAAGAAGTTGTCGTTGTTCAAGCTGAGGATTATATCAATCTTGCAAGTCAAGATTCTACATGGGTAGTTGACTCAGGTGCATCATACCATGTCACTTCACGACTGGAGTTCTTCTCAACCTACACTCAAGGTGATTTCGGACGAGTGAGGATGGGAAATGATGATGTCTCCAAAATTATCGGCATCGGAAATATCCATTTAGAAACTAACCTTGGATGCAGGCTAGTTTTGAAAGATGTGAGGCATGTTCCTGATATCCGCCTCAATCTGATCTCCACCGGAATACTTGATGACGATGGTTACAGCAATTATTTTGGTGAAGGAAAATGGAAGCTTACCAAAGGCAATTTGGTAATAGCAAAAGGCAAGAAAGATACATCCCTCTACCACACAGAAGCCAAGCTATGTAGAGGAGAAGTAAACACCACCAGGAAAGAAGTTCCCACCGAGCTATGGCATAAGCGGCTCGGCCACATGAGTGAAAAAGGTCTCAGTATTCTTTCCAAGAAGGCGCTCTTGCCAGGAATGAAAGGTACATCATTGCCTACTTGTGTTGATTGTATTATGGGAAAACAACATAGAGTTGCATTTCGTAGTTCCCCACCATCTAGAAAGGCGAATATTCTAGATTTGATACACACAGATGTCTGTTCAATGAGTTGTAAGTCACTAGGAGGTGCTACTTATTTTGTGACTTTCATTGATGACCATTCTAGAAAAGTATGGACTTTTGCTTTGAAAACTAAAGATCAAGTGCAGGAAGTTTTCAAGCACTTTCATGTAAAAGTTGAACGAGAAACTGGCAGACGTTTGAAGTGTGTACGTGCAGACAATGGCGGTGAGTACCGCGGACCATTCGAGGAGTACTGCAGAAGTTTCGGCATCAGGCTGGAAAAATCAGTACCAAAAACACCTCAACATAACGGTGTTGCAGAGAGGATGAACAGAACCATTTGTGAAAGGGTCAGATGTATGCTCTCAAATGCAAAACTGCCAAACTCCTTTTGGGGGGAGGCAATGAGAACCGCAGTCGACTTAATCAACCTTTCTCCATCAGTTCCGTTGAACTATGACGTACCAGAAAGAGTTTGGACGGGGAAAGACGTTTCTTACAAACACTTGAAAGTATTTGGCTGCAGAGCATTTGTCCACATCCCAAAAGACGAGAGGTCCAAGCTGGATGGAAAAGCAAAACAGTGTATCTTTGTGGGACATGCCCATGAAGAATTCGGCTACAGACTTTGGGATCCTATTAACAAAAGGATCATCAGAAGTAGAGACGTGGTGTTTCTTGAAGATCAGACGATCGAGGATTTCGAGAAACCCGAGAGGCCACAGTCAGATGAAATTCCAGTTAATCTGGAACCAGTCTCTCCACCAACAAATTCTGATGAAGGGGGAGCTACACCAGATACTGATGATGTTCATCCACCAGCTCGCAGTCCAGAACCAGAACAAGTCCAGCCAGAAGTACAGCTGAGGAGGTCCACTAGAGAGCGACAACCAAGTCATAGATATTCTTCTAACGAGTATGTGATGCTCACTGACGGGGGAGAACCAGAGAGCTATGATGAAGCTATTATTGACCAGCACAAGACTGAGTGGTTAAAAGCCATGCAGGAAGAAATGAAATCCCTACATGAGAACCACACATTTGACTTGGTGAAATTACCACAGGGAAGGAAAGCTCTCAAGAACAAATGGGTTTACAAAATCAAAAGTGAAGAAGGCAACTCACAACCACGTTACAAAGCAAGACTGGTTGTGAAAGGATTCGGGCAGAAGAAGGGTGTTGATTTTGAAGAAATATTCTCACCAGTGGTAAAAATGTCTTCAATCCGAGTTGTTCTTGGCTTGGCAGCTAGTCTCAATCTGGAGGTTGAACAACTTGACGTAAAAACTGCATTCTTACATGGTGATCTTGACGAGGAGATCTACATGGAGCAGCCTGAAGGTTTCCAAGTAAAAGGGAAGGAGAAATCAGTATGCAGACTAAAGAAGAGTTTGTACGGTCTGAAACAGGCACCAAGGCAATGGTACAAAAAGTTTGACTCGTTCATGGAGAAAAATGAGTACAACAGAACGACGGCTGATCACTGCGTCTTCATCAAGAAATTCTCTGATGGTGATTTTATCATTCTTTTGCTTTATGTTGATGATATGTTAATTGTTGGCCAAGATATCGGCAAAATTAACAGGTTGAAGAAAGAGTTGAGCAAGTCCTTTGCAATGAAGGATTTAGGACCCGCTAAGCAGATTCTTGGCATGAGGATTACCCGCAACAGACAAAATCGAAGAATCTGGCTATCTCAAGAACGGTATGTTGAAAAGGTTCTTGAAAGATTCAACATGAGCAAAGCCAAATCTGTTAGTTCTCCACTTGCAAGCCACTTCAAGCTTAATGCAAGTCAGTGTCCTTCTAGCAAGGAAGAGAAATCAGAAATGAGCAAAGTGCCTTATGCATCGGCGGTTGGCAGTCTAATGTACGCTATGGTATGCACCAGACCAGACATTGCTCATGCTGTTGGTGTTGTGACCGATTCCTATCTAATCCTGGAAAGGAACATTGGACAGCAGTCAAATGGATACTCAGGTATCTCAGAGGTACTTCCAGTCATTGTTTATGTTTTGGTAATAGTAAACCTGTATTAGAAGGATATACAGATTCAGATATGGCTGGTGACGTGGATACAAGAAAGTCTATATCCGGGTACCTAATAACATTTGCAGGGGGAGCTGTCTCATGGCAATCACGGTTACAAAAATGTATTGCCTTAAGCACCACAGAAGCAGAGTACATCGCAATTACTGAGGGTTGTAAGGAGATGCTGTGGATGGAAAAGTTCCTACAAGAGTTGGATCAGAAACAGGAAAGCTATGTTCTTTATTGCGACAGTCAGAGCGCAATTCACCTTAGTAAGAACCAAACCTTTCACTCAAGGTCCAAGCACATCGACATAAGGTATCACTGGATTCGTGATGTGTTGGAAAATAAACTGTTACAAGTTGAGAAGATTCATACCAATGACAACGGCGCAGATATGATGACGAAAAATCTGCCTAGAGAAAAGCTTGCTATATGTAGAGAGATTGCTGGTATGGAGGAACCCTGCTTCACATGAAGTGGAGGGGGAGATTTGTTGGTCCACCTCATGTGGAATAAAGCATGAGATGCTCATCTCATGTGAAATAAAGAATGAAGCACATGAACTCTAGGTGTAAATGCTTCTTTCATGGTGGATCAACATAATTGTGTTTGATTCTTTCTACAAATCCTCACCTATAAATAGGTGAGCTCTTAGAACAATCAATCAAGCAAATCAAGCAAAAACACAACAATTGAGAGAGTGTGTGTGTGTGTTGAGAGATCCTCAGAGAAAAATAGAGAGAGTTTTCTGAGAGAGAAATTGTGAGCCAATTTGTGAGGTTCTATCCACAAATTGAAGTTACATTGTTATTGTAATTTGTGAGAGATCCACCCAAGGGTGAAGTTTGTAATCCCATTATTATTATAGTGGAGTTGTTAAGCGGCCTACGGGTCCCGTGGTTTTTACCTTCATTTTCTGGAGGGTTTTCCACGCTAAAATTGTTGGAGTTATTTTTACTCTATTTGGTTTGGGAAATTATCCTGGGGCCGTAAAATTTATTATTTTACAAACACATTTTTCCCAACAAATATATTCCTATCACTTTAATGGTAAGGGTTCAAGTCCTACTATATGAATTTATCAACATGTGTGAGTAGTTTTCTCTCTTTACTGTGAGAGTAGATATCTCCCGTTATGGGAGAAGATATCCGAACCGCGTGTTTAGTGATTAATCTCTGTAGGTCCCGACAGTTATTAATCTTGTAATTATTCTCTTAAAAAAAAATTGATTTGATACTTCAATGTTAAAGGGTGTTACGAGGAATTAATATATAGAGCATGGTGTTAGCTACCATGAGAATTATTTTATATTGGTATAGACGTTTGTACTCTATTTTTATCCTGATTTCTAATTTAAGTTCTTTTATTATAATCCAATAATTTACGTATAAAATTGAGCTAAGTTATGATCTAATAATTTCTTTACATTAACAACTCAATTGAAAATAAAAATTTAAATGTCCGCAGAATTTCTATAAAATTTGGTAACTGTGAAATATTTTATTATAGGTAAATTAATGCATTATAGGGTTCGAGTGTATACCCTTTGTTTGCGATATAATTTCTTCGGTTAATTGATTGACTTTAACGGTAAAAGTGTCTATACTAATTTTAATTATTTATTTAAAAACCTTTTTATCAATAAAGTCAAGGAAAGTTAGCGTAATTAACCCTAGTTATTTGTATAAAAATTAACATGTGTCCCGCACGTGCTAAATTATATATAATGCCATTTCAACGTAGTTATCCAATTTTCATTATCCGAAAGAAAAATGGAGGAGGAAAAAGTAGGAGGAGGAGACACCGACGCAGGACCGAGTAGCAATTGGGCCGAGTTGACTCACGTGTGCCTGATAAACATCCTCTCGCGACTCACCTTGGAGGAGCGATGGACGGGCCCCATGTTCGCCTGCAGGTCATGGTTCTCGGCCTGCAAGGACCCGGTCCTCCACTCGGTGTTCGATCTCGAGACTCGCTTCGACTTACTCGCCGAGTCGCCTCGCTGGTGGACTCCCGAGTTCGAGCGAGGAATAGACTCCATGCTCCGATCTGTCGCCGATTGGAGCGATGGGTCTCTCGCCGAAATCAAAACCAGACACTGCTCCGATCGCTCCCTCAGTTTCGCCGCCGAAAGGTATAAAAAAAAAAATTGCTATTAAAAATCACGAGACGCATGGAAAAATTGCAGTCTATATTTTCTTCCATTAATACTTACAAAGATTTTGTTTTTTATTTTGTTTTGTGATCGTGGTATTTTTTTGTTGGTGTGCAATTGTTTTTTTTTTTTTTTGTTTTAGCAAGGAAGTTAATATTTCGATGGATATATATCAGGGTTCATATTTGTGGAAGTATTGAAAATATAACTTTATTTATGACATTTTAAAGATATTTTTGATTTCGACACCACCAGAAATCCGAAATTGTGCCAGAAATTTCAGGGGATATTTACTTTCAGGGGATATTTACTTGAGATTATCCGATCAATGTTGGATTTTTCAGGTGTCCGAACCTTCTGGTTCTTTCGATTAGGAGTTGTCCGAATGTTACTGATGATTCGATGTGTAGGGTAGCTTTTCGGTGCTCCAAGCTTAGGGAGCTTGACATTAGCTACTGCTACGAGATATCTCACGAATCTCTGATGGTTATAGGGAGGAATTGCCCGAATCTTAAGGTCCTTAAGCGGAATCTTATGAACTGGTTAGATCCATCCCAACACGTAGGAATTGTCCCTAATGAGTATCTCAATGCATGCCCTCAAGATGGGGACTCAGAGGCTGCTGCGATTGCTAAATTCATGCCGAATCTTGAGCATCTTGAACTTCGGTTCTCCAAGTTCTCGGCCAAAGGCCTTGGTTCCATCTGCAAAGGGTGTTTGAATCTCGAGTGCTTGGACTTGTCGGCGTGTGCGAATTTGACAAGCCGGGATATTGTCAATTTGACGTCTAATTTGAAGAATTTGACTCGGGTAATAAAGCCGAATTTCTACATCCCCAGGTCAGTCTTTCACACAGAAAGGTATGGCCATTGGAATTTGTACGATGAGCGATTCCAGACTGATGTTTTCCGAATTTGATTGGCCACACTAGTGTCCTGTGAAAACATCTTGTGTATGCTGGTATGTGGAGCCGCCCCTGGCGATGGGGTTTCTATAGACAAGTTACAGCTTTTGTATATTTAATTTCCTTCTAATAATGTCGTGTCGAATGCAACTCCTAGTTGAGCTGCTATGATGTTTGGCTTATGCAGTACCATGTGAATATATATCACTTCCTTTTGCCAGTTGAGAATCTCTCTTCATCTTGACCTTTAACTTTGATCTTCTAGCTTTCTGTCTGTCTGTTTCGTGTAAATTTTAAATTTTGGTAAGGTGTCGTGAAATAAGATACCTGGAAACTATTTTCCAGGCAAATGGAAAATTTGGTTTAAATATTGTGTAGTGATTTTCTGTTATGAATTCTGAAAATCAGTTTTTGTTATGTGTTAAAGCCTTTCTTGATAAACAGAATGACCATAACTAGCCATCACCTCATTTATGATCACCACTGCTTGTACAACTTAAAAGTTCTTGATCTGTTGGTCACTATGTATTGTTTTCGACTTTGTAGTTAGGGTCTAGATTTTTGATATGATTGTTACGTTTGTGTACCTGAGAAAAAATATGGATCGAGAGACGAATAGAACATATTTAACCAGAAAACCTGAAAAATGAACTTCAGATTATGCAAATACATGTAGAATATAGAAAAACCTCTGCTATCTTTTCTGCTTCTTTATGTTGGGGCTTTGTTGTATATATGTACCATCGAAAGCTTGTAATGCTGGACACTAGTTTGATGATGGCATCGTTGATAGTATAAATCAGCTTCTTGAAGAGTTGCTTGTGATGATATGCCGCAAATTGTACAATCGATGACAAGCTACCATTTGGACTTGGTAGCACACATACCGTTCCTATGTAGACAACACTAGCTGATCACCCGCAGGTCCCAACTGAGATCTGAATCAGGCAGCCATGCCCAGCTAGTTTGATGTTGAGGTTTGGACTCAGGAAGGTGTTTGGTCCTCGAATGAGAGATGTTAGTTCAGGCTGCAGTTGAATTTAGTCAAGAGCTGACCCTCCACTTGCTTCCATGCTTTGTGGATTCTCTTTTTGTGGTTGCTGAGAAGAGTGCTTTTTTGCCCAGTTATTCTCATCCTTACATATGTTTGACGGAATAGTTAATTTTGCGGAACTGAGTTGACAAAACTCCGACCAAGTTGTGAAGCCATTGGAGTCATCTAACTAAGGAAAAAAATCCTTTCAAAAATTAATTAAAAAAACTTCAAACTAAGCAAACCCTAATTAATCAAGAGTATCTCGTTATAGATTCAAAATGTTATTTAAATAATTCATATTTGTTCTTTTAAGTCTATCTATGAACAAAATATACAAAGAATTTCATTACAAACTTAAAAATTATTTAAATAATTTATATTTATAATAAATTGTAATGCAATATCCTCTATATGGTTAAATTATAACTAAAGTATTTTTATTTTAATTATAACAAAGTATTATTAACTTTAACGGTTAACTAATAGTCGGAAGGGTAATTAGGTTATTTTACCTTTTTTTTTTCTAATCAAATTAAAAAAATTAAAAAGCTTTTTTAAACGGATCTCCATCGTTATCGATCTTGATGGATGGTGGAGATTCATATTGAATTTTTTTTTTAAAAAAGGAAAATTATTTTTGAATGAGGGGGAGATCCAATCTCCATATTAACATTTTCCTTGATCAAAATCATAAAGAAACTCCTTGAAGAGTTGCAAATGACAAGTCTTTAAGCAAACAGACAGCCACGAGCTGCCATCATTGGTAGTGTTTGGTAGTAAGAGCATCATTCCTTCGAGAGAAGCCCTAGCAAGCCCCATAAAATATGGCGAGCCCTACCCAAAATCGGCGTCTTGTACAGGAAACCTCGATCATTTGTTGACGCCGAGGTTTGGGCTCTTGTAAGTGTTCCTTCCTATAACTAAAGACGCTAAGCCTGCAGGCTGCTGCTGCGTCAATGTTTCTTCAACGTAGTCGATGGCTGACCTTAGATACTCGTCATCCATCTGTTTCACTGCTTTGTGCACCCTCTCTATCGTGTCCATCAACGGCTCCGATTGGAGGTCACCGGACAAAGCGATTGACGTGGCGTAGAAGATTGCGTTGCCAAAGTATTCGAGTGGCAGCGGAGGGTCCAATTTGGACCGCCCGTCGACAGGCATGTACAACTTGGTCTCCTGATCGTTCGCAAGGCTACGCGCCTTGCACGTGCAACGCCATATGTGTGCGGCTAGAACTTCATAGTTGCTGTAGCGCTTCTTCGTCATTGTCGTCTGCTCTTCTTTTCTCAATCCAGTTCTTAAGGTTTCAAGCTGTTCGAGTGTGATCTTAAAGATAGCTGCAGAGATCGAGGGTTCACTAGTGATGTCAAATGTTACTCATGGAAGGAGATGGATCGTATTCGATATGAAGAAATTTAGGACTACTCGGGACCCGATCCCAGAGCAGGGTCCGATCATGCATTGGTGTCATGCTTGGGGAGACGCCACGTGTAATGCTTGCCCATGTGTTGACGAAATTGAAAGTAGAGGCACCATCTGCTAGAATGTGATGCAAGCCCACACCGAGAGCAGCTCCACACTTGAAATATGTTACCTTTCACCAAATAAACCGTTTTGTCTTTTAGCTAATTCTTGGATTGCATCTAGCACTCACTTCATTATATTCAAGATCTCTACTATAATAACGTTACAGTGTTGGATAAAATTATACGAGATCCCACACCTGATAATATATATAAATATGTACCTGTGAGATGAGGAGCGGATAAGAAGATATCTCGGCAGAGTAGTCGATTTTGGGAAGGAGGTGTGAGAGTTGGGAGCTAGGTGCGAAGTCATTAAAGTCATCTAAAGCAGAATCGGTGTCAGCCTCGACGAATAATGCTCCCTCCGCGTTACATTTGATCTCTATTCGACCATTTTCGTCGTGCCCTAATCGTCCAGCGAGTGGGTAGAACAGCACAAGAGCTTTGCTAAGAGATTCCTTCAGCTCTTGAGCATTGAAGAAATTGGAAGAACTAGTACTTATTGGCCTGTAGAAGAAAACCCTAGGCGTGAGAACCCGTACCATCAATAAGTCCACGTTAGAGGTTCACAACGGCTCTTTGGGTGTATCTTGCGCAGGCTGTATTGTGCTTGACTTCTTTATGTTGATCTTCATCATCGTATCAAACACCTATATATGTATAATGTACAAACAACAATTAAGGATTACAGTCTGGTCAGGGTTATGATTTTGTCGAACCTTTTTTTTTTTTTTTTTGAAAAAAAAGGTTCTCATGTTGATGTTGGCCGTTATATTGATCCAGCGACCATAAAGGGATTTTCTTTTAATTTTTGGGATCCCTGATCTGATAAAAAGCATAAGCTCACGAGATTCTTTATATAGATTCCACTTATGTTAGAAAACTAGGATCTCATACATAAAATGTGCAAAGTTTCGGATCCGTGACAAATGAGAGAGAGAGAGAGAATTACCTTTGTGGACTTCAGAGAAAGAAGCAAATAATGCAGCAGATGAAGAAACGTTCCTCGGTAGAAATAAAATGAGAGAGAGAGAGAGAGAGAGCTGTGTGGTGAAAGGAGATGGGTCTACTTATAGATGTGTAAAAGGAATACCAGTAAGATCATGTTGAAACTTGTTAAATAAATCATATTTATTTTTTAATAATTGATACACAACTGGAATTTTTTTTAAATAATTTAAATGATAGATATCTCCAAACAACATTAATTAGTTTTGACAGGTTTTGACAGATTTCTAATAGCCTGATATCAGTATAGACGGCCACGGTTCGGTTCGAGCTACGAACCGTGCGGTTCCTAACTAGAACCAAACGGCCCGATTTCGATTCCGGCTCCAACTTTTTTAGAATCAGAACCGCCGGTTCTGGAATCGAAACAGGTGGAACCGCCAGTTCCAATTTTTTTTTTTAATAAATTAAAAATTAAAAAAATATATATATACATAACCATTAAGGCCTGACAGACCGGAACAGTTATATTGCCTAACATCAACATAGCTCTTGGGCCAAATTAAAAAAAAAGTAAACTTTTTTAAATATTTTCTAAAAAAATAAAAATAAATAAAAACCGATTTCGGAACAAGAATGCACATGGAATAGTCGGTTCCAGAATTGGAACCGTGGCCATTCCTTTGTGTCAGCTTTAAAAAAAATAATAATTAAAACAAATCATATATGAAAATAAAAGAAAATCTTGAAAGCTAGAATAAAATCTGAATATAATAATAAAAGAGTAAATAACGCCTAACTCTCCTGATGTTTGCTCAATTACTGGCGGAGTTAACTTTTTGGTTTATTGATAAAGACCTTCCCTCCCGTTAGGCAACTTTTGGGTTTTTTAACAAAGACTTCCCCTAGTCAACTGTTATATTTGATCGAATTTAACTAAGAGTATTGGAGGTGTTTGTCAATAAATGATAAAATTGACTTCGCTTGTAGTTGGTTAAACCTACTAGTTGTCTGCCATGACTATTGTTCAATATAATACATTGTCTAGTTGTCTCTCATTTCTTTATTTTTATTTTCAAAGATTACCGTATCCAAATTTAATAATATTAAAATAAATATTTGATGCTTGAACATATATTAATTGAATCCATTAAATTTATATATTTATTAGTCACGCTCAATGCAGGGCAAGAAAAAAACTAAAATATATATATATTTTTTAAAATTTAAAATTTTAATCTTAAAATAAAATTTATTATTTTTTGTTTAATCTGCTCATGTAATTTTAAAATATAATAAGGATATAAATTAAATTGTATAAAAAGGAAGAAAATTAATTAATCCAATTGAAATGACAAACGAGCCATCCAACACTTTTCTTGGTCTCTCTCTCTGGAGCTTCTGGCGCTTGATCAGTGAGAGTAGATTTCACGCTTCTTGTGTATCGATTTCACGCTCTTTGCGTGCAAATTTCATCCTTTTGGGTGCTTGTTTTGGTTTTTTCCTCTTTTTTCTTGGTATTTCAAGTACGCGCTGGCTGATGATGGAGTCTAAAAACATCGCTAGATTTTGTGCGAAGTTGACAATAACGAAGTAGGATGAGTCGATCGCCAGGGTGGGTCAGTCTTTATAGGATAAGGGGATCAAATCGGTCTCGATCTGCTTGTTTGGGAAGCTAATAACTAATAAAGAGATAAATAGAGAAGCATTTCAATTAGCGATTCCTCGGATTTGGAGAGCCACGAAGGAGTTTGACATAGAAGTTGTTGGTATTAATGTTTTTGTTTTCAGGTTCAAATGTGCTTGGGACAGGAAGAAAGTGCTGGAGGGAGGCCTATGGAGTTTCGACAAGAACCTGCTAATTCTTCGGGAAGCTCGGGATAAGTAAGGTATTTGATCTAAATTTTTATGATGCTCCTCTATGGCTCCAATTACACAATCTTCCTCTTGCTTGTATGAGTAGAGAGGCTGGGCATTTTTTAGGTAATATAATTGGTAGTATTGTAGAGGTAGATCCTGGGTCTAGCGGTGACTGTTTAGGACAATTTGTGAGAGTACGGGTTATGGTGAATGTAATGAAGTCTCTTTAAAGAGTGTTGAGAGTGATGATGGTAGAACCTGAGGAAGTCTGTACGATCCTGCTAAGTATGAAAGGTTGCCTAACTTTTGCTACTTTTATGGTAGAGTTGGGCATCTGGTTAGAGAATGCTCAGATAATGTGTGTAATGTGTTGGATGACTCTATTTTGAGATTTGGGCCTTAGATGAGGGTTGTGGGTTTTTCTGCTTTTCGATCTCGTGGATGTCATGGTTCTAAAAGTAGTTCAGATAATTCTAATCAGGGAAAGGAGAACAATGATCCTAGGCTAAATATTGGGGTTTTTGGGTAGGATGAAGTTGTTGTTATGGGTAAGAGGCATATATTTGACAATGTTGGTTGTCATAGTGGGGAGAAAGAAGGATTGCGCGATCAATCTGTGGCTAATTTACATGGGAAAAGTCCGGAGGGTGTTAGTAATGATCTTACTTCAGATGCAGGTTCGAAGGTTGTAGTTATACTTTATTAACTCTCGAGCTACGCACACCTTTAAGGGAGAGAAATGAGCCTGCTTTCTTCAAAACTCCGGGTGATGTTGTTTGTGGGGTGTTGGAGAGAGTGGATGATATTATAGGTGTTGTGAATACTGATATAGCAAGTGGTAAGGAATCATCTTCTGTTTCTTCTAGAATTTTTTGCTCTGATCTGAACATCTCCGACTCTAAGGTATTTGCCACGAACGAAATTGCTTCTTCTATTTGTACAAATTTGGGAGAAGTGACTGAGGCTTTTCAATGTGAGGCTGTTGTTAAGGCATGTGAGGTTAACAGTCCTAGAGTCAAAAAGTGGAAGAGACTTGCTAGAGAGAAATTAAAAGGGGCATATCTGGATGAGAAGCTAGCTGGTTTGGGTAAGAGAGATTTTAATGTTGTTGTGGAGGATATGCAAGTGAGGAAAATGGGTAAACATGTGGCCATTATTGGTCAGTCGGCGGTGGTTGGTTCACAGCACCGTTGACAACAATGAAAAGCTTTTGTTGGAATATCTGAGGTTTGGGGATCATCGGGAATTTCGAGCCCTGCGCGAGCTAGTGGGCAGAATAAATCTCTTTTTGGTGTTTTTGTCAGAAACTCGACTTGATCATAGTAGCGTTAATAGTGTTAGAGTGTGTTTGGGTTTCGAATACTGCTTTGTTGTTGATAGGTTAGGTACTGGGGGTGGTCTCTTCTTGTTGTGGAAAAGGGGGTTAGTTGTTGATGTGCAATCCTTCACTAAAGGGCACATTGATGCAGTTATTTCAAATATTGATGGTTCTCGTTGGCATTTCACTGGCTTTTACTGTGATCCGAAACAGATTTTTAGGGTGCATTCGTTGTTTTTATTGCGTAGTCTTGGTGGCTTGAGCTCATGTCGTGGCTCATTGGGGAAGATTTCAATGAGATTCTTAGGGATGAGGAAAAGAAAGGCGGTTCTTATAGAAGTTATATGGCGATGGTAGATTTTAGGGAGGCTATCGATGAGTGTGACCTAATTGATTTGGGGTTTAAAGAAAATCAGTTCACATGGTCTAATAGGCAGCAAGGTGTTGGTTTTATTCAGGAAAGATTGGATCGCATGTTCAATAATTCTCTTTGGAGATCTATGTTCTCTATAGCAGTTGTTGAGCACCTAGAGAGGGTAGGTTCAGATTACATCACGCTTCTTATGTTAGATATCGGCTTGGGTAGGGGTCAAGGGGATGAGGTTGAATCTTGGTATTCTCGTTTTCACTTTGAGGAAGCTTGGGTAGGGAAGGAAGATTGTATGGGAATTATTAGGAATGCTTGGAGATCCTATTTTAGTAGGAATGCTATCTCGGGTATTAGGAACAGTGCTGCTGCAGTTGCGAGTAACCTTAGTAAATGGAATCAAGCTAAGAAAAGAGAGAGGGATGTTGAGCTTAAGGAGCTTAGAAAGGAGTTGAAGTAGCTAGAGTGTGGGGGCAGCAGGGTGGTGAATAGGTTAAGGGTTATGGAGTCTAAAATCGATAAGATTTTGGAGCAAAAAGAGAGGTTTTGGAGGCAAAGATCGAGGGCTTTATAGTTGAAGGTTGGCGACAGAAATACGAGGTTTTTTCACTCTAAGAGTTCGGCAAGAAGAAAGAAGAATTGTATATTGGATTTGATGGATGAACAAAGATTTGGCAAGATAAAATTGAAGGTATAGAGGAGGTTGTTACCATGTATTATAGCAATCTTTTTTGCTCTTCTTCTCCGTTGGGATCATCTATGGATGAAGTTTGCACCTCTTTTGGCACAAAGGTTTCTTCTGCAATGAATCTGAAGCTTTTGAGCAGATTTTCGAAAGCCGAGGTCTTGGTCACTTTGAACTAGATGGCTTTTTTAAAGGTGCTAGGCCCGGATGGTCTCCCGATGTTTTTTTACTAAAAATATTAGGATATTGTGGGGCCTAAGTTGTCAAGAACTGTTTTAACAGTCTTAAACAAAGGTGCTGCGTTTGAGTCTATGAGTGAGGTAGTTGTTGTTTTTATCCCAAAGGTCAAAACCCCGGTTAGAGTTAGCGATTACAGGCCGATAAGCCTCTGTAATGTCACTTACAAATTAGTGGCAAAAATGCTTGCTAATAGATTGAAGTTGGTGCTCGATAAAATCATATATCTTAATCATAGTGCGTTTGTCCTTGGGTGGCTGGTTACAGACAACATAGTGGTTGGTTTCAAATGCCTCCGTAGGTTTCGAATGCCTCCGTGATTTGAAAAATAGAAAATGTGGTAATGTAGGTCTAATCGCCTTGAAGCTAGGTATAAGTAAGGCTTACGATAGAGTATAATGAGATTTTTTTGATGAAGATGATAGAGTGCTTGGGTTTTGATGAGGCTTGGATTAATATAGTGATGAGATGTGTTTCTTCGGCTGTGTATGCTTTCCTTAGCTTAGAAGGAGGGTGGTCCCATCTCGAGGCTCTAGGTGTAACATCCCTAATTTCGAATACATATGAAAAGTATGATTGAATTCATTTTGAATATGTGAATATGATTTTTATGATTTGAGGGGTGGAAATTGTAATTAAATGTACCAATTTTTATGATTTAGGTTTCATAATGGACCAATTTGAACGGTCGAAAACAATGCATGAAGTAAAGGGTGAAAATCTGGACAGTAGGCATCGCGACCACTCATCGCGAACAGGGATCGCGATGAGCAGCTCGCGGTGAAAAGGATGATTTGGGGCAGTGAGTACCGTAATCAGTCACCGTGACTAGGGATCGCGATGATCAGCTCGAGGTAAAAGTGACAAATTTCGACCAGTGAGCAACGTGATCGAAGCGACGCGACCACCGCTCGCGGTACAGGTCGCGATGACTCAAAACTTGTAAAAAAATAAAGCGGTGGAGCGGTGCATAAAGAGAGCAACAGCTCTCAAAATGTAGCAAACATCACACAGAAACAGAAACATATCAAAAACGAGAGAGGAAGAAGAGAGAAGAGGAGAGAGAAAGAAGACAGAGAAAGAAGAAAAAGAAGAAGAAGAAGAAGAAAAGAGGAAGAGAAGAAGGAAAGGAGAAGGAGAAAGCTTTTAGGTTTGATATACACGTATTTTTCGAATTTCCAGTTTTCCAGAAAGTTTCGGAATGGTTGAATTTTATAGTTTTTGAATTATTTGAATTATATTGATTATAGATTATAGTTCAGGTTCGATGTATACGAGTTTTTGAATTTTTTCAGTTTTCCAGAAATTTTCGAAATTGTCGAATTTTATAGTTTTTGAATTATTTGAACTATATTGAGTAGAATGGATAGTTTGAAACCGATTTCGGATTGATTTGAATACGATTTGGTTCTAATAGTGTTATGAAAATATATTGTTGAAAGTGATTTAAATTATATTATATTGTGAAATGTATAGGAAAATAATTTTGGGGCGATTTGATTCGAAATGGAATTATGAAATACGTTTGAGTATATTTTGGATTGATTTGATATGATTATTGATTTATAAATACATTCGTATATTTCCGTTATATTATATTTGACGAATTTTGTATTTTGAAAATATATATATATCGATATGAATTGAAATTAAAGTTGTTGAAAGTTGATTTGGATGATTCTGAAAGAAATGGACAATGTTAATATTGGATTTGAGAAAAATATTTTGGCTCTGATGTGTATAAACATAGATATGGATATAGGAGGTTGACATGTCAATTGGGTTTCTGTCTGAACAGTACTGTGCCGATTTACTTTGATGCGCCACCCTTTGGATGTGCCGGTCCTAGGGTTCTACATTCCGTCATGGGACATTTACAGCGGGTGATTCCATTGGTGTTCCATTCTGATTTGATGTTCGGCGTGAGTTCGAAGCCGAACAACCCGTAATCCAGTCCGATAACTTATGTTTTGTATGTCAGGAGCCCAATCTGAGAATTGATTTGTTATATGAAAGTATTTGAGAAATTAAGAAAATATGTCTGTTAATTGATGTTGGATATGTAATTTGATATGAGCCCCACATATTGTCTATATATTTGTTATTTATAGTTTTATTTGATATAAATTATTTGTATAAACAATTTTGTGTACATCCACTAAGCATTATGCTTAGCGTGTTGAATTTTCTCACACGTAGGTAACAGAGGTTCCAAGGGAGACAAAGACAAAGAAGAGTAGAGGCTGCAGAACTAGAGTCCGGAATTACATCTTTCCTGCATATATTTTGGTAGATCGTTTGTAATAAGTCTATATATAGTTTGATACCACATGCATATACAGAAACTGTTGTAAATATTTAAGGAGTTTCCGCTATGTAAATATTTTATTATATGTTTATATTATTTGAATCTTTATAAATGATATTATGATAATTGGTTGGTAAGTTGCACTATATTTGGAAGGGTGCGCAAAATTGATTTGAGAGTTTGGAAGTTGATTTTTAGGAATTTTAACTGTAAACAGATTTTGGAAAGTCAGAAAAACAGAGGAAACTCTGGCAAGATTTTCGGAAATTTAATTGGATCATTTTTAAATGTTTTTAATAGAGTATTTAAATTATGTGTATTAACAGGAAAAGTTAGATTTTAGTATATAGTAGCGCTCCCTGATTCGGTCCGAGTGGATTTGGGTCAGGGGGTGTTACATTAGGCAAGGGTGTCCATTATTCCCTTATCTCTTTCTTTTATATGTAGAAGCATTATCGGTGATGCTTGCCCAAGCTGAGTTTCGAGGGAGTATTTATAGGGTGAGAGTGGCAAGGACTGCTCCTACTATCTCCCATCTCTTTTTTGCAGATGATAGCTTAATTTCCGCTAGAGCTACTCGAGGAGAATGTAAGCACCTAAATGAGATTTTCCTCAAATATAAAGAGGTGTCTGGGCAGTCCATCAATATTGAGAAGTCTGTCATATCCTTTAGCCCTAACACATCTTTTGGGACTAGAGATGTTATTAGAAATATTTTCAGTATAGATGTGGTTTCTTATCATGCGAAATATCTTGGGCTTCCTTCGGTTATTGGTAGAAATAAAAGGCACGTCTTTGTTTCTATTAAAGATACGGAGTGGCAGAAGCTTCAAGGTTAGAAGCATAATCTTTTTTCTAGAGGTGGAAAGGAAATTCTGATCAACGCAGTAGCTCACGCAGTGCCTACCTACTCCTTGAGTTGCTTCAAGCTGCCATCTTTATTGTTTGCTGAGCTTCATAGTTTGTACTCTGATTTCTGATGAAGGTTGTCAGATAAGAAGAAAAATGCTCACTAGATGGCTTGGAGAAGAATGTGTCTTCCAAAAGAAAAATGTGGAATGGGCTTCAGGGATGTTAGTGCATTTAATCAAGTGATGCTCGCGAAGCAAGGTTGGAAAATTCTTAGTTGTCCTTCATCTCTTGTGGAGAGGATCTTAAAGGCTTGGTATATTCCTCTCACTCATTATTTTTACGCTGCTCTTTGGGTAGAATGCCATCTTTTATTTGGAGAAGTATTGTGTGGGGGCAGGAAGTGCTTAGGAAGGGCATTAGATGGAGGATTGGCGATGATAATAGGGTGGATTTATACGAGGATCTTTGGCTGCCTAGAGAGTCCACCTTTAGGATTACTTCTCCTAGATATCTCTATAATGTTGTCTCGGTGGCAGGTTTAATTGAACATTTGGGGAGGTGGAGTGAGGAAGTTGTTCGCAGATACTTTGTTCAGGAGCAAGCTGATATTATATTACAAATCCATCTGAACCTTTTTCCTAGAAATGACTCTATCTTGTGGTATTATGATAATCGAGGGAAATTTTCTATGAAGAGCGCTTACAAGATTGCTATTGGTATCCATGACCTTTCCTATTGTTCAAAGGGCCCCTTGTTTATTTGGAAGCAATTGTTGAATCTGCAAATTCCCAACAAAGTTAAAATATTTTGTTGGCGAGCTTGCAATGATATCCTACCCACTAAAGCCTTATTTCCTAATCAAAATTTGAAAGGTAAATTAAAATCTGAATAAATAAGAAAATAATATTTTCCTAATCAAACTTTTGTCCTCATCATGGCTTTGTTTAATCAACACATGATTTATGCTGTGATTATTGTTCAATATAATACATTGTCTAGTTTGTCTCTTATTTCTTTATTTTTATTTTCAAAGATAGATAATATCCAAATTTAATAATATTAAAAGAAATATTTGATGCTTGAACATATATTAATTGAATCCATTAAATTTATATATTTATTAGTCACGCTCAATGCCGGGCTAAAAAAAACTAAAAAAATATATATATTTTAAAAATAATTAAAATTTTAATCTTAAAATAAATTTTATTATTTTTTGTTTTATCTGTTCAGGTAATTTTAAAATATATTAAGGATGTAAATTAAACTGTATAAAATGGAAGAAAATTAATTAATACAATTGAAATGACACACGAGCCATCCAATACTTTTCTTGATCTCTCTCTTTGGAGTTTCTCTTGAACCTTCTAGAGCTTGATCAGTGAGAGTATATTTCACGCTTCTTGCGTGTCGATTTCACGCTCTTTGCGTGCATATCTCATCCTTTTGGATGCTTGGCTTGATTTTTTTCTCTCTTTTCTTGGTCTTTCAAGTAAGAGCCGGTGGATGATGGAGTCTGAAGACATCGCTAGATTTTGTATGAAGCTGACAATAATGGAGGAGGATGAGTCGATCGCCAGGGTGGGTCAGTCTCTTCAGGATAAGGGGATCAAATTAGTCTATATGTGCTTGTTTGGGAAGCTGATAACTAATAAAGAGATCAACATAGAAGCATTTCGATCAGTGATTCCTCGGATTTAGAGAACCACGAAGAAGTTTAACATAGAAGTTGTTGGTATTAATATTTTTATTTTTAGGTTCAAATGTACTTGGGACAGAAAGAGAGTGCTAGATGGAGGCCCATGGAGTTTCGACAAGCACATGCTAATTCTTCGGGAAGCTCAGGGGATAGGTAAGATATCTAATATAAATTTTCATGATGCTCCTCTATGGATCCAATTACATAATCTTTCTCTTGCTTGTATGAGTAGAGAGGCTGGGCATTTTTTAGGTAATATAATTGGTAGTGTTGTAGAGGTAGATCCTGGGTCTAGCGATGACTGTTTAGGACAATTTGTGAGAGTACGGGTTATGGTGAATGTAATGAAGTCTTTTCAAAGAGTGTTGAGAGTGATGATGGTAGAACCTGAGGAAGTCTGTACGATCCTGCTAAGTATGAAAGGTTGCCTAACTTTTGCTACTTTTGTGGTAGAGTTGGGCACCTGGTTAGAGAATGCTCAGATAATGTGTGTAATGTGTTGAATGAATTTATTTTGAGATTTGGGCCTTGGATGAGGGGCTGCGGGTTTTTCTACTTTTCGATCTCGTGGAGATCGTGGTTCTAAGGTTGTTTAGATGGTTCTGATCAGGGAAAGGAGAACTATGATCCTGGGCTAAATAGTGGGGGTTTTGGGCAGGATGAAGCTGTTGTTATGGGTAAGGAGCATATATTTGACAATACTGGTTGTCACAATGAGGAGAAGGAATGATTGGACGATCAATTTGTGGTTGATATACATGAGAAAAGTATGGTGAATGCTAGTAATGATCTTGCTTTAGGTGCAGGTTCGAAGGTTGTTGGTTTTACTTCATCAGCTCTTAAGCTACGTACACCTTTGGGGGAAATAAAGGAGCCTGGTTTCTTCAAAACTCCGGGTGATGTTGTTTGTGCAGTGCTAGAGAGAGTGGAGGATTACAGGTGTTGTGAAAACGGATATAGCAAGTGGTGTGGAATCATCTTCTGTTTCTTCTGGAATTTGTTTGTTCTGATATAAACATCTCTATCTCTTTTGACTTTAAGGTGTTTGTCGCGAATGAAATTGCTTCTTCTATTTGTACAGTCAAGGTGAGGCTGTTGTTAAGGTAGGGGAGGTTAACAGTCATAGGGTCAAAAAGTGGAAGAGGCTTACTAGAGAAAAATTAAAAGGGACATGTTTAGAAGAGAAGCTGGCTAGTTTGGGTAAGAGAGATTCTAATGTTATTGTGAAGGATGTGCAAGTGAGGAAAATGAGTAAACATGTAGCCATTATTGGTCAGTCGGCGGTGGCTGGTTCCTAGCATTGCCGACAACAATGAAAAGCTTATATTGGGATATCTGATTTTTGGGGATCCTCGAAAATTTCGGGCCCTGTACGAGCTAGTGGGCAAAATAAACCCCTCTTTGGTATTTTTGTCAAAAACGTGACTTGATTATAGTAGCGTTGATGGTGTTAGAGTGTGTTTGGGTTTCGAAGGCTACTTTGTTATTGATAGGTTAGGTACTGGAGTGGTCTCCTCTTGCTGTGGAAAGGTGGGTTAGTTGTTGATGTGCAATCCTTCACTAAAGGGCACATTGATACACTTTTTCAAATATTGATGGTTCTTGTTGGCGTTTCACTAGCTTTTACTGTAATCCGAAACAGATTTCAATGGTGCATTCGTGGTCTTTGTTGTGTAGGCTTGGTGGCGTGAGCTCTTTTCTGTGGCTCATTGAGGGATATTTCAAGGAGATTCTTAAGGATGAGAAAAAGCAAGACAGTTCTTGTAGAAGTTACAGGGCAATGACAGATTTTAGAGAGGATATCGATGAGTGTGGCCTAATTGATTTGGGGTTTAAGGAAAGTCAGTTCACATGGTCTAATAGGCAGTAAGGTGTTGGTTTTATTAAAAAAAGATTGGATCGCATGTTCAGTAATTCTCTTTGGAGATCTATGTTCCCTATAGCAGTTGTTGAGCACCTAGAGAAGGTAGGTTCAGATTTTCGAAAGTTCTTCTGCGATGAATCTAAAGCTTTTAAGCAGATTTTCGAAAGCTGAGGTCTTGGCCATTTTGAACCAAATGGTTCTTTTAAAGGCGCTAGGCCCGGATGGTCTCCCAGTTTCTTTCACCCAAAATATTAGGATATTGTAGGGCATAAAGTGTCAAGAGTTGTTTTGGCAGTCTTAAACGAATGTGCTGCGTTTGAGTCTATGAGTGAAGAAGTTGTTGTTCTTATCCCAAAGGTTAAACCCCGGCTAGAGCTAGCGATTACAAGCCGATCAGCCTCTGTAATATCACTTACAAATTAGAGGCAAAGATGCTTGCTAGTAGATTAAAGTTGGTGCTCGATAAAATCATATCTCCTAATTAGAGTGCGTTTGTCCCTGAGAGCTGATTACAAACAACATGGTGGTTGGTTTCGAATGCCTCCATGCTTTGAATAATAAAAGATGTGGTAATGTATGTTTAATCACCTTGAAGCTAGGTATGAGTAAGGCTTACGATAGAGTAAAATGAGGTGTTTTGAGAAAGTTGATGGAGTGCTTGGGTTTTGACCAGGTCTGGATTAATATATTGATGAGATGTGTTTCTTCGACTGTGTATGCTTTCCTTATCAATGGAAAGCCTAGAGTGAGGGTGGTCCCATCTCGAGGCTTTAAGTAAGGGTGTCCATTATCCCCTTACCTCTTTCTTTAGTGTGCAGAAGTGTTATCGGTTATGCTTGCCCAAGCTTCGAGGGAGTATTTATAGGGTAGGAATGGCAATGACTGCTCCTACTGTCTCCCATCTCTATTTCACGGACGATAACTTGACTTTAGCTAGAGCTACTTAGGAAGAATGTAAGCACCTAAAGAAGATTTTCCTCAAATATGAAGATGTATCTGGGCAGTCCATCAACTTTAAGAAGTCTGTCATATCCTTTAGCACTAACACATCTTTTGGGAGTATAGATGTTATTAGAAATATTTTCGGCATGGATGTGGTTTTTTGTCATGCGAAATACCTTAGACTCCCTTCGATTATTTGTAGAAATGAGAGGCAAGTCTTTGGGTCTATTAAGGATAAGGTGTGGCAGAAGCTTCAAGGTTGGAAGCACAAGTTTTTTTCTAGAGGTGGAAGGGAAATTCTGATCAAAGCAGTAGCTCAAGCAGTGCCTACCTACTCCATGAGCTGCTTCAGGCTGCCATCTTCATTGTGTGCTGAGCTTCATAGTTTGTACTCTGATTTCTGGTAGAGGTTATCAGATAAGAAGAAAAATGCTCACTGGATGGCTTGGAGAAGAATGTGTCTTCTAAAAGAAAAATGTGGAATGGGCTTCATAGATGTTAGTGCATTTAATCAAGCGATGCTAGCTAAGCAAGGTTGGAGAATTCTTAGTTGTCATTCATCTCTTATGGCGAGGGTCTTAAAGGCTAGCTATTTGGGTAGAATGCCATTTATTATTTGGAGAAGTATTGTATGGGGGCAGGAGGTGCTTAGGAAGGGCATTAGATGGAAGATTGTTGATGGTAATGGAGTAGATTTTTACGAGGATCCTTGGCTGCCTAGAGAATCCACCTTTAGGATTACTTCTCCTAGATATCTCCCTGACTGTATTTCGGTGACAGGTTTAATTGAACATCCGGGGATGTGGAGTAAGGAAATTGTTCGTAAATACAAATCCCTCTGAGCCTTTTTCCTAGAAATGACTATCATGTGGCATTATGCTAATCCAGAGGAATTTTCTGTGAAAAACGCTTATAAGATTGCTGTTGGTATCCACGACCTTTTCTCTTGTTCAAAAGGCCCCTTATTTATTTGGAAGCATTTGTGGAATTTGCAAATTCCTAACAAAGTTAAAATATTTTGTTGGCGAGCTTGCAATGAGATCCTACCTACTAAAGCCTTATTAGTTGGGAGAAGAATTATCAATGATGGGTCTTATGATATGTGTGGGCATAGGCTCGAAACAGTTGATTATGCTTTATGGTTTTGTTCTGGTGCTAAAACTGTTTAGAGGGCTTGTTCTTTTTTTTCCAGAGTGCAACAAGCTTAGATTTGTGGATTTTCTTGACAGACTTGCTTTTATGATATCTTCCTTTAGCAGGGATATTGTTATTCAATTTGTGGTGACAGGTTGGATGATTTGGCGTAGGAGGAATGTGTTTCTGCATGTAAATAATAGGTAGCTGGATGGTGATCTATGGCAAAGGGCAGGCTTCTACATTTCTGATTTTATTTATGCTAATCCTAAGCCCTCTTCTTGTTGTTCTCCAGCTGTTAAATCCTCTAGTTGGAAACCATATGATGGTAATCTTCTGAAGTTGAATGAAGACACGACGATGGACAAAACTAGTAATAGTATTGGCATTGGTATAGTGGTGAGGAATAGGTCTAGGGGTTTGGTGTTGGTAGTAGGCTTCAAATGCTATAATGTTTCTATTGTTGTGAAGGCTGATGCCAGAGCTATGTTGATGGGGTTTCAAATTGCTGGCAGTAGAGGTATGTCTTCTCTAGTTGTAGAATTTGATTCATTGACTTTGGTTAACTTGTGTTGTGATACTTTGGCTGTAAGGAGTGATTTGGGCAATATTATTCATGACATCAAAGTTGTATCAGATGATTTTAATATTGTCTCTTTTGCTCATATTCCTAGACTGAGCAACTCTGTTGCGCATAATATAGTTAAGTGAGCTTTAGGGCATAATAGCTCAACTGTTTGGGATCGTGTTTTCCCTTGTTAGCTGAGTAAGCTAGCTCTTTCTGATATTGTTTCTTGTTCCGGCCTTTTTGGCTAATGAAATTCAGCTTTGTTAAAAAAAAAAAAAAAAACATGAGCCCTTCCGTCCATGCTCTGCTATCTTAGTAATTTTGTAATTTAGTAGGGATACAAATGTCAGTTTAGTGTCAAGCAAATCCAATTAGAATCTATAACTCGGGATACTATTCATGGGAGCAATTTTTTATTATAGGTTTGATGGCACGTGCAAGCATGTGCTTGATTTATATTCATATTTTATATTTTCTGATAATTATAATTTTATTATAAATATCGTTTAATTATATGAAAGTGAATGTCCATCAATTCTGGGAATGTACCTTCTATCTATTTAGTTTCTCGCTATTTCCGTCATTATGATCTATTTATGGTTTATTATATTGTAATTTATGTACACTCAAATATAATTTGGGATTGTGAGGCTTATCAGCAACAAATACAGCTTATACAAGCCTGCTGATCAAACTTCTAGTAGCTCTAACTACAGCAGCAAGGACTCGCCCAAATCTGACAGCATCAACAGCTTGATCAAGCATGATCATAGCTCTGGCAGATCAAAGCCAAGTTGCCTAAGCTATATCACCTTGTGTGCATCCACACAACAGTGGTTGTGCAGCTTATGTGAAGAGATCCCACAGCAAGGAAATGAAAAAGCGATAGAGGGCATGATCAATTGATTATTAGTGAGCAGATTAATTAGTTCAACTTAGTTAAAATAGTTGCTGATGAGTACGGGTGGAGGTGCACATGGCTTGGCTTTGCTTTTTTTTTTTTTCCAGCCAACACACAAAATTTTTTTTTCCTCATTGCTTTTTTTTGTTCCAGCCGACATTCACACAGTGGCTAGACAACAGTTTTTTTTTTTTTTTTCTTTTTGCTTTGTCATTTTCACTTTCCTAAATTTAAATTATTTTCATTCATCTCATCTTTTGATATTTTAAATATTATTTCTCTTTCTATTTAAAGCTTTAAAGGTAATTACTTTTAATTTTATTTTTATTTATTTAATTATCTATAACATATTTAGTTTTAGATTTTATATTTTGCAATTAAAACTTAAATTTCTATTTTATATGTATTGAAAAATCTAATTGTGTGGTCCTCCAATAGTTCACTCTACTATCTAGAAGTTTATTATTTTTTTTTTTGTCTTATTAATGAAAATAGTAGATGCATTGTAAATTATAATATGTTGGAATTATGTATTTTTAAATTATAAAAATAATTAAAATAATTAATTTTACTAAGACTTATACTTATATCTACTATATAACTCAATATAATAATAAGTTATGTTTAAGTTATATTTTAAACATAAAAATATTATTACATTATATAAAATAGGTATTTAATGTTATGAAATATTGTGAACAAATTATTACTTTGGTGATTTGTTTTGTACACAACTTGTGGTAGTTTGCAGCAGGAGAAATTTATAAGTTTTTATTTTATATTGAATTTATAAATTGTGAAATAATTATATGGATTTTTTTTTTAATTTTGATAATAGTTACTTGAAGTTTATTCAATTTGGTGATTTATATATTTTGCTTTTTATTGTCAATTTATTATATCTTTTATTGGACTTGAAATCTAATTTTTATAATAAGATTTGACTATTATAAAAATTTATTTAATACAAAATAATAAAACTTTTAAATAGAAAAATAAAAAGTTTCTAGTTACGCCACGGCTGATAAGACACTAGGTTGTTAGAGTTTGATAGAAGTTTGTTAGAGTATACAAGTTGCACGTCTCTTATAAATTTTATGTGTATATAAAGTGTATGATTGAAACGTTATTGTTAATAAATGATGAGCTCAAGAAATCTCTATTAATGGAGTCAGAATTCCTTTCTTCTTTGTTGAGTTTATTCAAGTTCTTTAGTATGCTGGTATGTGGAGCCCTTGGGGATGGGGTTTCTATAGACAAGTTACAGCTTTTGAATATTTAATTTCTTCTAATAATGTTGTGTCGTATGCAACTCCTAGTTGAGCTGCTATGATGTTTGGTTTATGCAGTACAATGTGAATATATATCATTTCCTTTTGCCGGCTGAGAATCTCTCTTCATCTTGACCTTTTACTTTGAGCTTCTAATTATCTGTCTATCTGTTTCTTGTAAATTTTACTAGAAACAAGATTGCTATCTTTTCTGCTTCTTTATGTTGGGGCTTTTTTGTATGTACCATCGAAAGCTTGTAATGTTGGACACTAGTTTGATGATCGCATAGCTGATAGGGTAAATCAACTTCTTGAAGAGTTGCTTGTGCTGATATGCCTCTAATTGTACAATCGATGACCAGCTACTATTTGAACTTGGTAGCACACATACCGTTCCTACGTAGACAACACTAGCTGATCATCGGCAGGTCCCAACTGAAATCTGAATCAGGCAGCCATACCCAACTAGTTTGATGTTGAGGTTTGGGCTCAGGAAGGTGTTTGGTCCTCGAATGAGAGATTTTAGTTTACGCTCCAGTTGAATTTAGTCAAGAGCTGACCATCCATTTGCTTCCATGCTTTGTGGATTCTCCTTTTGTGGTTGCTGAGAAGAGTGCTTTTTCGCCCAGTTATTCTCATCCTTGCATATGTTTGCCAGAATAGTTAATATCTTGATAGATGATAGAGATCGTATTGAAATTGTTTTGAAAAAAAAAGAAAAATTATTTTTGAATGAGGTGGAGATAATCTCCATATTAACATTTTCCTTGATCAAAATCATAAAGGAACTCCTTGAAGAGTTGCAAATGACGAGTCTCTAAGCAAACAGACAGCCATGAGCTGCCATCATTAGCAGTGTTTGGTAGTAAGAACATTATTCCTTCAAGAGAAACCCTAGCAAGCCCCATGAAAATCGGCGAGCCCCACCCGAAATCGGCGTCTTGTACAGGAAACCTCGACCATTTATTGACATTGAGGTTTGGGTTCTTGTAAGTGTGCCTTCCTCTAACCAGAGACAATGAGCCCACAGGTTGCTGCTGCGTCAATGTTTCTTCAACGTAGTCGATGGCTGACCTTAGATACTCATCATCCATCCGTTTCACTGCTTTGTGCACCCTCTCCGCCGTGTCCATCAACGGCTCCGATCGGAGGTTACCGAACATGGCAATCGACGTGGCGTAGAAGATTGCGTTGCCAAAATATTCGTGCGGCAACGGAGGGTCCAATTTGGACCGCCCGTCGACAGGCATGTACAACTTGGTCTCCTGATCGTTCGCAAGGCCACGCGCCTTGCACGTGCAACGCCATATGTGTGCGGCTAGAACTTCATAGTTGCTATAGTGCTTCTTCGTCATTGTCGTCTGCTATTCTTTTCTCAATCCAGTTCTTAAGGTTTCAAGCTGTTCGAGTGTGATCTTAAAGATAGCTGTAGAGATGGAGGGTTCACTAGTGATGTTGATGTTGCTCATGGATGGAGATGGGTCATATTCGATATGACGAAATTTAGGACTACTCGGGACCGGGCCCGGAGTAGGGTCCGATCGTGCATTGGTGTCATGCTTGGGGAGACGCCACGTGTAATGCTTGCCCATGTGTTGACGAAATTGAAAGTAGAGGCACCATCTGCTAGAATGTGATGCAAGCCCACACCAAGAACAACTCCTCCACCCTTGAAATATGTTACCTTCCACCAAATAAATCATTTTGTCTTTTAGCTAATTTTTGGATTGCACTCACTTCATTATATATTCGCTGCGTAATAAACAGAAAACTCTCTCCATATATATATATATATATATATATATATATATATATATAAATGGATTCTGACTTTGTAATTATTAAGATCTCGTCTATAGTAACGTTACCGTATTAGATCTTGCATAAAAAAATTATACGAGATCCCACACCTGATAATATATATAAATATGTACCTGTGAGATGAGAAGCGGATAAGAAGATATCTCGGCAGAGTAGTCGATTTTGGGAAGGAGGTGTGAGAGTTGGGAGCTAGGTGCGAAGTCATTAAATTCATCTAAAGCAGAATCGGTGTCAGCCTCGACGAATAATGCTCCCTCCGCGTTACATTTGATCTCTATTCGACCATTTTCGTCGTGCCCTAATCGTCCAGCGAGTGGGTAGAACAGCACAAGAGCTTTGCTAAGAGATTCCTTCAGCTCTTGAGCATTGAAGAAATTAGAAGAACTAGTACTTATTGGCCTGTAGAAGAAAACCCTAGGCGTGTGAACCCGTATCATCAATAAGTCCACGTTAGAGGTCCACAACGGCTCTTTGGGTGTATCTTGCGCAGGCTGTATTGTGCTTGACTTCTTTATGTTGATCTTCATCATCGTATCAAACACCTATATATGTATAATGTACAAACAACAATTAAGGATTACAGTCTGGTCAGGGTTATGATTGTCACGACCCGGGCCCTAGGCCGTGGCAGAGTTGTAAATAAAATCAATAGTTTCCAACTTGACTTTATTAAAATTTCATAAAAACCACAACAAATTTCTTCTGATACTCCGGAGTATCAAACAAAATGAAAATCTATTTACAAACAAAATATTTCCAAATTTCAAAAGTCAACACCAAATAACCCCACAGATATGTGATCACCCATTAGAATTCATGGATTCAATTTCCAAGATAATAATCATACTGAAACATGCATAAATCCTGAAGTCTTAATCATCCACAACTACAAGATTTGCACATCAACAAACCTAACTCACAAACTGAGTTATCTCAACATTTGTTATAAGTCCATAACAAATACAAATTCTTTAATCACTACAAATCTCAAATAACATAAATTTAATAACTAATATCAGAAATCTAATCCTTAGATCTCACAAGCCTTCACCCACATCAACTAACGATCTTCTAATCCGCGTGGGCGCTCCCTGGGGGGAAAAGAAAATAAAAAGGGGTGAGCTAAAAGCTCAGTAGGGTATAATCCCCGATAATGTATGTGGAAAACATCATTTTTATAAAGTCATGGGATAATCCTGCATGGTTAAATACTTTCACAAAATTTTAAATAAACAGTAACACTTTCCTTCAGAAAGTAATATCCACACGTCCACTAGTCATACCCGGTGGCCTATCATTTTAAAAATATTTTGCTCACCGTGACCCTGGTATTACCCTCATATACAAGGTGTACGTACCAGAAAATACCCTGCGCAGTCCCCGACATAAAGTCGTATAATAATATATAATATAATGACTAGGACGGTTACCTTTTCAAAATCATCAAACCATTTAAATAAATCCGCCATGCATCCCATATATAAACTCATCATTTTTAATAAAATTTCGGCAGCATAACAGCTGCTTTTATCAAAATCCCAAAATACAAAACCTGCATAAAAATCATATTTTCCACACAATACATTCCAATTTATTTCTCAAATCAATTCCACAATTCAAATAAACATTTCCTCAAATTTTCACAATCAATTTATATCCAAACCATTTAGGGAAAATATTCTAAAAATTTAAGTTTGAAACCCCTACCTCGTGTAAGCTACCCGCAACTCGCAGCGGCCTCGCTTTCAATCTCAATTATCCCAATCGGTAAAATCTACACGAGAATATAATTATTTAATTTATATACGGCGGCCATATAATCCAATTTACCTCAAAATAATATCCTACACTTAAAACGAATACGTAAACGGGTTCGAAATCAAATTCTAAGTTCGGGAGGTCGAAAACTTACCCCCGCCGTGCGTGGCGGCCGGCGGCGACTTTCTGGAAACTTTCCGGCAACCTCCAAAAATGGTCGGGTTTTGTTCGCCTCGTCTCCCTCGTCAATGTTTATAACTGTCGCCGGAGAGGGAAATGGCTAGATTCGCCGGAATCGGAGGTTTTCCGAATTGGAAAATCCCTAACTTTCTCCACCAAATCGGAGACTCAAACGGCCATGAAAATCTCCAAAGTTGGTACCAAAAGATTCTTTGTCACAAGAGCTTTCTATTGGTACCAAGAACGAACAAAATGGAGGTCGGATGTGGCCGGAAATCGTGGTCAAAGTTGGACGAAAACTGAAGAAAAAGAGAGAAAAATGGAGTCGCGTTTGAGAGGTTGAAGACGAAGTGCTATATATAGGACTGGTCAATTTCCATTTTGTCCCTCAACTTTTCGAAATTATAATTTTAATTGCCAACTTTCAAAATATATCTTTTACGTCTTCACACATTCATCAAAAATTTTCAAAAGATTTCAAATACACCCTTCATAATAATTTAAAATAAAATAATAAAAATGAGATTTTACATTCTACCCTCCTTAAAAGAATTTCGTCCCGAAATTCAAAGTACAACCTCAAGCTGAATCTCAAACAAGTGAGGGTATTTATAATACATTTCGGATTCTAACTCCCAGGTAGCCTCATCTCCCGTATGATTTTGCCATAGCACTTTAACCATACGGATTTCTCGATTTCGCAGCACTTTGATCTCTCTCGCCAGGATCTGCAAGGGTTGTTCCTCATATGTCACATCTTCTCTCAGAGGAATCTCCGAGTGGGGAACAATGTGAGATGGGTCTGCGGTGTACTTTCTCAACATGGACACGTGGAAGACATTATGAACATGTCCCAACTGAGCTGGCAAACTTAAGCGATAAGCAACCTGCCCAACTCTCTCGATAATCTCAAATGGCCCGATGTATCTAGGAGCTAACTTGCCTTTAACTCCAAATCGAGTCACACCTCGCATAGGTGTCACTTTCAAGAAAACATAGTCACCAATCTCATATTCCACCTCACGAAGGTGAAGATCAGCATAACTCTTTTGGCGACTCTGGACTACTTTAAGCCTTTCTTGAATACTCCTAACTTTGTTCGTAGTCTCTTCAATAATCTCTGGCCCAATAGTAATCCGCTCGTCTAGCTCAGCCCAACACGAAGGTGACCTACAAGGTCTTCCATAAAGAGCCTCATACGGGGCCATACCGATACTAGCCTGATAGCTATTGTTATAAGCAAATTCCACCAAAGATAGGTGCTCGCCCCAATTCCCTCCAAAGTCCAATATACAAGAACGGAGCATATCCTCCAATATCTGAATAGTCCTCTCAGACTGTCCATCAGTTTGAGGATGATGGGCGGTACTAAGGTTCAATTCAGTCCCCAAGGCAGTCTGTAAGGCTCTCCAAAATCTAGAAGTGAAACGTGGGTCTCTATCTGAAATAATGCTGGAGGGTACACCATGTAACCGAACAATATTCTCCACATAGAGCCTGGCTAACTTATTAAGCTTGTAGTCCTTCCTTATAGGTATGAAGTGGGCTGTTTTTGTTAACCGGTCTACAATAACCCATATTGCATCATATCTCTGTGGAGTTAACGGTAATCCTGTCACGAAGTCCATAGAAATCTTATCCCATTTCCATTCAGGAATTGGTAATGGTTGAAGTAACCCTGACGGTCGTTGATGTTCAGCTTTCACCTGTTGGCATACCATACACTTAGCAACAAATTCAACTACCTCTCGTTTCATTCCGATCCACCAGTATTGCCTTTTGAGATCATGATACATCTTTGTGCTACCTGGATGTACCACAAACTTGGACTTATGGGCCTCAGCCAACACATCTCTTCTAAGTTCTGGATCGTTGGCAACTGCCACTTTTCCTTTATAATAAATAAATCCATCTGCCTTAATTTCCCAACCCTCCAGATGCTCACCATTTATCAAACGATTCCACAGAGTTCTCAATTCTTCATCCTGCCATTGACTCTGCTTAACACGTTGCAGGACACTAGGTGTAGCCACCACATTGTAAACACGAGTTGTTACTTCGTCTTCGTGTAAACACAGATCATAATCTCCAATGACCATAGTTCTCTTCCAATCCTCCAATGCCAAATTGGCCAAAATTCCATGAGATTTTCTACTCAAGGCATCTGCAACCACATTTGCCTTGCCAGGATGATACTGAAGGTTAAAATCATAATCCTCCATGTACTCAATCCATCTCCTTTGCCTCAAATTTAGATCCCGCTGTGTAAAAAGATATTTCAGACTTTTATGATCTGAATAGATGTCAAACTTTACTCCATAAAGGTAACACCTCCAAATTTTTAATGCAAAAATCACAGCAGCAAGCTCCAAATCATGGGTAGGGTAATTCTTCTCATGCGGTTTCAATTGACGGGAGGCGTAAGCCACTACCTTTCCGCCTTGCATCAGAACACCACATAAACCAGTACCTGAGGCATCCGTGTATACTACGTAGGGTTCACTGCTATCCGGTACTGTAAGGACAGGTGTTGTGGTTAATCTTTGCTTCAATGCCATAAATGAGGCTTCACAATCTTCATCCCAAACAAACTTTACATTCTTCCTCGTCAATTGGGTCAATGGCATAGCAATCCTTGAAAAGTTCTCAACGAAACGACGATAATAACCAGCTAGGCCAAGAAAACTACGAACTTCTGTGACGTTTGTTGGTCTCTCCCATTGAAGGACAGCTTCCACCTTTGCAGGATCCACAGATATTCCTTCTTGGGAAATCATATGACCCAAGAACTTGACTTCGGTCAACCAGAAATCACATTTGTCTTTCTTAGCATAGAGCTGATTCAGTCGAAGTGTCTGCAGGACTATATTCAAATGCTCTACATGCTCTTCACAAGTTCTGGAATAAACCAAAATATCATCGATAAACACCACAACAAATTTATCCAGGTAAGGCCTGAAAATTCGATTCATGATGTCTATAAAAGCTGCAGGAGCATTAGTTAACCCAAACGGCATAACAAGGAACTCAAAATGACCATAACGGGTCCGAAAGGCTGTTTTAGGAATATCCTCTGCCCGAACCTTCAATTGGTGATAACCGGATCTCAAATCAATCTTCGAGAAGAATTTTGATCGTCCGAGTTGATCAAACAATTCATCTATCCTGGGCAAGGGATACTTATTCTTCACTGTCACTTGGTTCAACTTTCGGTAGTCTACACAAAGTCTCAGAGAACCGTCAGCTTTCTTTGCAAACAAAACAGGAGCTCCCCATGGAGAGGTACTCTCCCGAATAAATCCCTTTTCTAGGAGCTCTCCTAATTGTTTTCGTAATTCCACTAGTTCTGCTGGGGCCATACGATATGGAGTTATGGAAATTGGTTGAGCCCCGGGAACTAGATTAATACAGAACTCAATCTCTCTACTTGGTGGCAATCCTGGTAACTCTTCAGGAAATACATCAGGATACTCATCAACCACGTACACTTGGGAATACTGGTTTACCTTACTTGTCTCCCCGTGAATGGCAAATACATTACCATAGGTTTCCAGTCTTTTCTTTCTACCAAATAAGGTTTTCAAAATTGGACTTAGCTGTTTCATACCCTGAGTCGCTTGGTAAACAACCTTGTCATTCTTTGTATAAAGTATCACCCTTTTGTTGTAACAATCGATTTGTGCTCGGTATTTAGTTAACCAATCCATACCGAAAATCACATCAAATTGTCCCATGGGCATCACAATCAAATCATCAGAAAATCGCCTGTCATCAATTCTAATGCTCACTGATTTACAACATACTGTTAAATCATGAGCTTTTCCCAATGGGGTTTCCAAATTCAATGGCATGCTAAGATTCTCAAAACCCAACCCCAAAGTATTTGCAAACAACAAAGAAATGAAAGAATGTGATGCACCAGTGTCGAACAAAGCATGAGCCCAAGAACGAGAAATTAGAACCATACCATCAATCACCCCTCTGCCTGAGTGGTCACACTCCTCCTCAGCTGTGGCAGCATAAGCCTGTCCGGTGCCCCTTCCTTTTCCTCTTCCCTTTCCTGAACGGCCCCCACTAGCATTAGAACCCATGTTGTAGCTTGAAGTGCCACGGCTCCCAGATGCTTGTGGAACCTGAAAATTTTGAGGAACATTCTGGCCAAATCCCAAAGTAGGTGCACGGTATTGATGTTGGTATTGCGGAACATACTGGCGCTGTGGGTCAGGAGAAGCAAATGATGGAGATGATGCATGGGATGGATGGTGCATAGGTTGTCCTTGGAAAGAAGCCGAATCTGAATGGCTCCCTGAGGCTCCTCCACGAGATGATTGGAATCTTCGCGGATATGGACAAGCCTTCTTTAGATGACCCTGCTGTCCGCAATTATAACAGTTGCCATATGGTGAACTCCGTCCCGAAGACCCGCTACTTGTACCACTCCCACTAGTAGCATAATTAGGGCCACGCCACCCTCCTTGATTTTTCTTGGTCATTTTCCTGTCTCTGCTGCCAGAAGGTTGATTCCTGGGAGGCTGGATATCTCTGAAGTTGGTTTCAGCTAGAATGGCGGCAGCCAAACAATCGGTTAGCTTCCTGAACTCTTGAGTATAGATCCTGTTCCGTATCGTCGGTCTGAGACGCATTAGGAACTTTGACAATAGCAGTGACTCGTCGGCTCTTCCAGCATACTGGGATAACTCCATGAACCTGGTATAGTATTCATTTACAGTCATCCCCCCTTCCTCAATATTCTCAAACATATCTGCCAACATCCTTCTATGGCCAGCATTAAAATAATTATCCCGGAATAACCCCTCAAAGACTTCCCAGTCAACACCGGTCATGTCTCATTGAATTGACAAATTTTCCCACCATATCACAGCATCACCGGTCAACCTGTAAACAGCAAAATCCACCCAGAACTCACTAGGAGTATCAACTTGAGAAAAGGCCCTCCTGATGGCCTTCAACCATCTATCTGCAGCAATAGGATCTTGCCTGCCATCAAACTGAGCATCAAATATTCGACAGAAATCCCGAAGTCTTTCATTCTTGTCCTTCACATGGACAGTTTGTGTGGCAGACATCCTCATAACTGCTTCCAAGAGATTTACCACTTGCTCATTAATAGGTTGCGGTGGTGGTGGAGGTGGTGTATCAGTCCTAGACTCCTGCCCTCGAGTTCTCCTTCTCGGAGGCATCTTTCAAGCCTATAATTTAAACATCAAATCATCAGCAATCAGATATGCATGTTCAGTGAAATACCATCCATTCATACTAGTAGGTGTCACATTCCGAGGTTTGAAAACCAAAAGCTCTGATACCATTTTTCTGTCACGACCCGGGCCCTAGGCCGTGGCAGAGTTGTAAATAAAATCAATAGTTTCCAACTTGACTTTATTAAAATTTCATAAAAACCACAACAAATTTCTTCTGATACTCCGGAGTATCAAACAAAATGAAAATCTGTTTACAAACAAAATATTTCCAAATTTCAAAAGTCAACACCAAATAACCCCACAGATATGTGATCACCCATTAGAATTCATGGATTCAATTTCCAAGATAATAATCATACTGAAACATGCATAAATCTTGAAGTCTTAATCATCCACAACTACAAGATTTGCACATCAACAAACCTAACTCACAAACTGAGTTATCTCAACATTTGTTATAAGTCCATAACAAATACAAATTCTTTAATCACTACAAATCTCAAATAACATAAATTTAATAACTAATATCAGAAATCTAATCCTTAGATCTCACAAGCCTTCACCCACATCAACTAACGATCTTCTAATCCGCGTGGGCGCTCCCTGGGGGGAAAAGAAAATAAAAAGGGGTGAGCTAAAAGCTCAATAGGGTATAATCCCCGATAATGTATGTGGAAAACATCATTTTTATAAAGTCATGGGATAATCCTGCATGGTTAAATACTTTCACAAAATTTTAAATAAACAGTAACACTTTCCTTCAGAAAGTAATATCCACACGTCCACTAGTCATACCCGGTGGCCTATCATTTTAAAAATATTTTGCTCACCGTGACCCTGGTATTACCCTCATATACAAGGTGTACGTACCAGAAAATACCCTGCGCAGTCCCCGACATAAAATCGTATAATAATATATAATATAATGACTAGGACGGTTACCTTTTCAAAATCATCAAACCATTTAAATAAATCCGCCATGCATCCCATATATAAACTCATCATTTTTAATAAAATTTCGGCAGCATAACAGCTGCTTTTATCAAAATCCCAAAATACAAAACCTGCATAAAAATCATATTTTCCACACAATACATTCCAATTTATTTCTCAAATCAATTCCACAATTCAAATAAACATTTCCTCAAATTTTCACAATCAATTTATATCCAAACCATTTAGGGAAAATATTCTAAAAATTTAAGTTTGAAACCCCTACCTCGTGTAAGCTACCCGCAACTCGCAGCGGCCTCGCTTTCAATCTCAATTATCCCAATCGGTAAAATCTACACGAGAATATAATTATTTAATTTATATACGGCGGTCATATAATCCAATTTACCTCAAAATAATATCCTACACTTAAAACGAATACGTAAACGGGTTCGAAATCAAATTCTAAGTTCGGGAGGTCGAAAACTTACCCCCGCCGTGCGTGGCGGCCGGCGGCGACTTTCTGGAAACTTTCCGGCAACCTCCAAAAATGGTCGGGTTTTGTTCGCCTCGTCTCCCTCGTCAATGTTTATAACTGTCGCCGGAGAGGGAAATGGCTAGATTCGCCGGAATCGGAGGTTTTCCGAATTGGAAAATCCCTAACTTTCTCCACCAAATCGGAGACTCAAACGGCCATGAAAATCTCCAAAGTTGGTACCAAAAGATTCTTTGTCACAAGAGCTTTCTATTGGTACCAAGAACGAACAAAATGGAGGTCGGATGTGGCCGGAAATCGTGGTCAAAGTTGGACGAAAACTGAAGAAAAAGAGAGAAAAATGGAGTCGCGTTTGAGAGGTTGAAGACGAAGTGCTATATATAGGACTGGTCAATTTCCATTTTGTCCCTCAACTTTTCGAAATTATAATTTTAATTGTCAACTTTCAAAATATATCTTTTACGTCTTCACACATTCATCAAAAATTTTCAAAAGATTTCAAATACACCCTTCATAATAATTTAAAATAAAATAATAAAAATGAGATTTTACAATGATTTTGTCGAATTGAAAAAAAAGGTTCTCATGTTGATGTTGGCCGTTATATTGATCCAGCTACCATAAAGGGATTTTCTTTTAATTTTTGGGATCCCTGATCTGATAAAAAGCATAAGCTCACGAGATTCTTTATATAGATTCCACATGTAATGTTAGAAAACTAGGATCTCATACATAAAATGTGCAAAGTTTCGGATCCGTGACAATTGAGAGAGAGAGAGAGAGAGAGAGAATTACCTTTGTGGACTTCAGAGAAAGAAGCAAAAGACTGCAGCCAAACGAATTCAATAAAAAACATGGGATTTAAGGATTACAGATTCTATTAATTTTCTTGTAACATGGGAGCTGAAATTTGCTTCTTTTTTTCCAGTCAAACGAATTCAATCAAAAACATGAGCAGGATCGCATATGAGAAAGTTTTTATTTTATATAAATAATGCTTCTCAAGTCTGGAATCTCGCATGTTTTAAAGTAGTTCTCTAATGTTAGAAAATTAGGATCTCGGACAAATTATGTAAATATATATATATGGAGAGAGAGAGAGCGCTCAATTACCTTTGTGGACTTCGGATAAAGAAGCAAAGGACTGCAGCCGACGAAGAAACGTTCCTCAGTCGAAATAAAATGAGAGAGAGAGAGAGAGCTAGAGCTGTGTGGTGTGTGGTGAAAGGAGATGGGTCTACTTATAGATGTGTAAAAGGAATACAAGTAAGATCATGTTGAAACTTGTTAAATAAATCATATTTATTTATTTTTTTAAAATAATTTAAATGATAGATATCTCCAAAAAGTTTTGACAGGTTTGAACGGATTTCTAATAGTCCGGTGTCGGCTTTTAAACTAAATAATAATAATAATTAAAACAACTCATATGAAAATAGAAGAAAATGTTGAAAGGTAAAACAAAATCTGAATAAAATAAGAAAATAAGATTTTCCTAATCAAACTTTTGTCCTCAACACGTGATCTGATCTCTGCATCGCTTTGTTTAATAGTACTGTCTAGTTGTCTCAGAATTTTTTATTTTTTATTTTCAAAGATTATTGTATTCCATAAGGGCATCCTATGGTTTAAAGTTGTTATAGGTAAAATTCTTTAAGAAACTGCTACCTCAGCAGCCAACTACAGAGGAAAGGCAAAAAGAAGATCCGCTTCCAATACCCCTTAAAATTGTATCGTTTAGCTTTAGAGGTCGCAGGAACGCTTTAGCTTACTGCGAGAAGTATTCCTGCGACAATGATATCTCCCCAAAGAAGCCTCAAACATACAACAAGAACACAGTTGACACGCCAGGCCTGAACCTGGACACTGCAGCGCGCCAGTCTGACACCTGTCACGAGCACAGTCGATGTCAGAAACCTGTCATCACGGGCAGCAGACGAATTAAATGCCCAGACGGCACAGGTTACCGTTCTTTTCACCATTTTTATCACTACCAGGTGATCTTCTGCAGGAGGTCAGGAATTACATGCTTAAGGAAATGATCTCCTGACCCTCTAATGAAAGGAGATCTGAATATTCCCAACAAGGTGGAGAACGTTCAGGATATAAATAAAGACATTAATAACGGAGGAGGTAAGCAATTAATGATTATCAAAGCCCTAGAAGAACTTGGAATAATTTCTCTCTCGTTGAAAGAGATAAATGACTTGATCGTCGAAGGTTGATCGCCGGCTTACATCCGGCACCTCTCACGACTCTTTCTTTCTTGATAGGTAGCAAATCATAGAAACTCGCTCCGAGAAGTCTACGCGTCTTGTGAGAACCCATTTTGCAAGATTATCCCAGATAATCTCACTCAACTCACTTGACTAAGCCATTACACCACTTTACGTGGCTTCATTGACTTTCGTTGACTGTAGAATTCATTTTTTACTGTCAACAATTTGGCGCTAGAAGGAGGGCTGATCATATTCCTCTGAGGAAACCTTGTTAAGAATTCTATCAACCCAGGAAATGAACGCAGCCTCCAGTAGACGACACCCTCGGAGAAACCTTTGTCTCCGATAAGGTAGACACCCTTTCGGTTCACAATTACCCGATAGCGTGCCCGCAGCGTCCCAACCTCCTCCTGCAACTCTATCCACAGCGATATCTACAAAAAATGCAGACCAAGCGGAATATCACCTCCAAAAACTGATGGAAATAGTGGATAGCAGACTCACCCCCCCTAGAGGAAAATAAGGAGGAAACGCGGGACCTGGCGATGGAAACATAAATAAACGCACCAGAGCCAAGGGGAAGGAGGCACTACCCCTTCCAGCACCTTTCACAAGTGAATCTTCATCTCAAAGCGCGGGTAATTCATCAACAAAAGGAGATTTGAGACGACACCAAAGGAAACGCCGCAGGGAAAGTAAGAGGAAACACATCTCTGTCTCGAAAGTAAAGCCAACCAAGATAAAATGGCAGTCAGACAATGACGAAAATGATGAGAGCTCAATGAACACGCTGAGAAGTTGCTCGGTGAGTCCCAGCGAAGCATCGACTGACGAGAGAGAGTCCATACGAAGGGAAATTCAGCAACTGAAGGAAGGACTCGAGCAAGTCCGTCGAAAAGGACCCAGCTCGAAAGATCCAACCGATTGCTCCGGAGCGGCAACGAGCAAGTTCACTGATAGTGTATTGGCAAAGAGGTTTTCGAGAAGCTTTAAAATGCCAAATGTCATTGAGTATAAGGAGGACAGAGATCCAATCGAACACATATCCCGCTTCACCACCCTTATGGGTACCCAGACCAGGGATGATCGATTGCTATGCCAAGCTTTTCCAATCACCTTTGGGGATCTCGCCGGAAGTTGGTTCCGACAACTCCCCCCACGAAGCATTGATAATTTTGAACAATTTGGTCGCGCCATCTCCTGGCAATTCATGGGAAGCGTTCAGCGAAAGAAGTCTCTATCTCATTTATCCTCAGTAAAACAAGGGAAAAGAGAACCATCATGACCTACCTATCCCGCTTCAACCGAGAAACAGTTCAAGTAGAGGATTTCAACGACGCCGCCGCTATAAACATATTCACCAACGAGCTGCAAAGCGAAGCGTTTTCCTTCAATTTGAGAAAACAGTGACCGAAAACCTACCCAGAAATAGTAGAAACGGCTGCTGACTACGCGCGCGCTGAAGAAGAAGAGATCGCCCAAGGCGGCAATCTGGTACATAAAGGACAAGCTAGCGAACCAGAACGCCAAAGAGGTTATCCCAACAAAAGGAACAATGACCATTTCAAAGGAAAAGGCCCCAGAGATGATCGCCGACAAGTCAGGAACCGACATTCAGAAATGAGGAGGCCAGAAGGAAGATTTGATCGATATAAGCTCTTTACGCGAGGGTAGGAAGAGATACTGTCAGTTGCACAAAATAAAGGAATAGTAACCTGGCCCGGAAAAATGACATCGGCTCCCTAAAAATGAGATAAGGATAAATATTGTTGTTTCCACCGCGATCATGGCCACGACACCTCTAAATGTTTCCAACTCAAATACCACATCGAAAACCTGATCAGAGATGGACATTTGAAAGAGTTCATAGTAAGGAGGGATGGCGATAACATTCAAAGGCAAACGAGGGGGTCAACTGATAAAAGACAGGAGCGCCCAAGAGGACCTGCAAGACAAAGTCACCCCCGTAGCCCAAAAAAGCCTAACAGGCAATTGGAGAGCCCAAAAGCTAGTCCCATCTGTAACACCCCCCGACCCGACCCGGCCTAACCAACCCGGGGAGCGCTACCGGTTTTCAGAACTTTTCAAAACTTCATTTTTCATTTCAAAATCATTGTGAGCCCATACCAATAAATAAACTTTTTACAAAAATTCGGCAGAGTACCGTTTGTTTTCCGGACTTTCCAAAACCTGGTTTTACACAAATCAATTCAAAATACAATTCTCAATAACACTTCTATATCAATTTCAAACAATTGCGCACTCTACCGTTTAGTGCGACTTATCAGAACCTTTTATCACAATTTATAAAATAAAACAAATCAGACTTTACTATTTACAAACATTTAAATAATAAAGGACAGAAATCATAAAATTTCAAAACATTTTACAAAACATATTTACAAATTCCCTGTATATGCATGCTTTCAGATTATATATATACATAACAAAAATATAGCTACCCAACTGTACAAATCTCTGGGACTCTGTCCGCAACTCTTTATCTCTTCAGTCCTTAGCCTCTTCCGGATCCCTGGTACCTACGCGTTAGAAACCAAACTAACGCGCTAAGCATAAAGCTTAGTGGGTGTACTATAAACTCAATTAAATAAATTACAATATAAATATCTTTTATGAATAAATAAACCACAATATATATATATATATATATTATTTCGAATCAAATTCAAAATCAAATGAATTTCAAAATCAGAGCATTAAACAAATTCATTCACTTTAATTTCAATGATGCGGTCAGTATATAAATGCAATCAATAAAATCATTTGGTTCACTTTTCAATTCCAATCAATTCTGGCCCACTAGAATACTAAACATTCTAGGACTGGAATGTGGGTCAATGTGACGTCCGGGGTTGCCCCGCAACAACAGTCACTGATATCAACGTGATTGTCCGAGATTGCCCCGCAACAACAATCACGAGTATCATTGGGATTGCCCGAGATTGCCCCGCAACAACAATCCCTAAAATCGGTGTGATTGTCCAAGATTGCCCCGCAACAACAATCACACAATAATAACGACGCAGTACTGCTCAGTAAAACCCAGCTGGTATACCAACCTCCTATATCCATTTCTATGTTTCCGTATCCTAGGGCCGTTACAATAAACAATTTTTCAAGAAATCACAATATAGTACAAATCATAAAACAATAGTCCTGCGAGCAGTATTTTTCACAAATCATAACAGTCGAAATATTCGAAAACGAAATCGAAATACAATTTAATCACAAAATCAGTCCAAAATCAACAATAGATCTACAAATCATCGATTTTACATATAAAATAAACACCTTTCATACGAATAATCGAAATCGAAAACTTTTAACGAAATCGAAAACGAGAAACGAAAACGAAAACAAAACAATAACGAAAGACTTTTCGTAACGATTCCGAAAACAAACGTACACCAACCTGGAATCCTTGTTTTCGTTCGAAAATCCGTGGTTCTACGACTTCTTTCCCTTTTTCCTTTCCTTTTCTCTTCACCTACACCTTTTTTTCTCTTCTCTTTCCTTCTTCTTCTTCTTCTTTCTTTTCTTTCTTCTTCTTTCTTTTTCTTCTCTTTTCTTTCTTTTCTCGGCTCTTTCTCTCTCTTTCTCTCGCTGTTATGTTTTCTTTGCCTTCTGTGAGAAGCTTCTCTTTTTTTTTTTATATTTTTTTTTCGCTACCGCGACCGCCGTCGCGACCTGTGGTCGCGCCACCAGGTCGCGATGCTCACTGGAATTTTCGCACCGCCTTGGTCGCGAGCGCGCCTTGGTCGCGCGAGAGATCGCGTTGCTCACTGCCCAACTTTGACAATTTCATCGCGACCTGTGGTCGCGGTGGCTGGTCGCGATGCTCACTGCCAGATTTTGCCATTTTCATCGCGAGCGAGCTATCGCGACCTGTGGTCGCGGTGACCAGGTCGCGATGCTCTCTGGTCCAGTTTTCAATTTTTCATTTTTCACTATATAAAATTAATTACATTTACACCCCCTCAAATAGTAAAATTAATTACATGCGCTCGCGATGAAAATGGCAAAATCTGGCAGTGAGCACCGCGACCAGTCACCGCGACCACAGATCGCGATGAACTGCTCGCGATGAAAATGTCAAATTTTGGCAGTGAGCAACACGACCACCAGCGCGACTATGGTACCGCGAGGTGTGCTCGCGATGAAGGCGGTGGAAACGCTCCAGTGAGTACCGCGACCACAGGTCGCGACGACGGTTGCGACGACCGAAAAATATAAAAAAAAAATTTGGCTTCCGCGAGAAGCCACCAAACAGACAGAGCAGAGAAAAGAGAGAGGAGAGACCGAGAGAAAGAAAGAAGAGAAAGAAAAAGAAGAAGAAAAGAGGAAAGAAAGAGAAAAGGAAGTGTGGGAGGAAGAGAAAAGGGAAGGAAAAGGAAAAGAAAATCGTGGAAACGCGATTTGTCGAAAGGAAACGGTATCCAGGTTGGTGTACATCCGTATTCGAACTCTTTACAAAACGTATTTTGTATTTTTAGTCTGAATACGCACTTTACTTAAATAACCTATTGATTTTATATCTCTATTGTTGTTCTTGGAATGATTTTATGATAGATCGCATTTTGATCGTATTTTGATTATTACGATTTCGTTAAAAATACTTGATTTAGACGTTTGTATGACTATTGTTTATTTTTCTTGAAGAGTATTATGTGAATTGTATATTTATTGAGTATCTATTGATTTGTAACTTATTGCGAATATTTGAAAAATAGTTTATCAGAAACGGCCCTAGGATACTTAGACATAGAAATGGATATAGGAGGTTGGTATACCAGCTGGGTTCAGTGAGCAGTACTGCACCGATATTGATATGTTATTGATGATTATTATGTACCTCCTCATGGATTCGTCCAGGGGCAGGGAGACACGTACCTCCTCACGGATTTGTCCTGAGGTTGGGAGACACGTACCTTCCTAAGGATTCATTCCTGGGATAGGGAGTTATGTACCTCTCTAGGTTCCGTACCCTCGGTCCTAGAGTAGGGAGATACGTACCACTCTTAGGATTCATCCTAGGGTGGGAGTTTGACCCATATTCCAGTCCTAGTATGTTGAGTATTCTAGCGGGCCAGATTGAAGTGAATTGAGAAGTGAATTGAATAACTTTATTGATCGATTTTATATGTTGATCTTATTGTTGAAATTAAAGTGATTAAAACTGTTTTATGCTTTGATTTTGAAGTTAAATTGATTTGTAAATGATTAGGATCGAAAAGAGAAATATTGTAAATTGTTTCTTAATAAAAGTTATTTATGATTTTTCATATTTAAGTTTAGTGTACACCCACTAAGCTATATGCTTTGCGCGTTAGTTTTGTTTCTAACGCGTAGATACCAGAGAGACTGAAGAGGCCAAAGACTGAAGAGGAATTCCCTGCAGACAAAGGCGGAGAGTCACATTTTTGGATAGATATTTATGTTCATGTGTAATATGATTGATATGCATGCATATACAGAGAGTCTGTAAATATGTTTTGTAATTATGTCCTGTAATAAATTAATTATGATCTCTGTCTTTCATTTTTAACATGTTTGTAAATATTGAATTCTGAATCGTTTTATTTTATATACTGTTGTTGGAAAGTCGCACTAAACGGCAGAGTGCGCAATTGTTTGAAAATGATATTGAAGTGTTAATATGATTTTTGTAATTGATTTGAGTTGTGGAAAAATAGGTTTTGGGAAACCAGAAAAACAAATGGAACTCTGCTGAAATTTTTGTAAAAAGTTTATTCAATGGGCTCACTCGAAAATTAGTTTTAAAATTTTAAATTATGTGATTTTTCCAATGGTTTGCAAATTTATTCGATGGGCTCACAATGATTTTAGAATTTATAAAATGAAATGAGAAAGTTTTGAAAACCGAGTAGCGCTCCCTGGGTCGATCCAGCCGGGTTGGGTCAGGGGGTGTTACACCCTTGAAACAAATACTGCAAAAGCCAGAAGTCTACGGAAGGCTAACCAAATGGGCGATTAAGATAAGCAAGTTCGACATAAGCTTTAAGCCATGAGCCGCCATCAAGGGGCAGGCGGTTGTCGATTTCATCGCAGAGTTCACTAAACCTTTAATCGGCGATGAAGCCTTTACCAATTTCAGATAGGAGGATAGTATTTACCCTTTGAAATTGCACGTTGATGGATCCTCAAACTCATATGGGAGCAGCGGGGGTGGTCCTCACAACGCTAGAGCAAGACGAAGTAGAATGTGCACTAAGATTCGATTTCAAAGCCACCAATAATGTCGCGGAATATGAAGCCCTACTCGCAGGATTGAGAGTAGCCACTGCCTTGGGAGCTGACAAGATACATATCTACAGCGACTCACAATTAGTAGTTAATCAAATATGCAACGAGTATCAAGCAAAAGAGGAAGGAATGATCGCCTACCCAGAAAAGACCCAGCAAGCTCTCAACAGATTCACTAAGTTCAAAATCACACAGATACCCAGAGCAGAAAATCTAAAGGCTGATGCCTTGTCAAAATTGGCGTCCGCCACTAATGTCCTGTTATAAAAAACAATACCAGTAGCACACCTCTCGCAGCCAAGCATTTGCGAAGAAGACGACCTCATTGTCGCTGAAGTAAACCTCACGGAAGTAACTTGGATCACGCCCATCAGGGCATACTTAGAACAGAGAATCCTCCCAGAAGATAAGAACGAAGCTAAAAGATTACGATATCGAGCTGCGCGATACACTATGATAGACGGCGAGATGTATCGAAGAAGGTTCTTTAGAACTTTACAAAGGTGTGTTAATCCCCAAGAGTCAGCGAAAATTTTGATAGCAATACACTGAGGAGTCTACGAAAATCACGCCGGAGGAAACAGTCTGGCACACAAAGCCCTACGACAAGGTTTCTATTGGCCGACAATGTTCCAAGATGCCAAAGACACAGCCTCCAACTGCGATAAATGTCAAAGGATCGCTAACAACATCAAACAACCACCGGAGAAATTGAGAAGTCTCACATCTCCTTGGCCTTTCGCGCAGTGGGGGATCGACCTCATCGGACTTATGACAGCAGTAACAGGACAAGCCAAGTACGCTATCGTGGCCGTCGACTACTTCACCAAGTGGGCAGAGGCAGAACCTCTAGTTCGGATCACTGAACAAAATACCACTGACTTTGTGAAGAAATCCATCATATACAGATTCAGAGTCCCAAACACCATCATCTCCGACAACGGCACATAATTCGATAACCTCAATTTCTCAAAATTTTGCAGGAGCTGGGGGATCAGAAATTATTACGCCTCGGTAGCCCACCTGCAAACAAACGAACAGGTCGAAGCAGCAAATAAGATCATCAAGCATACGATAAAAGTGAAGTTAGACTCCAAGAAAGGCAAATAGGCTAAAAAGCTTCCTAAAGTACTATAAGCCTACCGAACAACTGCGAGAACATCTACGGGTGAAACACTGTTTGTCATGGCTTTCGGAGTCGAAGTAGTAATCCCGATTGAAATGAGAATCCAATCACCCAGAGTAGCCATGTATGATCAAACCCACAACGTCACTGCTTTGGAATCCAACCTCGACGAACTAGAAAGCTCTCGAGATAAAGCCCAGATAAGAAACGCAATGTATCAGCAAAGAGTCGCCAGAAGCTACAATTCTAAAGTAAGGGAGAGAAGGTTCCAACTCAAAGATTTAGTATTGAGAAAGGTGTCACTGAACACCAAGGACAAAGCTGCAAGTATCCTGGCAGACAAATGGGGAAGCCCATACCAAATTGTTGGACAAGCAGGTCACGGTTGTTACAAGATTGCGCGACTAAAAGGGGAAGTGATTAGCCATCTGTGGAATGCGCAATATCTCAAAATGTATTTTTCGTAAGAAGAAGCAAACATGTACTCTTGTAATTTTTGACTGAAATACAAGGAAAATTCATCGGTAATTATTATGCTCGCACATCGAATAACGGCGAAAACGCCTCATTAAAATCGAATTTGAGAAAAGTTAGAATAAAACTCTCTCGCAGAAATTCGGTCTCGGCAAAAATGCTTCATTAAAATCGAATTTGAGAAAAGTTAGAATAAAACTCTCTCACAGAAATTCGGTCTCGGCGAAAACGCCTCATTAAAATCGAATTTGAGAAAAGTTAGAATAAAACTCTCTCGCAGAAATTCGGTCTCGGCGAAAACGCCTAATTAAAATCAAATTTGAGAAAAGTTAAGAGTAAAACTCTCTTGCAGAAATTCGGTCTCAGCAAAAACACCTCATAGAAATCGAGTTCGAGAAAAATAAAAATAAAACTGTCTCGCAAAAATTTAGTACTAGTGGAAATGCCTCTATCTTCTGAGATAAGTTAAATAAAAACTCTCTCGCACAGATATCGCTGCACCCTCAAAACACTATCAAAGTCGTTTTAAGAATCACGCGATCACTTTTACAACTGACTCGCCTGATTCGGGGGTATAAGGCAAACGACAAACAATGTAAAATACCAAGGTAAAGTATAAAGCATATATCTTGTCATGGTATATCTTATAACATTACAAGAACCAACAGGATAAAAAGACATCTGAACAATAAGAGAAAGTTGCGAGAAGAAATTGCAAGACTTCAACATTTAACGAAAACCTCCAAAATAATATATTATTATTAAAATTAACAAAGATTACAATGACTCGTTACAAGTTACAAAAAGAAACTAAGGCTCGGACGGACCGAGATTGCTAACACCTTCCCCCCCCCCCCCCCCCCCCCCGGGGCCAAATCAGTCAAATTCAAATAGTTGTCGGGATCGGTCTCAAAAGAAGTGGAAGGCTCCCTATCGCTAAGTGCAATCTCCTCCTCCCCTTCGGAGAATGCATAGTCAACATCGGGCTCTGCACCAGTATCTACCTTGTACCCGAGAACGCTAGACCCAGCTTTTCGATTACCGAAAAATTTAGGACGCCCACTCTGATCAGGTATCTCTAAATGCATATCGAAGATAGGCAACTTTCGAAGCCGACAATGAGATCGCCATATCTTCCTAGCCTCTTTGAGATCTGACAAGGATTTGTCCTTATTCTGAGCAATAGCAAGATCCAGCGTTTTCTGCATCTCAAGACTAAGGTGACCCTCCACGATCCGACGACACTCATTGATGCCATTTCTGAACTCTCTATGCATGAAGGCAGGAGAAACTTTGTAGCGATCAACCGCTTTAATCTCAAGCTCCATTTTTACCCCATCTAAGTTAAAGCAAAAAGTATCCACCTCACTGTTCAGCTCTGTTACTTGTTTCTCCGACTCAACAAGTCTTGCCTCGCCCTCCGCTCGCGCAGCAACAGCAGCATCAAGGAGACTATTGACATTCGCAACAGCTTTGTCCTTCTCGGAGGAGAGAACCACCTTTTCAGCCTCGAGGCCCTCTACCCTACTCTCCAGTATACCAACCCTTTCCTGAAGAGCCACTCTCTTAGAAGAAAGCATCTTCATCATATCTTCAAGATTGCCCACTCTCTCCCTAAGAATATCCCGTTATTTGGCGACCTCCGCCCAACCCCAGATGAAGCCTTCTCGGCTTCAAACTCAGCGAGACGATACTGTAGACCCTCTCTGTCTCGTGCGGCGGCGTCAAACTTTATCAAAAACTGCATTACAAAAAGAAAAAAAGTTAATGTTGAAAACAAATTGGCAACGAACAAAGGAAAAAGTAAAGTAAAAATACCGAAGCAGCGACACTGAAAAAAGATTGGAGTTGCCTCTCGACGGACTCCCCCAAAAACCTATCCGCTTCGCCTTGTATCTCGGAGCGCACATCGTCACTCAACACTTGCATAAGTACGGCCTCTAAAAAAGGATGAAGCAACACCGACGCCTCGCCACTAACCCTAACAGGGTGGGCAAAAGTCCCAGCACCTTTCTCGTCGGATGGATCGGCAGCAATCTCACCATCCCCTGCGACAACCGGGTCAGGGTGCTTCCTATCCTCCGGAGTGGCTTTACCTTTACCCTTCAAGAATGAGTGGCATATCAAGGGCTCATCCTCCAAGTCTTCTCCTTCAGAATCAACAATGGGTTGGACCCTAGGCTCAAGAGTAACTGTCAAAGCAGCGTCAAGAACATTGCCAGGAGGAGGGGGAGGCACATAATTGATAGGATCAGCAGGAGTAGGGATCTCCAAAGTACGAGACATCCTCTTTACCTGGCGAAAAGGGCGCCTCGGTGGAACATGCTTTACTAGAACTCATCTAGCACCCTCCCTTTTCTCTTTTAAACCAGGATCATTAGGGCCGCCGACTAACTTAGCCTTTTTTATGGGAGTCTCGGGGGTAGGATCACGGACCCCCTCACCAACAGTCGAAGAGGCTCCCAAATCATCCGACTGACGCTTTACCGGAATCGATATCTTCTTCCCAGCACCAACATCCCTCTTCGTAGGGGAACACTTCTTCTTTTCATCACCCTTATTCCCCTCCCGGCGAGAAGCATCCTGAAGATTCTTCAAATTTCTTACTTCTCGGCTGGACAGAGGATCATCCTCCTGAACTGCAATAAAAGCAAGTAAGAGTAATTATGCCTTGTAAAATGTGTTACCAAAACGAAGTATCGAAATATTGTATATACCATGAGGACGATTAAGGGGATGACTCACAGTTGCATGGTGGAAAGCGCCGAAGGCACACTGGGCCAGTGCCTGGTCACAACAAAGTGTACCTGCACTCCGATCCTCCACACGAGCAGTAACAGCTCGCAGGACATGCTGAACCTCCTGCAAATTCAGTATCGGAGGCTTACTCCAGGTATCTAAAAAGAGAGTGTTAGTAATGAGAAAATAATACTTTTACGAATAGACAGGATATGCGAAAAAAGAGAGAATACCTAGCTTTGTGAAAAGGTGAGGAACATACACCTCGCGAGAGGACCTTTCTTTGTCGGCAAGAACCCTACGTCCCCAATCTCCTCCGACAAAGAACCACACTCTCTTCCAGAACTTATTGGAAGAAGGAAGCCCCCATATGATTCCCCATTTACCTTCACCAGCAATATCAAGCCTATCGGAGAGCCTCTTACTATTCCCGCCGACAGGCAACCATTAGGCAAAGTTAAAGGACACGAGATAATATGACCCCGCCCCATACGGTCGAAGCTTGTAACAATGAAAGCACATAAGGCTAATAGGATCCTATAACTGTTGGGCGCCAACTGTGCTAAAGCAAGGTTGATGTCGCTGAGGAAACACGCAATGAAAGGTTGCAGCAGCAAGGTAACCCCGCAATTCAGCATATAGTCATACATTGCTGCGAAGCCTTTGGGCAGATTCCACGTTGTTTCTCCCTCTGGCAACAAAAGCTCCACCGAGCTTGGGATTTCGTAGTACTCCCTGTAGTGCTGCAGGTGCTCAGCCATAACAACGTTAGGCTCAGTGTTAAGGAAGCTCGGCTTCGATAGCGAAATGTTGTGCGACCGGCTCTTGTAGACATTGTTATCGGAGGGATCTGGTCGCTGTTCCTAATAAAGAGATGGTCGTTTGGCCATTTCTGCCTCAGGTACAGTTGTTCTCGCCAGAGCAGTTCCACGAAGAATCTCGGATATGTTCAGTGTCAAAGACTGGGACGAACTAGTCCACGAAAGGATTATAGGATTGACATGATCCTGTACATGTGAGAAATTAATATTTAAAGGAACAGGGTTCTTATGATCTACGGAGAGGAGGAAATCGTCCCCCTCAATTTCCTCCAACACACGCATGCCTTTGAATTGCGAATCCATAACAATGAAGTAGGAAACTCGAAGGAAAGAAGAGAAGCTTACCAGAGGAGCGAAAACGAGATGAACACCGAGAGAAAATTTCCCGCATGAGAAACTTCGACGAATGACAACTTCTCTAGAGAAAACTCTTAAGAAGCTTATCAGAATGAAAAGAAGGAAAGAGTAAAACTGAAAGTTGAAGAGTGGGCAGGTATAAATAGACCTCATCAATGCAGTCCCAATCGTCGACCTCCCACAGACTAAACGGGGCGAAAGACGTTTCGAAATGACAGAAATAAATTATTAAACGCTTCGTACAGAGAACCTGCAGTAAATGAAAGTTGTTAGGGAGACGCTATGTGTGCAAAGAAACTAAAACGGCAGCAAACGTTTTTGAAAAAGAATAACGCACGCGGGAGATGTGAAACCAAGCGCCTATTCCCATAACAGACATTTCATTAGATGCCACGTCAGCAGGGAGGATTTATGGGGTATCTGTCGAACTATAGAGGTAAATCCCCATCAAAAAAAATTTTTCTTTGAAGGATTTAGGGGGTATTGTTATAGGTAAAATCCTTTAAGGAACTGCTACCTCAGCAGCCAACCACAGAGAAAAGGCAAAAGGAAGATCCGCTTCCAATACCTCTCAAAACTGTGTCGTTTAGCTTTAGAGGTCGCAGGAACGCTTCACCTTACTACGAAAACTATTCCTACGACAATGATATCTTCCCGAAGAATTCTCGAACATACAACAAGAACACAGTCGACGCGCCAGGCCTGAACCTGGACATTGCAGCATGCCAGTCTGACACCTATCACGAGCACAGTCGATGTCAGAAACCTGTCATCACGGGCAGTATACGAATTAAATGCCCAGGAAGCACAGGTTACCGTTCTTTTCACCATGTTTATCACTACCAGGCGATCTTCTGTAGGAGGTCAGGAATTACACGCTTAAGGAAACGATCTCCTGACCCTCTCCTGAAAAGAGATCTGAACATTCCCAACAATGTGGAGAACGTTCAGGATATAAATAAATACGTTAACAACGGAGGAGGTAAGCAATTAATGATTATCAAAATCCTAGAAGAACTTAGAATACTTTCTCTCTCGTTGAAAGAGATAACTGACTTGATCGTCGAAGGTTGATCGCGGGCTTACATACGGCACCTCTCATGACTCTTTCTTTCTTAACAGATAGCGAATCCTAGAAACTCGCTCCGAGAAGTCTACGCGTCCTAAGAGAACCCCTTTTGAAAGATTATCCCAGATAATCTTACTCAACTCACTTGACTAAGCCATTAGACCACTTTACGTGGCTTCGTTGACTTTCATTGACTATAGAATCCGTTTTTTACTGTCAACAAACGTATTATTTGTTTTTTCCCTTCTAATTTTTTTTTCTTTTTTTTTCACTCCTTGTTAACTTTTATTATCATCTCCATTTCCATCCACCATCTTCCACATTCAATTCACCATGATGGGTGTTGGCCGCAATTGATTGCCATTGAAGAATTGCGGCGACGAAGATCGCTTCATCGGCGACAGTTCCTCTCTGTTTTCCACTCTTTTCTCTTCCTAACCACAACAACAAAAACAACATCTGCGTCGCCACAGCAGATGCTTCATCTTCTCCATCTGTGCGAGAACACTTTTCATATATATATTTCTATTTTAAGGGGAGAGATCTGGAGTTTTTCTATTTTAAGGGAATACTTTTCATATATATATTTTTTATTTTTTCCAGATCTCTTCCATTATAAGATTTTTTTTTATTTTTTATATTTTCAAATTAGTTTAAAATAATGTGGCATATTTTTATTGGTTAAGTGGTTTTTCTAATTTTTATTTTAAAATTTTATACGTAAATGACCAATTTACCCTTGAACCATTAAGTGCACTGTTAAATTAACGGTGGTCAATGTAGTGAAGGGTACTTGAATGTAATAAACGGTAAACTGGCATTATGCATGTAATTATGGACACACTCAGAATACCTTAGTACATTTCATCTAAAATAATAAGAAACAAGTAGTGGAAATCCATACTTCACGATATCCAGAATTTCTTTTAAAAAAAAATAAATGAGTGGTGGATATCCATTGGAACTCCACCACATCCAAAAAGTATTTTAAAAAATAATAAACAAGTAGTAGAGATCCAGATTGGATCTTCATGATTTAAAAATGGACGGTAAATATCCAATCTGGAACTCCATTAGTCAAAAAAAAAATTTTAAAAGAAAATACGAGTGGTGGAAATCTCCATCACTTCAAAAAAAAATTTTTAAAAAATAACATAAGGGGTGGAGATCTAAATTGGATTTTCATCGTTCATCTTCAGTCCAAAAATTTTAAAACAAAAATGAACACAAGTGGTGAAGCTCTAATCTGGATCTCCATCAGTCCATTTCTTTTTATAAAAATATATATATATATATATATATATATATATATATATATATATATATATATATTGCTACTCGATCAACACCAAGCCTCCATGAGAGAAAGTCCGAAAGAGGGAGGTCGTTCGCACCACTACACAGCCTCCCCATTTTCATACTCCAATCCACTGCCGCTTCCCACAAAAAAAAAAATACAGCCACACTGCCGCCGCCTCCCCCAAAAGCATAACACTTAATCTTGCCGTTGTTGCCGCCTCCCCAAACCACCACACCCAGCCAACATAAACAATATGAGGGAGAGATTCATGTGTGTGTAAATGGGGACTGAGTGAGAAAGAGAGAAAAATTTGTGAGGAGAGAGAGAGAGAGAGAGAGAGAGAGAGTTATCGTGCGATGAAGACAGTGATAAGAGAGAGAGGGCAGAGGAAAAACTAAAAAAATTATTATTTTTTATTTTAAATCAATTTTTATTTAATTTTAAATTATTTATTAATTTTAGAGAAATTATTAAAATACCCTGTAGTTTAGTACATTCATCAGAATCCTCCCTCTAGTTTCATTTTTGGTTAAAATTCCCCCTGTAGTTTAGTGTATTCGTTAAAATTCCTCTTATCGTCAGTTTAATTATCAAAATACCATTGATCGTTAACTTTTCAGTTAGAAATATTATTAAAATCTCCCTCTAATTTGATGTATTAGTCACAATCTCCCCATAGTTTCATTTATGGTCAAAATCCTCCCCTCCCAAATTTTATAGTAAATTTCCCCCTAGCGTCAGTTTTAATTACTAAAATACTTTTAACCATTAACTTTCTGTTAAAAACTTTAGGGCGCCAAAAGTATAAAGGTGAATATCTATATATAATTAAATTAAAATATTTTAATTTGTAATATTAATGAATCTCGACCGTCCACAATATGATGATATTACAAATCAAATATAAAATATTAAAAATTAAAAAATTAAAAAAAAAAGTTGGATCTTCGCCGTCCATAGATGGACGATGGAGATCAGATTTAAAATATTAAAAATTAAAAAAAGTTTGATCTCTACCGTGAATAGATAGATAGTGGAGATCATAAATACAAAAAAATTTTAAAAAAAATTACCAAAACATTTTAAAAAGATTGATCTTTACCGTCCATCTTCATATTATGATGGACATTAGAGATCAAATCTAAAATTTTAAAAAAATTTAAAAAAAAATCGGATCTCATAAACCCAAATTTTTTTACAAAAAAATAAAAAATAAAAAATAAAAAGATGGATCTCCACTATCCATCTCTATATTATGATGAATATTAGAGATCAAATTTAAAATATTAAAAAAATTAAAAATTAAAAAATTAAAAAAAATTGGATCTCCATTGTCCATAAATGGACGGTGGAGATCATAAACATAAAACTTTTTTTAAAAAAAATTATCAATTTTTAAAAAAAATGATGGATCTCCACTGTCCATCTCCATAGATGAATAATAGAGATCATAAATACAAAATATTTTTAAAAAAAAAAACACATAAAAAATTATTAAAAATTAAAATTAAAAAACGGACTTTCACCGTCCATCTCCATAGATTTTAATTTTTTTAATTGTTTAATATTTTATATTTGATCTCTAATGTTATCATATTATAGACGGTAGAGATTCATTAATTTTATAAATTAAAATATTTTAATTTAATATATATATAAATATTTACCTTTATATTCTTTGTGTCCTAAAGTTTTTAATAGAAAGTTAATGGTTAAAAGCATTTTAATTATTAAAATTGACGGTAGGGGGAAAATTGACTATTAAATGAAACTACCGGGGGATTTTGACCATAAATAAAACTATGTAGATATTTTGACTAATACATTAAATTAGAGAGAGATTTTAATAATATTCATAACTGAAAAATCAACGTCAATGGTATTTTAATAATTAAAACTGACGGTAGGGGGAATTTTGACGAATACACCAAACTACAGGAAAAATTTTAGCTAAAAATAAAACTAGAGGGGGGATTTTAATGAATACACAAAACTATAGGGGATTTTAATAATATCCCTTAATTTTATTATGTGACAATTACCCTTCTACTCTTCAACAACTAATGGTCAAATTTAAAAATCAAACTGAAACCTAATGGGAGGAGGGATTTGGAATATTTTTTATAAACTAGAGGTGAAAGAGAGAAAAAATAAATTAGAGGGGAATAAACAGAGAATAACTTAAACTACAGGAGAGAATGATAATATCCTTATTCCAAATTTAATAATATTAAATTTAAAATTCGATGCTTGCATAGTTGCATGTATATTAATTGAACCCATTAAATTTATATATTCATTAGTTGCGCTAAGTGCAGGCTTAGAAAAACTAAAAAAATATATTTAAAAAAAATAAAGTTTAGTCATTGATTTTAACTGATCCGATAAATTTATAATTATACAATTTCTTTTATAAAAAAATATAGAAATATGTCTGTCTATATTTGATATGGAAACTATTGAGAATCCATTTCAATCCATGAAATCAAGTGAAACTTAAACATTTACTACTGCTTCTTCTTCCTTCTTCTTTTTTCCCTCGTACGTTACAAATTAAAAGTCCCTAAATTTCTTTCAAGCACACTCGCGCACACGGCACACACATACAATCAATATATACATATATATATATATATATATATATTCTCTAACCCATATAGCAAGCTCAAAAGAACAAAAAAACAAGCAACCCAATTGTCACAACTCTGAATGCAATTGAGAGGAGTAGAGAAGATGATCTTTTAACAACAGAGGATGCTGCTCCCTTCTTGCGCTTAGGACGAACAAGATCTCCACCTCCATAAATCCCCTTATTGGCTTTCTTCAACTGATCAGATACCAATTCATGATCTCCAGCTAATTTCTGAACAACATGATTTCCAATATGATCAACAGCTTCTTGCAGTCTTTTGTAGGTTCTTGATGTTGTTGGTCTTTTCATTGGATGATGATGATGATCGGATTCTTTGTTTGGTTTCATCATCAATTTGCTTCCATATCCATCTACAATATATATACCAAGAAACTCTATTAATTAATCATTGAAAACTAAAGCAAAACATTGAATAATACAAAAAAAAAAAAAAAAGAGGTCATGTAAGTAAAAGATCATAATTTTTTTAGCAACAAATTGGTGTTTAGAAATCTTGATATTTGAAAATCGATATAAACATTAAGAATCTTTAATGAAACTCCGGAGATTCTTAACGGGTTCTCAAATTTGAAGAATTGATTTATTTTCTTTTCGAATTATTAAAAGGAAAAAAGAAAACACTTTCATCTGATTAAATTACAATACTTGTATAAGCAATGTGAGAATGGGAAAAAAAATTTGTATACAATTACTTTTGTATTGTGTCTGTTTGATCCCCAACTGCTTGTAGCTACCAGCTGCTTTTGAGGTGAAAGTGCTTTCAGTAGTAGAAGAACATGAAGCAGCTTTACAACAGATATTGAAGAAGAAAAACCATACAAATATCACTCTCTTCATGGGTGGCCAGGTGGGCATGCAAAAAAGTAGTTTAACTGTGTGTGTATAGTGTTTTTTTTTTTTTTTTAGGGTTTTTAGGCTTCTTGTGTGTTAAGTTTGCAAGCAACACTTGTCTATGTAAAACTAATATTTGTGTATTTATAGGGTTTCTTTAATTAATTAATTAATAAACAGCCCTTGAAAGAGCATCATTTCCTTATTTTTAATGTTTATTTTATTGGTGCGACAAAGAATACTTCTGTTTTTGGAAGCCGACATTATCAAACGAGCCAAAGGTCTTTTGAGATCCGCAAAAAAATTAATTATTATATTCGCATCTACTTCTGTTCTTAATATGTTATTGAGATATCTGTTTTTATAATCGGGAGATATATACTTTTGTAATATTAGAAAAAAATTCTCAACACATATTAATAAATAAAATATAATAAAATTTAAACTAATACTATTAATGTGGACGGAAAGGTGCACACCACCTGAACTATGAATCCACGTGTAATAATTAATATTTTTAGTCTTTCTATCATGTACTCTTTGAATAAGAATCCAAAGACAAATTAAAGGCAAATGTCGGGTAAGTGCAGTCTTTTCTTTTCTCCTTTTTTATTTTGTTTTTATTCTTCTTCATCCTATTTAATTATTTGCCTAAAGTCAACTTTTTACATGGGAATTAAAAAAAAATTCTTATCAACTCTGGTATTAAGCAAAAGAAAAAAAAAATTAAGGTATAAGTACTGAGCTAATCTCGTTCGTTAAAAATCAACCACTATAAATGCAGTATAGATAATTATTTCCACAAGTCAACAATGAGGGATAAAGCCATAAATTTTTATTTAAAGGAGTCATTATATTGAAAAGAATATTTAAGGGGGGCCAAAGTACAAAAATTACAAAAAATTTAGTAAATTTTGTAATATTTTAATTATTTTTTTTTTGTTACAGAAGGAGGGGCCATGGCCCCTACGAGTCCGCCCCTCCCTCCCTCCGCCCCTTTCCACAATTAAAATATGAGATCTCCCTATATTTAATTTTTTATTAGTAAAACGGAACTTGAATCTCAACGATTCTAATATCAAATGAGATGCTCTATACAACCAACCTTATCAAGAGTTAGGGTGCATATTTCGCGAAACTTTTATATCCCTAAGAACATTTTTGAACGTATATTCTTAAGATAATGGTTACCATAATCCAGTAATAAATCACAGGGACATATGCCTTTAATTAGTGGACATTGTTGAAGTAAGCAACTTCTTTCGGTGCAGATGCTGCAAGACTTCTAAAATCATTATAAATAAAGTGTTAATTGTTAAAAATGTTAAACACACTTTTTTTCTTTTCTTGTCTACTTGAGAATCTATTCATCAACTTTTTTTTTCTTTTTAATTTTTTTTTTTTTGTAGAATTTTTCTATCCACTTCTACTCCATTGCTTGGAAAGAAGATCCGATGATGCTCAATCTTTTTTTTCACTTTTTTTCTGGATTTGAGTTCAAGAAGCTTACATGCTACCCCACTTTTACTATTTTTTTTACCCATCAACCACGACAAAATCTTCGGTGCAGTGAGATGAGATGCATCCCACCATTAAAAATGTGAAACGTACTTATAATATATACAATTTTAATCACATATGTATGCTTGTTTTGCCACGGTCTACCAACCGTCCATACATCATCAAAATATATTACAAAGCTTGCATGATTGATTGTTGTCAGTATCAAACAGATAATTAGTAGAAAAAGAGAGAAAAAAAACAAAAAACTTGGGTGGGGGAGGCTCAAAGCTTTTAGAAAGAGACTGTCTGCAAAGGCAGCAATTTTGACACCATTCGTGAACACACATATGACACATGAACAGAATGTGAACATAAAATTGATTAAACAGGTCATGTTTGAATTTATACAAACGCGACTAGTAAAGGAACTGTTAATTAATTGGCACGACTAGTTTCCTTAATCACACATATACAAAGTAAACATAACAAGTTAAAGTTGTGGATTCTAATACGATTAATTAAACAACTTATTTTTGAATTAATATAAACACGATCCAACAACACCAATTGCTACCTCTACTACTATTAAGTAAAATAGGAATACAAGATTTGGGTTGATACGTATAAATAAACGGGTTATATTTAGAAGACGACAACAATAATAATAAAAAATATTTGAGGGTAAACAAAACTTATTGTTATTTTTTAGTTTTTCTAAAAAAAAATCATTTTATAATTTTAGTTTTAATTTCAAGTGAAAAAAAAAATATTTTTAATTAAAATTCAACAAATTTCTTTTGGATTTTGTTTTTCAAATAAATTTGGGAAATACAAATACTATTAAACTATTACCTAAAAATATTATACAAATTATAAACAGGTAATTATATTTTGAAAAACAATTCTCCAAAATACATTACTAGAATTTTTTTAAATTGTTTTGGCAATTTAAAAAAAATAATCCTCTTACCCCTTCAAAAAAAAATTAATAATAATAATAATCCTCTAATTTTGAATTTACTAGAAAATTTCCTTATTGTACCAAAAAAAAAAGATCCTCTCTTTTTTTTAATGAAGGGGTACAATTATAAGATTATTAAATGCCGGGACTTGTAAAGATTAATCACTAAACGTGGGGTCCGGATATCTACTCTCATAACGGGAGACATTTATTCTCATAATAAGAGAAGAAAAAACTATACATACTTGCTGGTAAATGTGCATAATGTAAATTGAACCCTTATCACTGATGTGGGAGGGATGTGCACTAACCACTTGAGCTATAAAATATGCACACAAAAAATCCTTAAACTTTCTAAATTTAGCAAATAAAAGGCTTTATAATAAAAACCAACCTAATAAGGATTTGTTTTTCTAAATCTATAATTGAAAGATCGTTTTGTTTTTATATATATTTTTTTGTAAAAAAATAAAAACTCCTAACTAAAAAATATTTCCAAATTCCACACATATTATGACTACAGAAAATACAAAAAAAATCAATTAGGAGTGTGCGTATGTGGGTGCGAAGAGTAAAATCTTTGGTGCACCCCTCTAGCCCATCTTGGAGAAAGAGAGCGACTGGGAACAAGGGACAAAAACTTTACGGCTATGGTTTTCAAGAACTGGCACTGTCACGTGTGAAATTTTTTGTAAACGGGTGCGTTAACAAACATATCATTTTCATAACACCGTCGCGTGTCAAATCTTTATGGATGTGATTTTCAAAACTGCTATAAATAAGTATTAAATTGGTTGGTGTATCATTACTACGGAGAGAGACTGTAGTTGCCTAGTTGGTGTATAAGCAAAATGGGCAAGTGCATCTTAGAAAGTTAGGTTAATTGTAATAAAGTACTTTGATGTTTGGTTATATTGTAATAAAATCGTGAGTTTAGCTTTAATTACATGTTAATACCCTTAATTAACTGGTTAATTACATATTAGTACCCTTGACTAACTGGTTAACCATTAGAGTTGACGGTCAACCAATAGTCAGAGGGTATTTTGGTCTTTTTGACCTTATTTTAAAAAAATAAAAAAAAATTTATAAATTATAAAAAAAGTTAAATAAATCTCCACTGTCCATCAAAATTGATGGACGGTGGAGATTATATTGACAAAAAAAATTAAAAAAATTTAAAATTAAAATAAAAAATAAAAAATAAAATTATATTTTTAGTGTTCTTGGTGTGGAGATCCAAATTGGATCTCCACACCAAGAACACAACCCAAAAAAAAAAAAAAATTTAAATGCATTTCTCGAACCCATAAGGGTTTAAAGAACGAACCCTTCTGGGTTCGATGAATCTCGAACCCAGAAGGGTTCGAAGAACGAACCCTCTGGGTTCGATGAATCTCGAACCCAGAAGGGTTCGAATCGAACCCTCTGGGTTCGTGGAACCTAGAGGGTTCGATTCGAACCCTTCTGGTTCGATCTTAACGAACCCTTTTGGGTTCGATAAATCTCGAACCCAGAAGGGTTCATTCTTCAAACCCAGATCGAACCCAGAAGGGTTCATTCTTCAAACCCTTTCTGGGCTGCTCCATCGCCGATGGAGCAGCACTCCGTCGCTGCTCCATTGGCGACGGAGCAACTGCTCCATCAACGGGAGCAGATCTGCTCCCATTGATGGAGCGGATTTGGGTTCAACAAATTTTTTTTTTTTGTTTTGTTCTTGATGTTCTTGGTAGAGATCCACCAAGAACACCAAAAAAAAATTTAATATAAAATATTTTTTTTAACTTTTTTTAATTGTATGATTTTTAAATTTTTTTTTTAAATGTATCTCCACCGTCCATCAAGATTGATGGATAGTGGAGATCCATTTTTTAAAATTTTAATTTTTTTCAATTTTTATTTAATTTTTTTTAAAACTAGAGGCAATTATGTCATTTTACATAAAAGTCAAAGCAAATCGTTATATTTGACTGGTCAACTGACGGTAGGATACTAACATACAATTAAGGCTAAACTCACGATTTTATTGCAATATAGCCAAACGTCAGGATACTTTATTGCAATTAGCCCTAAAAAGTTTTATTGTTTTTTAATTATAAATTTAAAATTTAAGATAAAAAAAATATTTAAATTTACAATTTCAATGTAGTAGATACGAAGAACTTACCGCTTAATCTTATCATCTCAAATTTTTGTTTTTTATTTTTAAAATACCTTGACTTTTTTTACTTCAAAAAATTGATTTATCACAAACCAGTAAACCACCCACAAGACCACCATATTTCTATGATTGGTGAACTGCAGATATTTTCTTAGACAAAAATGATATTATTAATAGTATAAAATATTACATGCATTTGAGACTATTTTATTTTATCATTACAAATTAAAAGCTATTTTTTTTTTGGTAATTGAAATCTTTTAATATTTATCTAATAGTATTGTATTAAAATAAAATAAAAACATAATTGTTCAAGTTTAGGAAAAGAGAAAAATATCATTGATTATCGAAACAATAGAAAGTTTACGTTTAAAGTTGAGGAATCTTGTCATATACATAAATGATAGCAACAAACTTTCCTAACTCTCAACCGTCAGATCTGATTTTAGAGGAATCCAACGGCCAACATAAGCCACTGGACTGGTCTGATGGAAATTATCTTGCAACCATCTAATTTACAGCAGAGATTTTAAATATAAATTTATATATATATGAGATAAAATTTTATTAGATAAAGGTATAGATGATAATCATAGTAATTAGTTTAGAGTTACAGGATAAGATTAATAAATTAAGTTTTAACAAGAATTCAAAGAAAACATTAGAAAAGTAACAAAGCAAAGATATACAGGGAGATGTCGACATTAATTGTATAAGAATATGCTGGCTGTGGAATTAATTGTGATATAAGATTGAATTATATTCTAAGGAATTTACAAAAGTTAAAGAGCACATGCATCATGCATATCTACATAAAGTATATATCTTATTCTTGATGTTGGAGAAAGAATCAAAGAAAATTGATTACATGAAGTAATTTTATTATATTGATTAACAATTTGATGAGCAAGAGATTTGATTCGCATAGATATTTGATGGTTACAAATACTATGACAAAATGTTTTTCAACAATAAGGATTAATTGCATGTGATAAATATATAGTGATTTCCACCCCGGACAATGTCAGTCGTATAATGAAGGTCCATTGTTAATATAAATACCGACATAGGCCATTAATAAAGAGTTGTTGCTGGTATTATGAATATTGACAACAAATCATCCGTGGTTAATAACAAGTTATGTTATCTTTAATATTTCTCTCTAACCAAAACAAGTGAACATATGCACATCCATTTGTACTAAAGTGGTTAGTGTTCCTCTCTCCCATTTTAGTGGTGAGAAATTTAATTCTCACTATGCACATACTAATATATGTGAATATATGTATGTATATATATATATATATATATAGGGCAGGATCGGCAGCCCCTAAAAATAACACAAATTGTTACACAATTAATTAACCTTTAGATTCAATAAATTGAATGGTTTAGATGTACTCATACTTTTAATTGTAATCACTTTAATACATTTTAAATACATCTGCTTTTTCTCTCTCATTTACTTTATTCTCTCTCCTCTCTCATAATTAATAAAATATTTAATAATTATTTCTCTTTCTTGTCTCCCATTTTTAACATTTTTTCATATTTTTATACTCTCATCCTATTTACTTACTAACTTTTAATTTGGTTAAATAAAATAAAACTATAAAAGCACCATTTTAATTAAAATCAGTGCTAAGCTAGGCCTATTTTTTAATTTTAAAAAGCAAGAACTTTTATAAAAATACAAGCTAGTAATGAATTTTTTTCTTTCAAAAAAGAAAAAAAAATAAATATTTTATCCATTTTTATTTCTATAAATTTATAATTTAAATTTTAAAAATAAAGTATTGTATGTTTTTATTAAGGTATGATGATTGCTCTTCTAACAAGTTATGATGAGTATTTGAATAAAAAAAGAGTTGACTACATTAAAATTGTATTTATGGGGATGAATTTACTCTAAATAGGAGTAAGAAAGATAAATATGAAAAAAAAAAATACTAGAGAGAAAAGAAAGAAAAATGAATTTCTGAATATAAATTCATATAAGGTGATAAATATGAGAGAGAATAGTAATCAGAGAGATAAATAATTATTAAATGGTTTATTAATTACAAGAGAGAAGAGAGAATACATTTATTTAAAGTGCACTAATGTGATTGTAATTAAAAGTATGAGTGCATCTCAACCATTCAATTAATTGTAATCTAAGGATCAATAAATTGTATAACAATTTGTGTAATTTTTAGGGGCTGCCGATCCTGCCCCTATATATATATATATATATATGCGCTAGCATAGGTGTCATTATTATATTAATGTCTATAATATAACTACTACATATTATAATTATTTTAAGTATCGTATTAAACTAAAACTCTTGACCGATTAGTTGTGATAATATCATAGAAACTCCATTAAAGTCTCACTTATTATTAAATTAAATAAATTAAAAAATAAACAAATACTGTTATTAAAAGAGAAGCAACAATTAATAATATTATTAAAAACCAATCAATCAAACAGCCTAACAATAATCTGAGAAGCAACCTAATACCTAAAAACAAAAAACAAAGGTTTCCTTTGATTTCTTAGGATCTGTTGACAAGGTCGTGTCTACACTCAAATCCATGTATGCGTGCATGGAGCGTGATGAAAGCTTATAATCAGAGATTGAAGAACCCAGCAAGCAAAAGAGAGCAAGCAATGAACACAGAACCAAAATGAAAGGAAGATGTTTGACGATGAACAGAGACAGGTGCAGAAGATGTTTTGCCACGAGCACGAGTTGCGATTCCACCACTTCCACTTGCTCTCTTTTTCATGTATACTCTCAGCTTCTTCTTGGGCTGCTGCAGCAAATCACCATGACTGCTGCTGCTCTCTTTCAGGTTCAGATCATGACCTATAAGACCTCTTCTTTCTAATGGAGTTCCGGTCAAGGCAGCTTCATGATGAGCGCTTGAACAGCTTGGAAGAGACTCAGAGAAGAAGAGGAGGGTGATGAGCAAGAAAGCCAATACAAATCTCATGATGTTTGTTTCTCGAGAAAACAGAAATTGGAGTTGTGTTGGGTGTATGGTTTTGGATCACTGGAATTGGGGATATTATATCGGATATCGGATGTTGTGGGGTTGTGAGTCTCGTGACAATAAAAGTGGAGTTCTGCGTGAATAAGCCGAAAGCTACGAGACAACTAATATGTTCTTGTGATATTATTTTTTTTGGCCTTTTTGTGAATAATATGACATGTGAGCAATGGAATTTATATTAGTGTTAGCAGGTAGCTGACACGATTTGCCAGCGGTCATGTTTGACTACGCGGTCGTTTTGTCAATGGGAAGTTAGATATTTATATACAAGAAATATAAGCGACAGAGTCCTGCTTTTTTAATTTATTTATTTGCAAATGGACTTCAATTTTAATCATGAATATCAGAATATTGGATCAACCGATCAATCATTCTCCTTTTGAAAAAAGATGATCTGGGGGTTGTTGTTTTCTCTATAAATTTTTTGACAAAGTGTTTTGCAGTTATAGTTCATATTTCTTACTATATATATTTTAATTGTTATTGATTTCTCCTAAAAATTCTGTGTATTTATTGGTTAGGTCATGCTAAACCAAGTGAGAGTTATGATATATGGATAGGAAAATGAAATTTGTTTTTTAATAATTGTCAAAGAAATTAAAAATATATAAAAAATTTCAAGTGCCGTAAATTTTGTGTGGTTAATCAATTTGTAATGTTTATTTTAACCTAAAAACAACTAGTTTGTTATATATTTGTTGGGTTGTATTTTATTCAAGTAGAAAAAAATTACTTTTAATTATTTTCTAAGAGACATTTTATGAATACTTTACACTTATAATAATATTTTAAAAGAACACAACTTATTTCAAATTTTCAAAAAAAATAGCATTGTATTTTTATTTTTTTTTGTTGAAAGAAAGACGAAAATTCTCCTGGATTAACACCAGAGGGCATGACTCAATCCAAAACAAATCCAAATCAGAAAAATAAGCCTCCCTAGTAAGGTCATCTGCCACTCTATTAGTAGCTCTAGGAATAAAAAAAAAATTTAAAACAGTTAAACGACTACAAATAGAGAAAATATTGGATATAATCAAACTCAAATGCGAAGACGGAACGGAACCACTCCTAAGAATATTGATAACGCCCCGTGCATCCGACTCCACCATCAAAAGGAGACAATCCCGAGCGTCCTTAATACACACTTTTAATATTAAAAAATTAAATAAAAATTTTCATATTTGCTTTTTAAAGATAGGGAAACTCGTTAAAACATTAAAAAAAAGTGATGTATAAAACAATAAATAAGGATTTTTTATTCATAACTCCTGCTCTAAAGAATAATGCAAGGGTTCTTTCTTTTGAAATTTCAACCAATGAAAGCCCTAAGGCGGAAAGAAAAAGAGAAGATGCGTCGAAGCAATAAGGATGGAGGAGATATCATAACTGCAAATCAGCCGTAATAATAAAAATAATCCAAAGCAAGCCGTCCAGGAAGAAGGAATCAGTCAACTTTGACCTCATATATATATATATATATATATATATATATTCACAAAATGATAAAATTTAATCAATTTTAATGAATTTTTTTATTATTATAATTTTCACTAAAAACAAATCAAATCAATGCAATCTGCATTAATATTAACAAAAAATATGGTGCACGTGAAATCAAATCAAGTGATCTGAATTACTATAAACAAGGACATAAAAACTACCAATAATTGCTAAAAGTAATGTAAAGAAAATATCCAAATGTTTAAAAAAAGACACAATTCTGGAAGAGCATGAGGAAAAATGGATGCATTTGTTCAAAGTATTGAGAAAAAAAAATCAGGCTTGTGAATATATCGGCGACTAGAAAAAGAAATGCAAAGATGACATTATAGTAACAGATTATCAAGAATATCGCGGTTAATCTTCTGGAGAGATGAAACCTGGCTCACTTGTTTAGCCAATTCTCCTGTGACTCGATCCATGTACAGCACATAGAGCCCGTTTCTGCTTTCCAACAGCTCAGCTGCTTTTCGCGCTTGGAGGACCGATGTAATCCACTCTTCGAAGAGCGCTGCAATGTAAGTATTGTATGTCATCGCACAGTGCCCAGATATGTTTGCAAATTTGACAGAAATCTATAACAGAATGTTAGAACATTTTACGTGGTATTCATAGAAACAGAACATATAAAGAAAAAAGAATGTCGTAACCAATAGAAGTTCGAACGTAATGGCGGTACGTACTGTTGTCGAAGCCTTCACTGCTTGACCAAGTTAGCAAATAGTCTGATATCAAGAACTCAATAAGCTGGATCCTGTCGTTCACAAGAACAATTTAGACAAATCTGCCCTAAAATGGCCGTCACACATTCTCATCCTATGTTGTGGAAGCTAGATTTATGAGTTAAGACAAATCTTAAGTTTGCAAAGTTATCAACAGCGAAGCAAACGAATTTGAGATTCTAAACATGGTTCGAAGGTATTGATCAAATGCACAGGTGAGGAAAATCTCTCACCTGCAAGGCTTTTTGGATGCAAAAGTGGAGCTTCCTATGAACTTGGCCATGAATGATTGGCTAATAGGAGAACCTACCCTCTTAATCAAGTAAATTCATACTTGCAAAGAATAACCCCATAATCCCCCGAACACTCAAATTGATCTCTTACACATTTTGGCCTACATTTTAACGAGCCAAAATGAGATTTACAATGTCACAAATTTTAATTGCAAAATGAGAATGCAGATTCTTAAAGCAAAGTTTTCAGATTGCCTAATTTATCAACAGATTCAATGAATGATATGAATTATAATCAAATGTTAGAAACTATGTAAAAATGGTATAATATTTTAATATAATAAAAAATAACGAGCTTCACTGACTAAAAGATGATAAATTAGAAAATTTCCTTGACGCTCATGGATGTGAATGTGTAGCTGAGATACTTACATTAGAAACATGGCCTCGTGCATATTAGGGAAAGCATCATCAAATGGATCTAAGAAGAGCAAACTTTCTGCTAGTACAGATATTCTTTGAGAAACTGACAGCATCGCACGCTGTCCAATATAAGACTGACTTGCAAGCTTCCGGATCAGGTGTTGAATACAGAACTGGGAATCATTGTCAATAGGATATGACTCTGAAGCAACAGCTTGAAAACAAAAACAAAGAAAGACAACTGGAAGTAAGAAACAAAAGCCTAGCGGTGAAACAGCAAAAAGAAAAAGTTCCAACTTTTAACAACATAGATTTACAGAAAAAATGAAGACGTTTCAAGACACAATCAAATATGTACCATCTTCTTTTGAGGAACACATCCTTCTAACCAAGCGCGTTATTAAGCTGCTGACAATTGATTCAACAGAATCCATGTTCTTCCTCACTGACAATAGATTCCTCAATGATGCTTCAAGACAGATTTGAAGCAGCATTAGTGTAGAGAATAACCTATTAACCTATAACAAAATAATCGCATGTAGAAATAGCTAGGAAACATAAAGAACAACTTCCACAATATGTTGCAACAAAAAAGAACATGAATACAAACTTAAAAACCACAGCTGACTCAATGCATTAGTATCAATAAATCATTGGATATTCAATTTAAGGCACCACAATTGCTTAACAAAGCTTATTATCCTAATACTTCGGGTCAATCATATGAAACCTGTTATGAAGTTCTCCTTTTTCCATCCAACAGTATACAGGATCAGGCCAATTTCTTTCCAATCATAGGCTATTATGCCTTTCTCCTCACAGTTTATTCATGCATCTTCCTGTGAATAACTACGGACAACAGATGATATCATATGAAAGAATATTTGGATGAGATCATATGAAAGAATATTTTTACTATCTCTCTATCTACCCACATGGCCATATATACTGCAAGGTAGAGAACTGATGCAGGCAAGGCAATAGATGTCTATTCATCTGTCAAGTGAACTGTAAGTGTAACTCGATCAACCATCAGCTTTATATGTTCCTCTATAATGTAATAAAAAGCAGAATAAACAAACGGCGCAAGTCATTTGTCTGAAAGATGCTTCTCGTAAATTATTTACGTAATGGTCAAAACTCAAAACTATTCTCTCAGGTACAATGCTATTAAAATTTTCCTATGTTCCAAGCTACAGACGTTGATAGTTCTAAGCTATTTGACATTGATTTGGCATTAATTGCACTATCTACTATACACAGTCCATTCGATTTCAATAAGATAAAAGGAATAAGAAACCGCAAATGAATCATACACTTCAAAGATGCCAATTTAGCGCGTCTTGTAAAAGACAGTTTTTTTTTTTTTTTTGTTCAGTGAAAACCGCTGAAACAGATGACAGTACACACGTAATAGAAGGTCCTACTACCTCACCTAAAATGAAGTCCACAGCTTGATGCGACCAGTTTGCGAAATTAGCCTCTTCCACCTGCAAAAGTCATCACAATGCGCCAAACATACTTACGTAAAATACAAGAAGATTGACGAAAGCCATCACATGAGAAACAGACTGTAATTTCTGAACAGACCGAAGAAACAGTTTCGCAAAGCTCCACAAGAAAATCAGCCGAGGCCCTGAGCTGCTCCAACTCATCTTCAAAGTTTAACTCTGCATTTTCGACAAAATCAAAAGCAAAAATAAACATCACACACTCGCTCTTAAATTAAATACACATGAAATTCAAACATAATTATATCGAATTCAAGAGATTAGGTTAATCAAATTCACGTTTAACTCAATTTTAGTACCTGAAAGACGTCTACGTTGACTCGAATCACCTCTTCGTCTCCTCCTCTCATTGAGTCTCACTGTGAAATCATCGAACACGTTAACAACAACTAGAAAAACAACAATCATAAACCAATTATATACGAAGATCTGACCTTGTCTGAGAAATCTGCGGCGGAGAACGTCGTTGAATCTGCGATGAGAGCCGTCCACGGCTTGTTTAGGACTCAATTTCCCCAAATTATCGAAGAAAAAACACTTGCAAGAAGCGCTTTGCGGAAACAAATCAAAACGCGACGCATCTACAGCCAAAATAAAAATAATAATAATAATTCAAAAATTCAATAAAAATTCGAAAACACAAAAACAAAAAGAGAGAGAAAACGAATCGAGAACCTTCGGCTTCTCTGAGATCATCTCGGAGTCTGATAAGCTCTTGCTTTCGATCCTTGGCCTGGACATCCAAAACACGATTAGGACCTGTTTGGCTGCGGTGAGCGAAAACTAAAAAAAAAAACAAATTGAGAATTAAGAGTGATGAAGATTTTGAAGACCTTTCGCTTCCAGCGAAGAGCGTCGGATTCAGTTTGGTTTACACGAAGCTTTGATCGGAGAAGAGAGACGGCGACGGCGAGTTTCAGCGATTCGTCGTTTTGAGAAGAAGAGCTTGCGTTTTGATTTGTGTTCGTCGTTGGTTGGTCCATTAAAAGAAATTTGATTCTCCGTGAAGTAAAAAGACGCGGGAAATTAAAATTGAAATATTGAATCTAACGGGTATTTATATGGCGGCTAATGAAATCAGAGTAGAGTGGTATTCCATTAATATGATAATCAAAATTACAACTCTTTGATTCATGAGCATATAGAAAAATTAATAAAATCATAAATCAAATACTACAAGAAAAATTGCCAACATCAGTAGCAATTGTTACGATTAATGAATCACATTACAAATATTACGTCTACACCACTACTAGTTCCGATCCAATATTAATTGCAAGGATTACCATTCACTACAAAAAAATCTGAGTCTTTACATGATCTTCTTCAATCATCTTGGGACAGAAAAGGGTGCCGAAACAATTCTTGAGCACTCCATCTGAAAAACTCGCACTTAATAAAACATTTACTCAAAAAATCTTTTGCATCCTCCGAGACGTTGTCAGGAATTTCAGGCACTTCTGAACTATAACCAATGAGATTGAGAAGCTCGTCTCTATCCAAACCACGACCCCATACTGGTTCTCCGCTCATCATCTCCACCACCACGCACCCAAGTGCCCATATATCTGCCGTGAATGTCAGGCACTTGTCCTTCACTAACTCGGGCGCCATGTAACGACAAGACCCTCTCAAGGAAGGACTTTCTTCATCCTCAAGCAACATATTCTTGGCCAATCCGAAATCCGCAAGCTTCGCGATTAACCCCCCACCATGATGATGATCGTTTCCAGCAGCAGGAACAAGGAGGATGTTATCAGGCTTGATATCACAGTGAACAATGCCCTGGCTGTGAATATAAACGAGCCCTCGAACAATATCTCTAGTAAAAGACTTAACTTGGCATGCAAGCAACCCGTTTTCAGATTTCTTGATGTGATCGTACAGGCTTCCACCGCTACAGAATTCAAGAAACAAGTTGTAAATCTTCTGATCACCATTACCACCGAAGTTGTTGTAGTATATATCATCGTCTTCTTCTTCTTCGATGGTCTCTTCATCTCCATAACATCTTATTACATACGGACTAGCAATCAGTTTAGAAAGAACTTGTTTCTCTAACTTGAGAGTCGAAGCGTTGGCCACTTTTGCAGTTTTCACAGCCATCTCCTCCGGAAAACCTGCTGTCGTTGTGGATGGTTTTCTTCGAACAAAGTAAACGGAACCGAAACTTCCACGACCCAAAAACCGCTTACACTCATTGGAAGATGAGGAAGAAGGAGAGTGAAGCTTTTGCAGCCAATGCTTGATGTAAGCCCTCCTCTTCAAAATCGCAGACTTCGTTGATGTCTTCTTCATGATCAAATCACCCGCTTGACTGAACTACAAATTTGGAAGTTCTCTGTTTGTGTTTGTGTTGTTAATGATGATTGCGCGTAAATGGATTCAGTTTTCTATTTGTTTACTGTTTCCTAAATAGTATTCCTTGTCGAAGAAGGAATTATTAATGAGATTGCTATTCACTTAAAATCTATCCGTTAAAAGAATTGGATTGTAAATAGGAAATTTCTTGTTAATAAATTAAAGACTAATGAATTAATTAATTAAAATTGGAAAATTAGAAAATAAAAAAAAAGTTACCTAAACTGAAACCACCAGCTTTTTCCCCTCAGCTTCAATTATATTTTTTAATATCATTTATTTAAATATAACATTCTTTTAAAACTTACCATCCAATTATGTCAACTGCAGTAAGCCTAATAAGATTCAAGGTCTAGATTTTATTTTTATTATCCTAAATCTCAACAAATCTAGTACATTAATTTTATTTTTAAAAATATATTACTTCAAATTTAAAAGTACTGAGTAAAATTAAAAGGGAAAAAATGGGATTAAATGTGTTATTGAAAATTATTCTTTTGATTATTGGTTATAATAGTGATAATAAATAGTTAAAAAAAAACAATTCTTTTGATTATAGGTTTATAATAGTGATGATATATATTGAGAATTGGACTTGAGTTTCTAAAGAATTTACGAGAATCAACATATATAGATGTATGTTGCACAGAAGTATACAAAATCTCTCTTGCAATACACAAAATTTAATAAAATAATGTTACATAACACCATTTGAGACCAAAAACTCCATGGTAATGACCTAAATGTTCTACTCTTTCACTCCATAACATATCGATACTGTCATAACTCTGCTCACATGTCGGAATTCAACAGAAAATCTTTGTTGCCGTCCGCAGTTGAAGACAGTAAGAGAACTACTGGTATGCATCAAGACTTCATTGTATTATGTAAGGCATGGAAAAATGGTGTGGCAGCTGAGAAGTCATACGACTCATACCCAAATGCTCGCAAAGGCTTCTTCAAGTGCCCTTTTCCTACTCAGCTCTATACTCCATCCTCCCGCTTTTCCACCTTTCTCTGCTCGAAGCTTCATCATTTCTTCATCTTCAAAAGCATAACCAAGCATATCCAGGCCCCCGGAAAGTGGTAGAGGTTGAGGACCCATGCCCGTTGGTCGTGGCTGACCTCCAGCCATCGTAGGTGCATATTGTCCCTGTGGAACACCAAAGCCTCCTTGAGAACTCTGGCTCGGGGCCTGTCTCAACAACAAAACAAGTTACTCAACCACATGTTTCTCTCTCTATAAAACAAGAAAAAAATAATAAAATGAAGACAGCCGAATAATTTCAAAGCAAAGAAAAACTGTCCAAAGACAAACATCATAAATTTCATTATTACAACAATAAAGCAAATGAATTTAAATACCCATTTGTTCAACAAGACTATCGTGAATGTTAAAAAAGTACAGATCAGGATCAGGGAAAGCAAAGAACTTTACCAAGATACTGCTCAAAATTTCATTCAGTTTTAATGCTAAAGTCTGAGAGCACGTAAGAAACAAAAGACAAAAATTGAAGATCCATTCTAAAGATATCAAAGACTTGACCGCTGAACCAAAGTTAATTAAACATAAATCAATATTTTCTTGTGGTTTCTATGCCAGTAACAAAAGTCTTCATAGACGATAATTAAATTTTAAATGTTTCCACATTTGTAGCATGCACGAGGTGGACAAAAACCTTTTCTACGCATCCTTGTTCCAGAAAATATACAAATTCGATCTAAATCATGCTATAATATACGGTTTAGAGTCGACATACTATTGACAGTAATCATATATCATCATAGGCAGTCAAAACTCAAAATGAAAGCAGTCATAACTCTCAATTTCCAATATCCTTCAGCAGTTTAAAGGTAATTAAAATGACAAGTAGATCAGTCTAGTTATTGACAGTTTTCAATTCTCAATTCAACAATGAATAAAGTCGTAACCAATTAAAAGAAGAAAAATAAAAAAGTAGAGAGATAATGAACTAATACATAGAAAACGCAGACTCAAAATGAATCTGTTTAAAATGTTTATGAATTCTGATAAAGGACTAATTACGCATGAAAAATTTGCATTCTCACCCCATCAGTATCATTTTGTACAGGACCTGACTTACTCGCTGCCAGTGCTGCAGCTATTTCTTCTGCCTGCATAATTTACATCAATATTATCACAATCAACAATCTCCAAGTCATTTTTTCTGATAATAACTATTGCTAGAATTAAAATATAACATTTATTGTATTCTGTGAGACAAATTGAAGAGAAACACAAGATTTGATCATCTGATAATCGCAACTGATAACAACGGAAGATGTTAGGATAACGAAACAGGATTACAACTGGAATACCTTCCGAGCTTGATTAATAATTATTTGTTCAGCATTTTCTTTCTGGTATTCTTTAATTTTGTCTTCAATTGCAGGTACATCTATTCCTTCTATCAAGTTAAATACTGCAACAGAAAGTTATCATGTCAAATAACACTCTTATATGTAATCACAGTAGGATAGATAATTCAAAATATTGAAATGCTTACTCATGTCCTCCACTTCCTCCAAGTAATCATTGTATTCTCTCAATGATGGAAAATCATCTTCTCGTTTATTATATCTACAAAACAGTAACCAATTAGTTTTCTGCACCAAAGATGCTAGAAAGCAAAGCTATGTTTATAATGGTAAAGGGAATGAAGAGTCTAGAGGAAAAGCAGTTACGAAAGCAAGATGTTTGAACTTATGATAATGCTCTGCTCCTTTTTCTGGCATTGTCTTCAGAAAATGCATAGCTAATCTTTAATGGTAAAGCTAGAAAGAACAAGAAAGAAAGACTGATTGAAAAATATGATAAAACTAAAATCTCTTCCCTAGACATATCTAGATATCATAATGAACACGAGTAATTTTGGCACGTCTAATTTAGAAATTAGAACAAATTGTCCATGCTTCTTCCATGGAAAAAATTATGAACGAATATTGATTCTCACTTGATCAGCATTCATCCCAAAAGCGATGAAGGTAGATTCCAAACACAAAAAATAAGTTAAATTCGGTCAGGACAGTAGCATATTGCTTCTACTATCAACAGTACATTTTGTCTTTACAGCAGTACATAGAAACAGATAGCATTGACAAAAGACCATTATCCTAGAAGTTCATGTACTATAACAAATATCGCCATATCTCCTTACTCATGATTATCAAATATGTATACGAAGAGAGATGGAGAAAATTACATGCTGGCAATTCTCTTCCTGATTGCAATCTCCTTGTTATGAGGATTTGAACTGGTGATCACCATTTTTGTTGCCTTATCAGCCTTTTCCTCTACTTGGAGTCTGCATATCAAGCAAAATGTATTGTTAAGGAGGAATTACTTTTTAAAAGAAAATTCTTGTGCATATTTGTCCATACCTCTTCAAACAACACCTCTTGCAAGTGGCTCTCACAAATTTGGCCCACAGAATTTAAATATCACCATTAACACATCTGTCCAGTAAAGTAGTAAACATTCAGTGAGTTTGGCTGTTGACTATTAACTTCACCATGGCAGATACTGTTTACAGAACTATGATACTGATAGTGCAGAATATTTTCTTCCAGTATCATTACCGTGCATTTCAAAATATATTATTATTAATAAAGTTATTGTTTTTCTTGGCCATGATAGACACTAGTCAGATTATTCAATCAGGACAGGACTCGGCAAAATTATTTCAGTGTGGATTGTCTTTTTTAGTTCCCGCTGTAAAATACTAATCCGATGTATTATCCCACACAATATCATAGTCAGAGTCTATCATTTAACCATATATAATGATGGCAGAACTCCACAAGCATTCTATGATTTAAAATGCCAATGAAAGCATCACAAAGGACAAAAGTGATTGTATAACAGGAAAATGGGAAACTTCAAATTATTGTGCTGCACATCAACTCACGAGAAGACAACTATGCTAGAAAAAGGCTTATTTACTACCATGATTCAATGGAGAGAAATGCTCTATATGATGCACACACCTGTGTTGATAAAAAATTACACCATGACAAACAACTGTGAATCCAAAGTACAAGCTTGTTAATTATAAAAGGTACTGTTATCACCAATTCAATTCTCTGAGCTACCATTTAAAAGACCGCAATCAATATGAAATTACCATAGTAATATCTTTTTCATAAATAAAAAGTTAATCAATTTACGCATTAACAAGTTTAACTAGAGCTCACTTAATGAGTAGACCAATAAAACTTCCACACTACCAAAACTATCAAAGTTCAAAAAATCAGAATACAAGTATGTGCAACACATGCGAAAAACATTGACGTGCACTCCTTAAAACATAAATATATCACCACCATATCATCATTTATATCACTAACGTACTAAAATATCTATCATGGAACCGGTCAAAAAGATGAAAAATTTACCTTTACTCTGATACAGATATCAATAGCGAAAAACACACTTTTAGTTCAATCATTTAGTGAAAGCACATTAACAAAAAGCATTGATGCTATGTTAATAGATATCTTGATGCACTTATAGTTATTTGACCATGGAAATTGCCACCTTCAAAATTTTCAACGAAGCTTTTAAAATTGTATTGATATTCAACAAGCACATAACATGTGAAAAAAAAAAAAAAAAAAACTTAATTTTGACAAAGAGAAGCTAGAGATGGATCAAGCTAATTTGACAATGTTGGCCAGACCCCATTTGAAAAAAAAAAAAACACCAAACAACTGCAATCAAGCAAGAACAGCTAAATTGAAGCATGTAAATCAATCAAAAAACGAATTAAATTACCAAAAAAAAAAAAAAAAATACCCGGCCCTTTCCAGCTTTCAAATGCTCCTGTTTGCGGGAGGTCGAAGAAACCGACACCATTCGATCCCAAAGATCGATAGTTGTCGGCAACAAAAAAGAAAAAGAAAATTAAATATTGAAGAATGAACCCTAGAATTTGAAACAGAAATACAAAATATTTTTGACAAGAAGTTGGGGCTGCGATCAATCCATCAATCAATGAATGGACTGGGATGGGCCGGGCTTCGTTTGGGCCCAATTTTTATTGAAAAACTGAGAGTGGTGAAGAGCGGCGGTGATGAAGAGAAAAAAAAAATTAAAAAGTGAATGTAATAGGTTTTTTTTTTTTTTTTTTAATGTATATATATTCGGTTTGTCAGTTTTAGATTTCGAATCGAGAATTGAATCTAAATTTTTGCTTCTTATACAATATACCGAACTGCACCGATTGAAAAGAGTGAATCGGTCCAAAACTTGTTGGATCGGTTCGGTTCGTTTTTTGCCATCCTTATGTTTTTCATCTCTTGAGCCAGTTCCATGATAGATATTTTAATAAGTTAGTGATATATTTATGTTTTAAGGAATGCGATAAATTTATTGTAACTTTGTTGTCCGTCAATGTTTTTAACATGTGTTGCACATACCTGTATTCTGATTTTTGAACTTTGATAGTTTTAGTAGTGTGGATGTTTTATAGGTCTACTCAGTGGGTGAGCTCTAGTTAAACTTGTTAATGCGTAAATTGATTAATAAAAAAAGATATTACTATGGTAATTTCTCTGGGTGGACAAAAAACCAACGAACCGAACCGTTAAACCGAATCGATTCACTCTTGTCAATTGGTGCGGTTCGGTTCATTTTTATAAAATTTAAAAAATTTGGTTCAGTTCTCAGTTTGAAACCGAAAACCAACAAACCGAACCAAAAACCAATTATATATACATAAAAAAAAAAAAAAAAAAAACCTACACTACATTCACTTTTCAGTTCTTTTTCCTCTTTCACAGCTGTCACTCTTCTCCACTCTCATCTAGGGATGGGTAAGTGTTGGTTCGGTTCCATTTTTCCCTTTGAGTCGGTTTTGAAAATTAGAAATCGAACATGCAACCTTTGATTTTGGACTTATTGTGCAATTTACACAGACAATGACCACCCAAATGTGTCTTTTTGTAACATTCCTAATTTCAAATAAATATAAAAAATATGGTTCAATTAATTTTGAGTATGTGAATATGATATTTATAACTTGAGGGGTGGAAAATGCAATTAAATGTATGTATATTTTTAAGGTTTTCAGGTGGACCAGGTGGAGCGATACAGAAATAAAGCATGAAAGAAAAGGAAAATGTTGGCAGTGAGCACCGCGACCAGTAACAGCGACCAGGGATCGCAATGAACAGCTCGCGGTGAAGATATTGATTTTGGACAGTGAGCAACGCGACCAACATCGCGACTAGACACCGCAATGGTTGATCGCGATGAAAGCGGTGAAATAACTCCAGTGAACAACGCGATCAGGTGGCGAGACCACAGGTCGCGATGACCGAAATTTTATAAAAAAATAAGATGGTGGTGGAAGCTTCAAGAAGAAGTAAAAGAAAACAGAAATAGAGAGAGAGACCGGGAGAAGAGAAAAAGAAAAAGAAGAAAAGAAGGAGAAGAAGAAAAGAAGAAAGAGAGAAGAAGAAGAGGAAAGGAAGAAGGAGAAAGATGAGGGAGAAAGAGAAAAGGAGAAGGGAAAAAGGAAATTCAGAAAAGAAAAGTTCGTAAAAAGGGTATCTAGGTTGGTATACACTCCTTTTTGAAACCTTTATAGTTTTATTATGTGTTTTTAATTTGAATCTGAGCTTATTTGAATATTTTGATGGATATATGTTTATATAGTTTTTGATTTGAATATTCTGATTTAATTCGATTTTCGATTTATAACGATTATGCTAGAGTAAATTGTTGACTTACGAATATTGTTTGAAAATTTTATTGTTGAATTTAACTAGAATTTCGAATGAAAGTTGTTGATTTTGAAATGAATAAAAGGAATTGATAAGAAAATTGGAAAATGTTTGTATTAATACGGCCCTAGGATACTTGAACATAGAAAACGGATATAGGAGGTTGGTATACCAGCTGGGTTAATTCAGCAGTACTACACCGTTATTATTAGTGACTGTTGGACTTCGCGGGGCAAACCTGGCATAGACCAGTTTAGGCGAATCTCGGAGGTGGACGTCACATCGATATTAATATCATGTACCTCCCTAAGGATGGTTCAGGCCCCCAGTGCCGGTCCTAGGGTAGAGAGTTATTTCAACCCATATTTCAGTCCAGAAAATTATGTTGAGTATACCAAAAGGGTCAGGAATGAGATGAATTGAATAAAATGCTTATAAATAAAATTAGAAATGGGTTTCATATGATTTATTTCATTAATTGAGTTACATAATTATATGTTTTTATATTATATCATAATTACATTTTTATTTGGAAATTTATTTTGTGATTTCGATAAATAAGTTTAGGGTACACCCACTAATCTATATGCTTAGCGCGTTGATTTCATCATGCGTAGGTAACAGGTATACAGAGGGAGAAAAAGACTGAAGAGGTGATAGCTGCAGACTGAGGATTCAGAGTCACCATACCTTTGGGTAGCTATATAGTTTTGTATATTATATTCAGTTATGCATGCATATACAGAAGTTTATAAATTTGTCTCATATATATATATATATATATATATATATATATTGTAAATAATTGTTTTATGATTTATATTTTTATTTTCAAAAGTTTGTAAATATTAATTATGAATTGTTTTATTTGAAAATGTTTGGAAAGTCGCATTATATGGTAGAGTACGCATTTGATTGAGAAAAACAATTTGAAGTGTTGATTATTATATTATTTGAGTTTTTATTTGAAAACAGGATTTTTGGAAAAATCAGAAAAACAGAGGAAACTCTGGCAAAATTTTTCAAAACAGTTTTAGATAGACTCACTATAAAAGAAATTTTAAGGTATAATTCATTTGGTTTTCAATGGTTCTCCAATTTATAAAGTGAGTGAAGAAAAGTTTTGAAACCGGTAGCGCTCCCTGAGTCGATCCAGTCGGGTCGGGTCAGGGGGTGTTACACTTTTGCTCATCATGAGGAAGTCTACAATGGCCTTCAGCTACTTCTACCTCTAATTTTCTTAAAAAAAAAAAGCAATTATTAATTTCCTCAATTTTTAAAAAATTATCAATTTTTTAAAGCAGGATAGCAATAAGTTACGCTTATTGCTATCCTTAGGTCCTTATTTTTTAAAAATGTATCATTTTATTCCTTTTGACTAATTTTCTAATAGTCAAAACTCACAAAATTAATAAAAAGACTGATTTACTTTTAACTCTATTTAAATAAATACAATTACAATTTTAATCTCAAATTTTTAAAAAGATTATTAATATTTAAAAGGGTAATATGACCATTTTATATTAATATTTAAAAAATAAAATTTAAAATTTTTTAAATGGATCCCTACCGTCCATCATAGAGATTATATTAGAATTTTTATGAAAAAATAAAAAAAATAAAATATATTTTTTTAAATTAATCTCCACCGTTCATCAAGATAGATAGACGGTGAAAATTATAGTGGAATTTTAAAAAAAAAATTAAAAAGTAAAAATTAATTATTTTTTAATTTTTTTTTTCTGTTCAATAAAAAAAATTTAAAACTATTCTTGTATCAAATCCGGATCCCATAAAAAAAAATTGAAACTATTGTGGGTAGAGATCTAAATTGAATATTCACTGTCCATACAATCTGAATCTCCACCAAAATAATAAAAAAAAAAAATTTCAAAACAAACCCAAATCTAAGTACTGAAATTCATTTTTTTTTTTTATAGATATCTACCTAGATCTCTACTAAAAATAAAAAAAAAATTAAAAATTTAATTTAATTTTTAAATTTTTTATAAAAATTCTAATATAATTTCTAGTAAAAATTTAACTAATTTTTTTAATTTAATTTATTTTAAATTTTAACTATGAGTAGAGAGGTCTAATGATAAAAATACTGCTAAAGTGTTAAGTTTAACTAACGGTTATCTTATATAAAGATCAAAATGATATATTTTTAAAAAATTGACCCAAAAATACCAATAAAACTGTTTTAAAAAATTAATAATTTCTATGGCCAAATTGATAATTATTCTAAAAATTTTTTTTTTTAAAAATAGCAGCAAGAAAAGAATAAGCATCAACCTTGTCCCGTGAAGAAATCCTATCAGTTTTTAGATGGAAGACAACCCATCATATACATATGTATTCATGCATACCGCTCAGGACTTTTGTCAAACAGGTAATAAGCATCAACCTTGTCCCGTGTTGACAAAAAAGACGAATAAAATCCGAAAATTTATATTTCAATACGAAGTGAATGAGTAAGTATATATTATCATGGGAATGTCTAGACAACCAGGTATGTATATACTATATACCTTGATGAAAATTTGATGGGTGGAATCAGAGGTCGATAATGGGCTGTTTTGTGTTTTAAGGTATGGAGAGACAAAGGAGATGCAATGAGATCTACGACAAGATGACCACGAAACGATGACGAGATGCAGAGACGGCGGAGCGGCGCGATGATGAGTGCAAAACGGCGGTGCGATGCGACGGTAGGTGGTGGCCAGAGACTAGAGAGGTGAGTGAGTGAAGGAGGAGTTGGATTTGTGAGAGAGAGAGGTGGAGATGGAGTTGGATATGTGTGAGAGAGAGATGCGTTATGGGTGTGTGCGGCGGCAGAGGTGAGTGAGATTGAGCGGAGAAAATACGAAATGAAAGAGTAGGTGTTTCTTTTAATATATGTTCTGTCGGTTTCAGTTCGGTTTCTGGTCTGGGGACCAAAAACCGAACCAAACCGATTTTCTTCGGTTTTGAGACAAAACCGAACATGGGCCGAACTCGACCCAAAACCGGTTTGGTTTGGGTTCGGTTTTCTGCCCACCCCCAGGGGCCAGGGCGGCTGCCGGCTAGGCCCTATTCATCTCTCAACCTCTTCTCCAAAACCCTAACCATCTCTCAAGTCTCAATCTCTTCCACCACACGATCACCGCCCACCTCCACTACCCTCGCCGCCGTGCATCCGCTCATTGTCTCCACTGGTCGCCTACGCGCGTCCCCTTGTTTTCACCGTTCAACTCTCTAGTCTCTTCTCGACTCTCATCTCTCTCTTTCGACGGCCTAATTTTCGCAGCCTTATGTTTCACTCCTTGTCCCATCAACAATTTCTAGTAGCTCTAGATTATGCTTATCAAGTAACTTAGGATTGCTTTTTTCGTAGTTTTTGCGTTTATCTGGAAATTTTGATGCCGAGTTGGTGTAAGTTTTTTTCCCCCCCACTGAAATGCTATATATCGACGTGTGTCTTGTAAGTTGATAGCTGTTATCTATTGCAACTAATGGAAACAGGAGGAAAAACACTGATTTTTTTTTTTTTTGCTTACTATGCTTTGATTTTGTAGAAACTTGTGAGGCATACTAGTGGAAAGCAAGATGCAGGCTTGTAGTGGTGCAGCAGTGATGGGTTCTTTGCAGCATCCCATTTGTGCCAAAGGCTCTCTGTTTCCTTCGAAAAGGTCTGGTATGCGTGGCTTCTCTAATCATGTTAGACTCAGTTTGGTGAAGCCTTGTAGATCCTCTTCCATTGAAGGAAGTTTAGTTACTGGGAGGCCACCATCTTCCGTCTCTGTCCCTGTACCTGAAATTGGAGGTAACCATAGTTTAAATTCTGCTTTTAGTAATTGTATATTTTTTTCTGATCTAAATGATTGCCGATTAAAGTGTTTTATGAGATTTTGCATGGTTTAGATATCTTTCAAATGTTATGTTTTAGTATTTTAGTATTATTAGAAAGTTTCGTGTTGAATTACGTGTTACGATATTTAGGTAAAGAAAGCAGCTTTGTAGACTATGGGTTGAGTGAAGCAGATCCTGAGGTGCGTGAAATTATTCACAAGGAGAAGGAGAGGCAGTTCAAGAGTCTTGAGCTTATTGCATCAGAGAACTTTACATCTCGAGCTGTGATGGAGGCAGTTGGTTCATGTCTAACAAACAAGTATTCTGAAGGACTGCCTGGTAAAAGGTAAACCTTGTCTGTTGAATGAAATTGCTTGCAAATTTTGTTTGTTTTCATTTTAATTTTATATGCTTGTATATAAACAAAAATTTCCTTTTTATGTCTCAGATACTATGGTGGTAATGAATACATAGATGAACTTGAAACCCTTTGCCAAAAAAGGGCTTTGGCAGCATTTCACTTGGATGAAAAGAAGTGGGGTGTTAATGTTCAACCATTGTCTGGTTCTCCTGCTAATTTTGAGGTTTATACTGCAATTCTTAATCCGCATGATCGAATAATGGTTAGTTTTCCTATATATTTTCTTTTCTTTTTAATTTTAATTTATTTTTTTTCAAAAAATGGAATTGGCAATCTAGGAACGGACAAAATAATGTGTTATTGTAAATTATTTAGGGTTTGGACTTACCTCATGGTGGACATTTGTCTCATGGGTTTATGACTCCTAAAAGACGGGTTTCTGGAACCTCAATTTATTTTGAGTCTATGCCTTATCGACTAGATGAATCGACAGGTGATGCTAGTTTATTGCCAATATTAGAAATGGTTGGTATGTTGGCTTTGTGGTTAACCCAATTTCTCTTTGGATTGTCAAACAGGACTGGTTGATTATGACATGCTTGAGAAAACAGCTACTTTATTTCGACCAAAACTCATAATTGCTGGTGCCAGTGCCTATCCTCGCGATTTTGACTACCCTCGCATGAGGAAGGTAAGGATTATAGCCAATTTGGTCCTACTAACTTATAGCAGTGTACTGTACAGAAAATTTGTTTCTATGTATAATTTTCCCTTTCTTAGTGACTAACTACTTAGAATCGATATGCATTGGAAGATTGCAGATGCTGTTGGTGCTTTTCTCATGATGGATATGGCTCATGTAAGTGGGCTTGTTGCTGCTTCTGTGGTTGGTGACCCCTTTGAGTACTGTGATATTGTAACGACAACAACACATAAGGTATGGTTTAAATGTTTGAACTACTTGTATTGTGCTTAATATTTCCAATCTCTCTTGATAATTTCTTGTCCCATATGGCATACAACACCGTGGTTGAATCCTAATTTAGTTTTTCTCTGCATATTCCACAAAAATGAAAAGAAAAATTGTTTATGTATTAGAGAAATTTGTTTGCACTCTTGCAAGCAGAATTATTCTTTCAAACTATTATTTGCTTTCTTTATTGTAATCTGCAAGTACATAACCTGAAAAATTTATGCATTTCCATCTAGTCTTTGAGGGGTCCAAGGGGTGGCATGATCTTCTTCAAGAAAGATCCTGTCCTTGGAGTGGATTTAGAATCCGCCATTAACAATGCTGTTTTTCCAGGTTTACAGGTTAGCTAGCCTTGTCTCTTTTACTTTGTTACTATTTTTCGGAATTATATGTTATCTTTTGGCTTTTTATTTTTATTTTTTTAGTTCTGCTTTTAGCTTTTAGTTCTTGAAGATACATGGGACATAATAAAGGATGATATGTGCAGGGTGGTCCTCATAACCATACAATTGGAGGCCTTGCAGTTTGTTTGAAGCATGCACAGTCCCCGGAATTTAAGAATTACCAGGAGAAGGTATTGTACTTGCATTGATTAAACCTGTTCCAATGGGTGTCCTTACCTGTCTAACTATATTTAGTTATTCTGTCCTGTAGGTGGTTTCTAATTGCAGAGCTCTTGCAAGCCGATTGATTGAATTAGGTTACAAACTGGTTTCTGGTGGCAGTGATAATCATCTGGTTCTTGTAGATCTGAGGCCATTGGTGAGTTTTTCAGCTGTTGACTAGATTTTGAGTTTTCACACACTGCTGCTGGTTTCTCATTGCCTTGTCAATTGCTACCAATAAGTGTCCTTAAATTATTAGCATTGTTTTTACAATGTAATATGGTTCTAGTTTTAAGAGAAAAATTATGTTTATGACATGATGAGACATGCCTCACGGCCCGCGTGTATGTTTGTTTGCAATTATCAATTGGTTTATCCATGTTGATCTTGAGTGTTACTTTTTTTTTTGTTTTTGAAATATGAATGTTACAAAATTTTGTCATTTAATGAACAAATTTCTTTGTAAATGAAACTGTACTGGTCGTAATTTTAATTTGGAAGTGTATAATATGATAATAAATAGTTGTCTTTTGTGGCCATTTTGAACTTGGGATTTAAACCCGTTATAATCAACACATTTGTGGTGGTATTTTCTATTGTCTTATTTGACATGCAAAAAATATGCACTAGGGTATTGATGGGGCTCGTGCGGAAAAAATTCTTGACATGGCCTCAATCACCCTCAACAAGAATTCAGTAGCAGGTGAGTCTTGCTTTGTTAGAACTCTAATAATCTAATTGTATTTCTTATCTCTGTTTTCATTTTTCTCTTCCTGGCACTTACTCCGGTTAATGTTAAATAATGAAGGTGATAAGAGCGCGTTAGTCCCAGGTGGCATTCGCATAGGATCACCTGCTATGACTACCAGAGGATTTACTGAAAAAGAATTCATAGCAGTTGCTGAGTTCATACACGAGGGTGTGGAAATTACTCTTGAAGCTAAACAATTGGTCAAAGGATCAAAGCTTCAAGATTTCATGAAATTTGTCACGTCACCCGATTTCTCCTTGATGAATAAGGTGTCAGATCTTCGTGGAAGAGTTGAAGCTCTTACAACCCAGTTTCCGATACCTGGAGTATGAGTAGTTTAGTAAAACAATACAGGTAACGGTGTTTATGGTACTAAATCTAAGTAAAAACTCTCCCATACGTAACAGTATGATCTGGAAGATTTTGAAGGCTGAGGCTGATTGTTGATCATATGGTCTTTTTGATGTATATTAAATATTAAAATTAATGCTTTATTTGCAACCAGAGAAATCACACACTCCGGTTTATTTTATAAAGAAAAAAAATATCGCATTAGGAGATAAAAGAAGAAGAAACAACATTTTGAATTCTAATTTCCAATTTTCCAGTATTTATGTTTAATGCATTATTTGTTTTCCTAGATTTATCAATACCTCTAACCTTGTTAGTGAACTTTTACAAGTCGTGATATGCTTGACTTGTCGATATCAAGTATAAATTATTTCCAACTCCATCAATACGTTAGACCTAAAATATCATTTTATAACATATTCAAATCTTCTATAATTTTTAGTAGATTATGGTATAAGAAATTTGATTGCTTCTATCAACAGTTCAAAATGTGTATATATTTTTATGCAAGTGAATTTCTAAAAATTATGACATGTTTGATTTGTTAAGCTTGATGCTATAAATTTAAACTTTTCTTTATATCAAGTTGGAATTATTCTCAACTCCAATAATATGTTAGAAACTTTGTCAATGAAGTTGGCATCAATAGAAACTTGTCATTCACCCATAGCCATATAACACATGTCACATATGTCCAAAGAGATAATTTTTATTATTATATAATTTAGAGGTAGTCATGGCCACGGTTCCAGAACCGGCGGTTCCGATTTTGGAACCGCCGGTTCCGGTTCCTTTTTTGGCCCAATCGGAACCGGGACCGTATAACCGAGACGGTATAGGTCCCGGTCCCGGTTTAAAACCGGAGGAGGAATCCGGTTCCGGTTCCTCCTCCGGAATCGGAACCGGCCCCCTAAAAAAAATATATATATATTTTTTTTAGAGGAAAGGTTTTTTTTTTAAAAAAAAATTTAAGATTAGAAAAATTTTATAAGTGATTAAACTGAAAGTAATTCAGTTTGGATCATTTTGGTAAGGAATTAAAATTTTAAAAGTGTGCACATGTATATATATATATACAAGCAAAGGTAGTTTCAAAACTATTCAATTTCAATGTGGGATGTGAAAAAGGGTTACATATATAAATATATATATATATATATATATATATATATATATATATATATATATATATATATATATATATATATATATATATATATATATATATATATAAAAGCAAAGATGGTTCAAATCTTGTACTCTTTCAATGTGGGATTTGAATGGGCAACAAACAAAAATTTGATCAACATAGAAGTCTTCTGATCATAACAATAAACTAAGTATCCCAGCTGAAATAAAATATCTCACTTAAGAGGAATGAACCTTGAAGGGTGGGTGGCACCAATACCAGGTCTACCGTGCTTCACAGGCTTGTATGAGATAGAAAACTCGGCCATGTAATGCCCAATCATCTCAGGCTTGATTTCAACCTGATTGAAGGTCTTGCCATTGTACACACCAATAATGCTTCCAATAATCTCAGGTACAATGATCATATTACGCAGGTGGGTTTCTTTCTATTTTAATTTTTTTAATGAGTTGCACACATGAAATTAGATTTGACTAAAAAACTTAACAAAATAAAACAAACACCACCAGAGCATCTAAAAAGCATGAAGAAGAAAACCATCCTGCATATTCTATTTGCAAACCAAACAACACACATTAGATTTCATCACGTGCATTCAAAACCTCAGAAGATGGTTCAATAAAAATATTTTAAATGATCATTTAAACAGTAATACAACATTCATATCAGCAGATGCATGATTCTCCAAGTCAAACTCCAACATCATATTCTAATCTTCAATACTTGGAACTGTACTATGCATTATAACTATACTATTCTATGTTGAGTTGTAGTAATGATAAAAAATGCAATTTTAGTCCCACATTGAAAATAAAAAGGTTGTGTAAGAGGTTGAATGACTTATAAAAGCTAAACTACAAAAGAAAAATTTAAGTGGGCTATAGTCCAATTGGTATGTGGCCTAACAATAATGTTGGGCCTTATACTTATATTTAATATTCTAAATTATTATATGTGGTCCAATAGTATTGGAATATAAATATATATAATTATATATATATATATATATTTCTATTTAAATAAATATTTATATAATTATTTTAATTTTTTTTAAAATACAAAAAAAAAAACGGTTAGAACCGAAACCGCCGGAACCGGACGGTTCCTTAAACCGCCGGTTTCGATTTTTTTTAGAGGTTAACCGGAATCGGGTGTCCCGGTTCCGGTCACCGTTTCCGGAATCGGTTTTGAACCGGGACCGCCGGTCCCGGTTCAAAACCGTCGGTTCGAACCGAACTGGGGCCATGACTATCTAGAGGTCACGTTTGGTACATGAGACTGGACTGAACTAAAATTTAGTCCCATGTTTAATGCGTCACTGGACTAGAAAAAGTGGGACTAATTATCCCGGGCCTACAAAAAAGATTGCTCTATTCTTCACTATTTTAACCCCTCCAAATCTTAGGTCTAATTTAATCACCTCTCTATCAATCCTCTCTATTGTCCTCTTCCTCTCCTCTTTTTTTTTTTTTTGAATAATTCAAACAAATACTTGTTTTATATGGAATAGTTCAGTATAAACTATTCCTTTTTTATAAAAAAAAATATAAAATTCACATCTCGTCTCACATTTCTTTATGTCTCTAAGTTGTATATAAAAAGAAATTTTTTTATATTTTCTTAAAATACTTATATATAAAGTTAACGTATTCTAAAAGTTAGTTAAATATATTTTATTAAAATATTTTAATATTTTCAATATAAACTAAAACATATTATTATTGTATTTAAGATTTAAGTTAAATAGTTTTATTTATTTTAAAATATAATATAATTTTTTATTTTATTGAAAAATTAAATATTTTCATATCATATATGATAATTTAAAATTTTAACCATTTTGATTTAATTTAATTTAATGTAAATTTAATTTTTAACTAATTTTATTTTAATTTAAAATATTTAAATAATTATATTTTTCTTGTAATTAATTTTAAATAATATATTAGTTTGATCAATCTTATATTGTATCAAATATAAAATACAATTACCACCGCCTAATGTGGCTCGGTGGCAAAAACGCTCATTCAGTCTGGTAATGTCTCAGGTTCGAGTTGCCAGCACTGCAAATGGTATGTCGAAATATATATATAATACAATTATCATTTTTTCCAATTCCATTTAATACCAAACAAGAGATAGTATTATTTTTAGTTCAGACCATACTGTACCATAGATATTAAAAAAAAAAAATCTATCAATAATATTTTATATTTACAATTTTATAAAATTTAAAAAATAGTTTCTTCAAAAAAAAAAAAAATAGTCTGAAAATTATTCGGAAACAGTACCAAACACGGGTTTGGACTATTTTAATAGTCCAGCTCTTAGTCCGATGCATACCAAATATAGATCAGGACTTAGTCTCAGTCTAATCCAAGTCATTCCAGTCCAGTCTAATATCAGGATTTAGTCCAGTCCAAGCCAGTCCTACCTACCAAACAAGCTCTAAGGGGATGTGTAACGTCCCTAATTTTTCATAATTATGAAAAGTATTATTATTAATTATTATTAAGCAAGCAACAGTTAAGTATGTGATTTAAATTGGTGGAAAGTATATATATTCGATATATATATTTTAACCGATTTAACTCCCATTAGAGATATTATTTTTATGGTGCATTTGGATCATAATGGGTTCAATTAAATATTGGTGAAGTCAATTTGGTGATTGGATAAATATGAAATAGTTTTGAAATATTATTGAGATGGAATGTGATTGGTGAGTTAGTTTGATAATTAATAGATGATTGGAAAATCACATGCGATTAATTATAAATTTGTGTCATTTTAGGATATTGAAATGTCAAGGGAGCAGGTTATAATTGTTGAGATATATATATATATATATATATATATATATATGTGTGTGTGTGTGTGTGTGTGTGTGTGTGTGTGTGTGTGTGTGTGTGGAGAACAATATCATTGCAAGTCAAATTTTGGAAGCAAAACAATTGAAAAATAAATGGAATAGAAAAGAGAGAGAGACGAAGGAAACAAGAATAAAAAAAATAATAAGAATATAACATAGCATGTGAAGCGGTGGAGAGTAATAAGATTTGGAAATCAAATGTAAACAAGCAGAATAGAAGCAGCACAAGAAAACAGAACCAGTTGAGAACAAAACAAAACAGAGAGCATTTGGCCAAAGAGAGAAAGGAGAGAAAGAAAAAAAAAAAAAGAAGAAGAAGGAGGAGGAGAAAGGAAGATGAAAGAGGAAAGAGAAGGTTTTAGGAAAAATCCAGGTTCGGTGTACACTCATTTTTGAATTTTCAATTTTTCAGAATATTTCAGATTGATTGAATTTTATTAATGTTGAATTATATTGATTATAGTTTATTATTTGAAGTTGATTTTGGAATGATTTGAATTGCGAATTCTCGAAATATAGTTTATATCCGAAATATTGATTGTAAATAATATTATGAATTGATTTTAATACGTTTTGATTCTAATATTGTTATGAGAAATATAGTTGAAGGTGATTTTGATTATATAATGTTTGTGAAATATATCGAAAAATGATTTTGGGGCATTTTGATTTAATTTTGGTTTGTGATATATATTAGAATATAATTTTGAATTGATTTGATGTGAATATTGGTTTTAGAAACATATTTGAATATATTTATGGATTGATTTGATGTGATTATTGAGTTGAGAAATATACTCGTATATGATTTTTGTATATTTCTTTTAAAATTATTGATGAAATTTGGATTTTGAAAATATGTTTATTGATTTAAAATATTCGAAAGTTAAATTTGAATATAAGAAAGTGATTTGTGAAATGGCTTTGATGTATATGAATATAGATATGAATATAGGAGATTGACATGTCAATTGGGTTTTTTGAATAGTACTGTGCCGATATACTCTGATGCACCACCCTATGGATAGTGCAGGTCTCAAGTGCCGGTCCTAGGGTATGGAGCTTTGATCTGAATCTGAACCTGAATCTGAATCTGGAAATCTGATATGAGATATTTACAGCGGGTAACTCTGTTGGTGTCAAACTCTGATTTGATGTTCGGCGGGTAGCCCCGTTGGTGTCCAATGCCGAACAACCCGTAATCCAGTCCGAAAACTAATGTTATATATGTCAAGAGCCTAATATGAAAACTGATTTGTTATATGAAAGCATTTGAAAAATTATGAAGATTTTGTCTGCTGATTGATTTTGAATACTATACTTTTTAAATATATATATATATATATAAAATTTGATTTGACATGAGCCCCATATATTGTTTATATACTTGTTATTTATATTTTCGATAAATAGATAGAATTATTTGATATAGTTTATTTGCATATACAATTTTGTGTACACCCACTAAGCAATATACTTAGCGTGTTGAGTTTTCTCACACGTAGGTAATAGAGGTTCCAAGGGAGACAAAGATAGAGAAGAGTAGAGACTGCAAGAGCAGAGTCCAGAGTCACATCGTTCCTATATATTTGGTAGTAATTTTATAATAAGTATATATGTTTTAATACAACATGCATATACAGAAAATGATTGTATATATTTAAAGAACTTCCGCTGTGTAGATATTTTATTATATGTTTATATTATTTGAATAATTATGAATTATATTGTGATAAATTGATTTGGCAAGTCGCACTAAATTTGGAAGGGTGTGCAAAAGTGCTTTGAGAATTTAGAAGTGTTGATTTTTATGAATTTTAATTGTAAACAGGTTTTGGAAAGTCAGAAAAATAGAGGAAACTCTGACAAAATTTTCGGAAATTTATTTGGACCATTTTCAAATGTTTTTAATATAGTTTTAAATTATGGTTATATAAAAAGTAAAACAGAGATTTCGGTATATGGTAGCGCTCCCTGATTCGGTCAGAGTGGATTGGGTCAGGGGGTGTTATAGGATGTTTAAGGGGTCATTTGTTTTCGTAGGTGAAGACTGAATATACCTGAATTTTAGTAAAAAGGTTTTGTAGTGTTTAATTGGTTGATATTTAAACATGGCCACCGAGTGCAACTCTCTACTTTTAAAGAGTAAAACACGAATATTTCAAACCCTCGTGTATCGTAATTATATTCGTATCGGATACACCGATATGCGTATCCGTTAACTTCTAGAGAGGTTTGACTACAAGATACGCCAGAGATACGGCAACAATACATTTTGGGTCATTTTGTAATTTTAAAAAGAAATGGGATCAGAAATAAAATTTACAATTTTATCTCAATTCTTTATGTTTAGCTGTTAATTAGGTTTTCAGTTTGGTTTTGTTTCAAAATATTGCCACCGCAAAATATTTTTATGCTTAGCTGTCGATTAGGTTTTCAGTTTAAATATAAATATATATTATTTTAATTACCATATCCGTATCCGTATCCTAGTTTTTGAAAATTTATTGTATCCTCGTATCACCTTGTATTATATCCTCGTATCCGTATCGATACAACATAGCTTTTAACTCTACTCACCTCATCTTTCAACTTTTATGGGTCATTAGAATATGATTGCTTTCTGCTGTTACTTTGTCTACAGCCACTAATCTGTTTCAAAGAAGTTTTCATTATCTTAATCTTAGTGCACGAGGTGTCTCTTTATACCTCACTAGATAGGCTACTATGGGTGAACCTGACACAAGTTGATGATGTGTTTGTTCTAAAGTATTTTGGTTTTTTTGTTGTATTTTCAAGTGGATCGAGGGTTTACGACATTGTTTCATAGTCGATCTCTGATTCAGGGTCGATCCATGGTGAAAAGAAGTCTAAGGAATGGAATCAACACATTAAATTATGATAAACATAGCAAGAGTATCAGCTAGACTAATGTGAATTAGGCAATTAAAACCCTTTCAACTTTACGGTGCTCCTATATTGTGGCCTGTCATGGTTGCAGTAATTGAGAAACCCTTACCAATTTCCATGATGTAGTATCAGAAATCATGAAGATGCAAGTTCAATTAGCTAGTGCTACTTACACTGACTAAATGTAAGAAAGTAACCTAGTCGATCAATGATAGTAGCTTAGAGCATCTTCAATGCTATTATGCATTTGGAAAAAATTGAGTGCCACATAGGATCAATATTGAAAAAGTTAAGAAAACATTCTCCAATGTAATTATCTAACTTTAATATTGGTATAATCTGGCAAAAAAAAAAGTTAGAGAATATAAAGTAGAGTTTCTAATTGTAGATATCCTCTTTGATATGCTGACTAGGATTTCTAACTTTTCCCACCAATAAAATTTTAGCATTTTGTCAATGCATTTAATTATCATATTAAATGGAGAGAGAATGTAACAAATGACTTGTGGTGATTGGTTTAAAATTACTATTTAGATATTCATATTGGAGAAGTGAATATGCATTTCTATAATTTTTTTGACAAGGTAGATCTATGTTATTTAGAAATGCTGATGTGACACTTTTTAAATACTCAAAAATACATACTTACATTGTAGATGCTCTTAGTATTAGAGCAAGCAAAAATCGAAGGTTGAGAAATTTCAAAGACTAGTGAGTTTAGAGATAGAATATACTAAAGCACATAGTCATATTCAACAATTCTTTATACTCATTTCGATTAATGAATTTGTTATTATATTTATATTAAAATATAATACCAGATCATACCTCCATTCTTTATATGAGAATTTTTTTTTATTAACACTTTTTGGAGAGCCTTTTGTGAGATTAATATTACTTTAATAAAGTTTGAAGAAATAACACCTATTTAGACGAAAACCCTATTATGCCCTTTATTAAACCAATTCGCGCTTTTCTTTTCAGTAGTTTGCGGAGGAAGAAAAATATCTTGTATTACCATATGATCTAAATTAGATCACGGTAACGTGAACTTGATCACTTCACTGTGATCTAATTCACGTTATCATGATCTAATTTGCTTTCCAAAATATTACATCACAGCCACAAAAACTCGTTTTCATAAGCAACAATCCACGCACAATGGAACTAGATCACTTCACCGTTGTTGGCACCGATGCCGCCGTCTTTGTTGTCGGCACCAACTTCGTTTCTTCTTTTCTCTTATCTTATCTTTCTCTTTTATCTGATGATGAAAGGGACACCTTTGTCCCAAAGGTATACTATTTCCACAAAAATTAATAAAGTCGTGCTAGAGATAAAAAAACAGTGTAATAGGTACCATTTCACACCAATTTCTTTTCTTTAATTATAAGCATCTAAAAAGCATGTTCATTACATATTGAGCAACATGAATGCCTCAATAAAACAAATATGACACAATGCAATAAAATATTTACGCTGCAAGAAAGTCATTATTATTCATAAATTGGGAATATTTTTACCTATTTAGTGCCAACATGTTCAAACCTCAGCAATTTAGAAAAAAAAACTATTGAGTTGAATAATAGAGAACCAACTTACCAAAATAAAGGTAAAACTATAGTCCCACACAACATCACAACAGAAATTCACATACTCAAATCCTGCTATACGTCATGAGTATCCAATCATGTAGCATTTACATACCACGTGACATGATATGAGCTACGCAAGAGTATATAGGGTAGTTCAGATGGACAGTCCAGCAAAAAGTAACTCCAACTCATCTTTCCCTGATGCAGTTATCTGACACAAAAGAAGGAAAAAAAAAACAAAAGATTGTAAATCCAACAAGACGGACAAAAAACATTGACTCTCAATCTCCTCCAATTCCTCAGCCAAACAGATGATATTATGATACCATACCTGAAGAGATATAAGTTGAAGAATTTTACTGAGAAGGCGTAGGCAAGGTATTTAAAACGACGCCGTTTTAAATCTAACTGAGGTTTGAGATAAACAAACTCTGGTTACACGCACTCCTTATCTCTCCTAGTTAGCAAACGCGATATTCGTTCTGATCTCTAACATTCACTCATTGACTTTCTCATTTTGCAGGTAAGCTCTCTCACTCGGCCAGACCTAGGTCATCAGCTCTCCAGGTCTTCTTCACGCAGATCTGAGGCTAGGAGTACAGATCATACAAGATCTTCTTCTTCAAGACCAGAACACAGATCTACAGAGAGGATCTGTGCTCAGTAGAAGCAGCACGAAGAAAGCAAGATACAGCCATGGTAAGAAATTATTTTCCAAGTAAACAAACAAACATTTGTAAAATAATTTCTCTGTGTTTCTATTTTTGTTCAGTGAGTGTATTTTGATTTTTCATTGCTTAAATGAAATAGATTACAAAGCTGTTCTATTTATATACATGATCTAGACAAATAATGAGCTGGAAAGTTTGTTAGAAAATAACAACCCTAACAAACTTTCTCCCGCCTAGACTAACTAATCTAACAACTTCTGCTGACTGGACCCTAACCATGATCATCACTGTGATGATCATGATTACTAATAATGGGTTCTGCTTTGTGTGGATTGTTAGATTCTTCTTGCTGTTCAGATTCCCTTTGCTGTAAATCACAGCTGACTGGTTGTGCTGTGCTAACATCCCCCCTCAAACTGAGTGGGGAGACAGCCACAGTCAGTTTGTTGCGAAGATAACAGAATCTGGGAGTAGGCAAGGCTTTGGTGAACACATCAGCCAGCTGATCAAGTGAGGGAACATGACTGATTTGGATAGCTCCTTGAGCAACCTTATCACGAACAAAGTAGAGATCAAGTTCGATGTGTTTAGTACGAGCATGTAGGACAGGATTCTTAGACATAGCAATAGTAGAGAGATTATCACACCACACTGTAGGCACAACAGGTTGAGAGATGTGTAGCTCACAGAGCAGAGATTGCAACCAAGTAATCTCAGCAACAACCGAAGCAAGACTTCGATATTCAGCTTCAGTAGATGACCGAGAAATAGTATGCTGCTGAAAGGTTTGATCAAACCTGTAATAACATCTGTAAGCCCCATGGCCTGTCCTGTGACAGATTTGACAGGGAGGTCTATTATTAGTGTAGGAATTTCTCCCTCTTCCTCTGCCTTTGCGACCCCCATTATAGTTATTATAGCCACCTTGAGACTGATTAGCAGGCTTAGGAAACTGTCCAGACTGTTGATGAGATGACTTGTTAACAAAATTCACTTGTCCATTGCCTTTCTTACTAGCTGCAATATTAGCACTCAGAGTTTCGAACTGAGATGTTTGATCCATTCTTGCCTCATGTGTCAACAACAGTGAGGTAATTTCAGCAATAGAATAAGAGTGTAGAACCGAAGTGACTGAAATTATGAATGGATTATAATCTGACCCTAATCCACTGAGAATAGACATGAGTTTATCATCATTACTCATGGAATAACCTGCAAAAGCTAGATTATCAATCAGAGACTTCTTTTTCATAAGATAGTCTGACATAGTAGAGCCATCCTTTCTCATTGTCTGCAACTGAAGTTTCAATTGCATAACATTAGCCTTAGACTGTGAGCTAAAAAGTTGCTCTATAGTCTGCCATGCTTCACAAGCAGTCTGGCATCCAACAAACTCAGGTAAGAGTTCTTGACTTATTGAGGACAGAATCCATGCAAGAAGTATCTGATCTTGCTGCTCCCAATCCAAAAAATCTTCACTCATAGATCCATCATTATTAAACTTTGCTGGAGACAAAACAGTAGGATCAATAAAAGGAAACAAACGATTACCTTTGATCACTGCCTGTACCTGCTGTCTCCACAGCAGAAAATTCTTGTTGTCAAGCTTCACTGTCAAAGTAAGCTTCATAGGTGTCAATTGCTTTGTATTTCTGCTCATATTGAGCTGAGAACCATCATTGTTTGTTGCAGAAGCTGTGGTTTCATGAAGCTCTGATACCATATTTAAAACGACGCCGTTTTAAATCTAACTGAGGTTTGAGATAAACAAACTCTGGTTACACGCACTCCTTATCTCTCCTAGTTAGCAAACGCGATATTCGTTCTGATCTCTAACATTCACTCATTGACTTTCTCATTTTGCAGGTAAGCTCTCTCACTCGGCCAGACCTAGGTCATCAGCTCTCCAGGTCTTCTTCACGCAGATCTGAGGCTAGGAGTACAGATCATACAAGATCTTCTTCTTCAAGACCAGAACACAGATCTACAGAGAGGATCTGTGCTCAGTAGAAGCAGCACGAAGAAAGCAAGATACAGCCATGGTAAGAAATTATTTTCCAAGTAAACAAACAAACATTTGTAAAATAATTTCTCTGTGTTTCTATTTTTGTTCAGTGAGTGTATTTTGATTTTTCATTGCTTAAATGAAATAGATTACAAAGCTGTTCTATTTATATACATGATCTAGACAAATAATGAGCTGGAAAGTTTGTTAGAAAATAACAACCCTAACAAACTTTCTCCCGCCTAGACTAACTAATCTAACAACTTCTGCTGACTGGACCCTAACCATGATCATCACTGTGATGATCATGATTACTAATAATGGGTTTTGCTTTGTGTGGATTGTTAGATTCTTCTTGCTGTTCAGATTCCCTTTGCTGTAAATCACAGCTGACTGGTTGTGCTGTGCTAACACAAGGAGTAGCAATAGCTGGTGGAAGCTGGTTCACTGTTTTTACTTCTGCATGACCTGATGCCTTGCTGTGTTGATTTTTCAATTAATCCATGAACTGGGTTTGGATGCTAGAACTTGTCCTCTCCATAGTCTGATTGATTGATTGAAACACCAAGGAGAAAGAGATGGGTGAAACAGAGTTTTGTTACTTACAAGTGAGAGAGTTTGATAGCACCGCCTTCAAACTCCACGTTTTGGCAGTGACACCTGGTTCAGTGTCATGCTACACATACAGTTTGCATGTTCTCGGACCTCACTCAATGCACACTAACCATATGTTTTTATATTAAAAAACTCTCTCTAGAAATTTCATAAGACAAAATAAGTTTCAATAGACTTGAAAATTGTAAATACAAGAATACAAGTTTTGATAGACTTGGAAATTGTAATAACTCAACGCACAATTTAGTTGGATCCTTCTTTGCATCCAATTGAAGGATGATCTCCTTAGAGAATTCATTTCCTAAAAAAGAGTTAGCACAAGCTCCATTTACTTCTTAGTCATATAATTAGATTTTTTTAGCTGTCCATGCAAATCACAGAGAGAAACAACTCATTCTGATTATTTAGTGTTTCATGTCACATCATAGGCCAGCTGTCTACATTAACATATCTCAAACTGAAAAATTTTCCTAAGTTATGTTCAACTAATAAATCTTGAAATGCATACGAACATGGAGGAGAATCAATGTCAATAATAAAAGAATTTAAGAATAAATTTTCAAGATTTGGGCAATCCTACAATTGATGATAAAAGTTCTTCCTAAGAGTAACAAAAAGATATATGCATGCTTTTCAACATTGGGGTAACTACAAAAAATTAGGAAATGGTATAATAATTCCAATAATCACTATATCAAAACAAGAAGAAGAAGAATTCCAATAATCACACAGATGACAGTAACAGTGTCACCAAGAACTTGTATGTAAATAAGCATCTTGGACATTTATAGTCTGTCACCAAGGACTTGAATTCTTATGTATATAATGTGGACATCTAGCTTCTCAACTCCAGCCCTTATTGCAGTACTAATCCATGCATTAATCTGAGAACATAAAAAGTAGGAAAACGAGTTTCACATAAAAGAGAATTTTGTCTCATACTATGTTAACGAAAGTTGATGATAAAAAAAGAACCCTTAAATTTAATTTTACATGGAATTTTCTTCAAAAACAGAACAAAAGTAAAGTTTCGATTGTTTTGGAAGACATAATAACTTGTGACGTAAAAACATATAGGTGCGGGATCCTTGACATAATAACTTCTGTCACCAAGGACTTGAATTCTTATGTATATAATGTGGACATCTGGCTTCTCAACTCCAGCCCTTATTGCAGTACTAATCCATGCATTAATCTGAGAACATAAAAAGTAGGAAAACGAGTTTCACATAAAAGAGAATTTTGTCTCATACTATATTAACGAAAGTTGATGATAAAAAAAGAACCCTTAAATTTAATTTTACATGGAATTTTCTTCAAAAACAGAACAAAAGTAAAGTTTCGATTGTTTTGGAAGACATAATAACTTGTGACGTAAAAACATATAGGTGCGGGATCCTTGACATAATAACTTCTGTCACCAAGGACTTGAATTCTTATGTATATAATGTGGACATCTGGCTTCTCAACTCCAGCCCTTATTGCAGTACTAATTCATGCATTAATCTGATAACATAAAAAGTAGGAAAACGAGTTTCACATAAAAGAGAATTTTGTCTCATACTATATTAACGAAAGTTGATGATAAAAAAAGAACCCTTAAATTTAATTTTACATAGAATTTTCTTCAAAAACAGAACAAAAGTAAAGTTTCGATTGTTTTGGAAGACATAATAACTTGTGACGTAAAAACATATAGGTGCGGGATCCTTGACATAAGTTGTATGCCGGTAGTTACATGGATGATCAAGACTTCCTCCGTATAATTTATATCGAAGGTTTTGACATAGTTGATCAAGACTTTCGGCATATAACTAATATTAAGAATCTTACCAAATTGAGAACTACTCTATGTATAGTTGATAAAACAATTAATAATGAAAACCAAAGAAACCTTAATACATTGGGGCCTCGTTTGTTGTATGGGATAGGATTGGATTATTTATATAGGATTGGATAGGATTGGATTGAATGAGATTGGATTGGATAAATTTATAAGTAATCCCATGTTTGGTGTAACGTAGGATACGATTAAAAATAGTGTATAGTTGTGTTTGGTAAGTTATAGGATTGGACAAAATAATGCAAACCCATATTTGTTATGAGTATGGATTGGATAATAATTAAAATAATTTAATTAATGTTAAATTATTTTTAAATATAAAATTAAATTAATCTCAATAAAATAATTTATTTATTAAGTAAAATAAATAAATAAATGTATTATAGAAAATTTATTAATAATTGAATTATTATAGATTTATAAATTGACAAAAACAATTATAAATTTGGTCCCAAGCTCATTTAAAATAAGAATGATAATTTTTTTTTAATTTTTTATAGTAATTTAAATCCCATTTTTCTTCCACAATTTGAACCCACAAAATAGAGACTCCATCTCTGAAATTGTTACAAAACATACTAACTTTTATAAACATAATTCGAAGAACATATATCCATAGTTCCTATTAAGAACATAATAAACTTATAAATATTTAATAAAAAATTAAACATAATAACATTAAATATAATTATCAACTCATTAAAAAAAACTAAAATATAATCCTAAAACACATAATTATAACAACATTGCAATAGTTACATATCTCTATTGAATATAATATTGTATTATATTACAAACTGAGTGATATATATATATATATATATATATATATATATATATATATATATATATATATAGTATTGATGCAATCAACAAAAAACTAGCATCAATCATGTATGGTTATCTGTGGTCCTATAACCATCATGTACAGAGTCAAAAAGTTCAAAAGTTAATAGTTATAAGCTGTTTAGCTTCCATAATTACTTACTAATATAATACACCAGTCATCCATCAAATGCACCACTAAGAATTGATGCAATGAACTGGAACTTCTGCTCCTCATTAGATTGTGCCTTGAAAACCTCTGCAATTTCTGGTTTTTGCATAAACTTTTGCATAATATGCATTTGATCCGAGAGAGGAAGTTGCATTTTTTGCAAATCAGTAGCCAAAAGAGAATTTTTATTTACCTTGTTTTTGGCTAACACTTGAGCAAATTTATCCAATGTCTCATTTGTTTTGTTCATAGTCTCCTTTAGCACATTTGTAAATCTATCCATGCTCCGAATTATTGGATCCCCAGATCTAGACCTTTTCCTGCTTAAGGGTTGAGATGAAGTTTGATTCAGGCCTCGTTGGGTAGAATCTGTTTGATTAACTGACATAGGAGAAAAGTTTCCAAGCATCTCAACATCATTTTCAGAGTTTTCATCCAAATCCACATCTGTCGCTAGATTTTCTAGAGTATATGCTGTTTTCCCAGTACCACAGTCTTTTCCAAATATGTGTTCCAACCTTTCATACAGTGGAAAAGGTTTATCTCTCCATCCTTTTGTTTGTTTATAGTGCTGCAAAAAGAAATAAAAAATAAATACCTCATATAGATTTTAAATTATGTCAAAAAATTAAAATTTTTAAAAAAGTAAACATCACCTATACATATGAATTCCATGTTTCATTACTATCAACTTCAATGCACTGTCTTTCATGGTTCCAACTAAAACCGTTGGTATTTTTCATATCATATATCACTCCATAATCTTTCTTCCAACTCTTCACCTTCGACTCAATGTGAGAGGTAGTTCTCAAACCACAATTTGGTAGGATATTTGACAATCGTACTTCCATAATTTTAAATGTTCCAGTTTTAAAGGAACCACAATCTGCACGACCTCCATTTGCTACAATTTCGTCCATGATACCTAATAATGCTTCTTCTTCTTCTTTTGTCCACACCAGTCTACTTGCTCTTTTTTCATGCTTATTTGGTTGGCTAGAACCCCCAACATCCATTCCTACGCATATATAATTATAAAACGAATAGAAGGAACCAAACTATTATATTATAAAAAAATTGTAATTAAACAAAGTTAAAATAAAATAACCAACATAATGTATTAATATTAGACTCCATAAATAATATGTGCATTTAAATATAGTCATGTAATCTTTCAATTAAAAATCTATATTAAAACAAAATAATAATAGTGCATTAGTAAATGTTATACAAATACATAAAATCCATAAATCACAGATAAAAATCTAAGTACAAAAATATTTGCAAATCAAAATTAAGTAGATTGATTTCCTCTCCATCCATTAAATATTTGTTGTGCTAAGTTATCTCTCAATGTTGTCCATCGTGTGGATGAAGACACTTGCCCAATGACATCATTATCCCTTTCATCCTCATTGACTTCATTTACCTCTTGCTCCATTGGATCAATTGACATTTCTCGTCTAATAAGATTATGTAGAAGACAACATGCAACTATGATTCCACATTGTGTTTTGAGAGGATAAAAAGATGGGCTCCGTAAAATTGCCCAACGTAGTTTTAGTAGTCCAAAACAACGTTCAATTACATTTCGTGCTGATGAATGCTTCATGTTAAAATATTCTTCATGATTAATAGGGGCACAACCAACTCTCCATTTAGATAAATGATATCGTGTTCCTCTATATGGTGCTAGAAATCCTTCACCATTTGAGTACCCACCATCCACAAGATAATAACCCATTGGTCATAAAAGTTTGAAAATATATTAAAAAATATAAATATATAACTATTCGTATGCATATGTCCTTATAGTAACCACTTATTAATGCTTACCAGTAGGAACTTTCAACCCACTTGGTTTAGATAATGCATCTCGAAGTACTTTAGAATCTGAAGCTGAACCTTCCCATCCTGGGAAAACAAATGTGAACATCATATCCCTAGAACAAGCACTTAATACATTTGTTGCAATTTCACCTTTTCTTGTTCTAAATCGTGGTTTGTCAACTTCAGGTACATGCACTCTAATAAATGTCCCATCCAGAGCCTCTAAACAATTCTATAAAAAAAACTATAATATAAAAGGCGATATATAATGGGAACATAAACTATAATTAGTTGATAGTTATATATATTACTAACCTTAAACCATTTCCATCTCTCATCAGTGCAATTTTCAGGCATTGGAGTTGGTGAAACTAATAGATCATTGTGTAGTTGTAAAACTGCACATAAAACTGAATTAAAGTATCGACTAATTGTCTCTCCGGATCGACGAAACCTATTTCGAATAGTTCGGTTTTTAACATGGTGAGCAAGTACATGTAAGAATGTGCAGACTTGTTCCTCAACGGAAACCAAACCATTAGTCTTCAATCTCCTAGTGTTACAAAGGAGTTCACATAATATGACAAAAGTTTTTCTGTTTATCTTTAACTGATTAATACATTTTGTATCATTGTTGCTAATTATACTATTTATAAACTCAAGACGAGTTGTATGGTTGACAAATGTACGGTTACTCAAAGATCGTCTATTATATTGATACGTTGCCATGTGATGCATAATTGAACTCATTGCAAGCAGATACATTCTTTGAAAATGTAATAGTTGCACAACTAAGAACCAAATAATATCTTCTTCATCCATGCCATCCATAACTAGTTCATGAGAAGAATAAACATTTTTCATTCATTCTAACAAAAACAAAATTACTTCAATTAAAATGTGCCTATATGATCTCATAAGCTTAAATAGCAATACAGTTAAACAGAAAATAAGATAAGACATTATATCAAGCATTTCAAATTTCAATTTCAACTATTTCAATTTTAATAGTCCAGAACCAGTCTAAATTTCAGAACAAAGAATGATGCTTTAAACTCACTTCTTTGAATTTATCATCCATGAGGTAGGGGAGGGGATACAAAAATTTACTTATATTTTTGAACAAAGGAGCTATTGTTTTTTCCTTCATAGAAATTGAAGTCAAATAATACTTCCTTTGCCAGACAAAGCATGATATCAGATTAAAGACAGAGAAGAGCAATACAAATATAAAACACAACTACTTTACATATCTAGAGGTCCTCTTGCATGCACCAAATCAAGTTAAAATGGAAAAAACTCTACGATATTATCTCAAAAAAAGAATTGTATGACTGGAAGTACTACTAGAAATACAAAGTCATGGTAATTCAATGCGGTAAATGATGATTCAAACATTATCATTTTCGGGAAGTAAAATTGAAATCTAATATGGCTTCAATTGCAACATAAGAAAAAATGTTCCATTTATTCAGTTCCTACAGATGAAAAATAAAAGATTAAAAACTTGTCAGAAACAACCAAACACCAAGAACCCACATCCAAAATCACTTCTTTGAATCAATGACTTCATAAATGAAGCACAATCCATCATTAAAAACCCCAAAAAAATCAGCAAAAACTGCTTGTATAAGACAAAAACAGAGCAAACAACAATCAACAAACAGAAACGAGCCACAATCCGCATGTGGGTCTAATGGCTAATAATGCTATTTGAACTATAATCTTTTAACCCAAACTTGAAACACTCAAAATACTTATATAATACAAGCGAGAAATGAGGGAGAATTAAAAATATTAGTAAGTTGCTTTGTTTAAAACAACTAAAAGAGGAAATACAGAAAGAACTACAATATGTGTCTCCCCTGCAGAAATACTAACCGGAAAAAATAAAATAAAATGACCCTAGAACTGAAAGAAAACTGTCAATCAATATTACTAGAGTGTTGCAGCAATTGAATAATCAACAAAAGGCCACACATAAGAAGTCAAGAACCCTAAGTAGCTTCACCCATAACAGACCCAATAAAATATAATGTCAACATTCTTGAGCATATAGTATAATATGAAACTTGAGCGCAAATTACACTAAATAATCAAGCACCTCAACCAAAACAAAGTCTTCCAAATAACAGAGAATCTGCAAGTATGAACATAGAACTTTATTCGCAATAACCCCAAATTTGGGGCCATATAAACAAACTAGTAAGGATATCATATTGTACATCCTTAATCATTTCAATTGCAGCAACAAAATCTCAAAACCCAACATCTACAGGTAAATCAATCAACATTCACATTTCGGTGTACCAAGATAACTAAAAGGATGTAGCCATTCAACATTCACATTGAATCGCTATTATTCAACTGGAAAATAATTTGATTCGAAAGCGAAACAGTCACAGATGATATACCTGGAGGCAAAAAGATTGGTGACGGCTAAATTAAGATAAAATATGACTATATGAGAGATATTTATTTTTTAAAATTTTTTAATATATGAGATGAGAGATGATGTAAATAAGAATTATTTTAAAGAGATGAAGAAGGGAAAATTTGTAAAAATTATATTTTACAAAATTACCCTTCTTCATCTCTTTAAAATATCTTTTCTCTACATCATCTCACATATATGATATATCTCATATATAAAAAAAATTAAAAAGTGGGTACTGGATATCAATAAAATAACGATAAAATTGAAATAAAATTATGATAATATCATAAAACTATAAAATTAAATAAATAAATAAGAAATTAGAGCTTGCACTTAATTTTACCTCAATTAAGCTGCCTACGTATCCTCTAGGAGGAATCAAAGCTCACGTAGTTCTTTTACCTGTTATGTTCCGGAGGTGATCAATCGTCGCTTGTTCCTTCGATAGCCGTTGTATCGTCATTGGTATCGAAGAAGTCATTGTCGTTGAATACCAGATCGAATTCCTGCTGCTGGTATGAGGCATTGGTCCAGTCGTCAACACATACCTAGATCTGTATTGAGTCAGGACTGAGCAATGCCTGTCTCTCGTTGAGAACATTGCCACCTACACTAAATTCCTGTTTGACTGCCACGGTCGAGATAGGGGTTCCAAAAATTTGCTTGGCAATGAGGGCTAAAATTGAAAAGTTAGTTTCATGCTCCCTCCACTAATGTAGGATGTTAAAGTCTTCGTTGTCCAAAAACTCAAAAGAGGTGTTTATGTAAAGATCAACTTTTGAAACATAGGTTGATAAAGATGAAGAACTCCTCTGTGCCTTTGATTTTTTAGACAACACGCTTGACCTAAACTTCCTTAATGAGGGAAAGCGAAAACGAGAATGACTACTAGTACTACTACTTTCGCTTGCATTCGGTTGTTGAACATTAATGTTCAGAGAGAGACCGTATACAGAACGGTATTCGTCATACATTGAATAAAATAATTGTCTAACATTATTATATAAAGCACTAATATATACGTTGTGTAGCCTTAGAGATTGATAATAAAGTGTTAAATATTCATATAAACTATCAAATTTACACATAGGGTCAAAAGCTGAAGCAACAGTATAAATCGAAGGAATGTCCCCATAATAATTTAACCATCTATCTCTCATTGCACAAATACATGCAGTTAGTTCCGATACTTGTGCACATTCATTAAGTGCATTTATAATATTAATGGCTTCACATAAAAATAAATGTGAAGTTGGATAATATATACCAGATAAAGCATTAGTTGAATCATGAAAAACTTTTAAATGCATGCAAATTTTAGTACAAACATCCGATGATGAGTATACAAATTAACGCTACTAACATTATGCTGCATAAATTTAACTAATAATTCTCTATAGTCATAGCTTTCACAAAACAATTTATATGTGGAGTTCCAACGAGTTGGAACATCACGAGAAAACCTAATTGGATGTCTCCCGTTAGATTTATAATACCTAGACCATTGTTTCATAGTGCTAGGATATTTCCACAAATAGTATAGGACATCCCTAATTAGTGTAATCCATTCTTGAAGTGTTTGCAAACCATGTTGTACACATATATTTAAAACATGGCAAACACATCTTTGATGAAAAAATCTGTCGCCAGAGTATGGTTGACACAATTGAATTAATTGTGGAACGGCGGCAGTATTGTTTGCAGTATTATCAAAACCAATTGCAAAAATTTTACTTTTAATACAATATTCTTCAAAAATAATTTTTATTAATTTATAAATATTATCGGCAGTATGAGTGTCGTCAAAAACTCTAAATGCAAGAATTCATTTTTGCAACTCCTATGATTGGTTAACATAATGACAAGTAAGTCCTAAGTATGAATGTTTTGCCAATGATCGCTCAAGATATCGGTACAAACAGACACACGACCCATATAATTTTGAAAATATCTAACTAATGCTTTTTTTTTTCTTTTTTATAAATGTCACACATAGTACGTTTTAATGTGGTACTAGGTACTCTACATGCAGCGGGATTTAAACCATTATGACAATATTTTAAAAAACCAGTTTTTTAGCCAAAACTAAAAGGAAGATGTTTGGTCGTTACCATTCTTGCTAATTGTTCCCTATTATTTACATAACTATATTTAAATAAAGGATGGTTAGGAGATGTGTACCTGAAAATTTGGTATTGTCCTCCGCTACGCTCATGCTGAGCTTCGACTAGATGCTTGGTGTTGATGTGCTTCCAGTACGTCCCGCACCCTCCAGATTTGTTCAACTTAAAATCTTTGTTGTAATAGTTGCAAGTCACCACAACTTTCCCCGATTCCTTCTCCACCCTCCTCATATGAACTTTAAAAAGTTCAGATTTGTACTTTACCAAATCTGATAGTGGACCTTGTACGGTTTCACTTTGGGTGGGTGGGGAGGGGGAGGGGATTTCACGAGAGAGACCAGGGGGAGGGAGATGAGAATACTGAGGAGTAAAATTAAGAGGAGAATCATTACCAAATATTACCTTCTCAAATTCTCTTTGTTGTAGGTATTCATTAAAATTTGCATCGTTGAAATTTAATTATGGGCCAGGGGCACGATGACTCTGCACTTCTTCAACATTTAAATCCGGTACCTCCTCAATGTCTCTGCCGGAAACGGATCTTCGACCTCCGGAAGTAGACGGTCTTGAATGTGATGCCATTATAAATTGATAATGGTAAAGTATACAATTTAAATAAATAACGAAAATAATTGCAGTATTGAAAAATAAGAACAAGATTGACTGATTTTAAGAATGATTGAATGAGAGAATTAGAGAAAAATTGAGATAATGAGATTGAGAGAAAATGGTGTGAATGAATTGAAGAGGAATGGGGTTTATATAGTTTTTTGGGTTGGGAAGAAAAATAATATTTTTTAAAATTTAGAGGTCAAAATATAATTTTTTAGGGGTTCTTATTGTAATTTTACACCATGGAACCGTTGGCCTTCTATGGCATGGCAGTGTCAGGTTACTGCCACTGGTAGGCCAACGGCCACATTTTTTTATTTTTAAATTTTTTTTTGTTTTTTAAATTTTTAAAAATTAAAAAAAAGAAAAAGATAAAAACTGTTTAAGAACCGGAACCGTCGGAACCTGCGGTTCTAGTTCTTTTGCTTAAGCCAACCGAAATCGGAACCTTGGGTCCCGGTTCCGATTAAAAACCACCGGTTTGGTTCGAATCAAATCGGGGCCATAACTAAACAGGACAGTACAAGAGGTTTAAATGACCAGAGTACATTTCTCGTCCTCTCTAATGTTTGTTACAACATAATAGTGATAAATGGGACATGGGACATGGCAGAATAAAATTGAAATGTTTTTATTAAATAATTTTTTTATATAATATAGTAATAATATAATTGAAAAAGTGTAATTAATATTTTTTATTAAATATAATCCATAGTAAAAGAATATAAAATCCCTATTAAAATATAATCCCTAACAAATGTGATAAGCATTAAAAATATATTTTTGTTGATTTGATACAAGAAAATATATGAAATTTTTATATTTTAATACAATAGTAAACGTGGTAAAAAAGAAATACTGCCACACTTTCTTTTACCATTTATTCATGCCTAAACAAAAATAAACTAAGTCAAACAAAACACATATTGCATTGCCAAAAATCGACTATAACATCGCATTTCTCATGCTCACAATTTTTGTGGATTCCTCGAATTTCGAATTAAACTACTCTAGCACAATGTCAAAATTTTTTGCAACTCAACATACAGAATTCACAGTTCTTTCTTTTAGCTTGTAAAATTGTAGCTGATTTTACTCTTATCAGAAAATCAAACTGAAGCAGTGTTGTAGACACCTCTCATTGGACTGCTTTTTGTCTTTCATGATCAGTATCTTCTTGCTCAAGTACCTAAGAACAACAATATTGAGATATTAGTATCGGTCATGTGATTATCATATATTGTAGCGAAATACAAATAATTCCTTCTCAAAATTTGATCTGTTCATATATAACAATCGCAAAAGAGTTGGTAGTAAAAACTACTGTTTCAAACTGATTTTATAAGGTCTAATAGCTGCCATAATTCTAATATCAATTGACCAGGAAAAACGACATTCAAAGACATGATAAAATTCACATTTTAACTGGGATCCATGCATAATTCTAACCAAAAAGGAATTACTAGGTGCTAATCAAGCACTTCTTGACAAAGTTTGCTTAGACCTCCCAACCAAAAGGAAGATAAGCCCCCCACAACAAATGCACTATAGCACATGACAGCATAAATGAGCATCAAATTGGCTAACGAGATCTGGAGAAAGTATTTGCAACATCTTGACTCATAAAGCATTTTGCGGACATGAGATTAAATAGCCAATGATTTGAAAAAAAACATAACAAATGCACAGATAATGCTGGTAAAATAATCATTTTTGATCAAAAACAACAGTAATTGACAGTTCACTTTCTCAGGAAAGTGACAGAAAATACAGTAGAATTTTATGAGAGAAAACAATATGTTTTCCTCTGTATTTCATAAATCTAAAATCTGTACAGCTGTGCATATATATAGCAAGAGACTCATGCAAAAGGCATGAGTCCATAACAGAATTATGCAAAAGGCATGAGTCCATTCCAAGCCTTGATCTCCTTCATACATGAAGGCTTAGCTGGCAGAAGTCTCTTATCAGAGATTTGAGCAGAATGTTCACAAACAGATTGACTACAATCTGTTTGTTGTAAAGCCGCAGCCACAGAATCTATATCTTCAACATTGCCCCTCAAACTCATAGGGGAGTCAACCACTGTGAGTTTGTTGCGAAGATATTGGAAACGAGGAGTAAGAAGAGGCTTAGTAAACACATCCGCAATTTGATCAACAGAGGGAATGTGATTAACAATTAAAGCCTTTTGTAGAACCTTGTCACGAACAAAATAGAGATCCAACTCTATATGTTTGGTGCGAGCATGAAGAACAGAGTTGCTGGACAATGCTATGGTGCTGAGATTATCACACCACACAGTTGGTGGTCTAGAAGAGGAAACCCACAGCTCTTTCAACAAGGACTACAGCCACGTAATTTCAGCAACTAAGGCAGCAAGGCTTCTGTACTCAGCTTCTGTAGACGACCTAGAAATAGTATGTTGTTTCTTTGCACTCCAAGTAATCATATTGGAAGCAAGAAACACACAGTACCCTGTGGTGGACTTCCTATCATCAGGATTTGTCGCCCAATCGGCATCCGAAAAACCAGTCAGATTTAGGCAACCAGACTGTGCACCACCAGTAGTAAATTTCAAACCAGCTCTAGAAGTCCCTTTAAGGTACCTTAAGATCCTCTTAACAGCCTTCCAATGTTCATCAAGAGGTGTTTGCATAAATTGACAAACTTTGTTGACAGCATAGGTTATATCCGGCCTTGTAATCGTGACATATTGTAAGGCTCCAACAATGCTATGATACTCTGAAACCTTGTCAATGGGACAGCCCTTGTAGGCTGAGAGTTGGCTGGCTGCACTAGGTGTCATAGGAGAAGGGAAAGGCTTGGCTGTAAGCATGCCAGCCTTTGTTAGCAAATCGATGATATACTTGTGCTGGGAAAGATGAATGCCATCTTCTAGCTGTTGCACTTCAATGCCGAGAAAGTAATAGAGTTCCCCAAGATCCTTTAGAGCAAATTTGTGATTCAACCGGAGAACAAGAGCACCAATCTCATCCTCACAATCACCGGTGATGATTATATCATCAACAAACACCAAAATGAAAACAGCTCCTAACTTAGTGAACCTATGAAACAAGGAAGTGTCAGCCCGAGACTCTCCAAAGCCAAACTCAACAAGAGCCTCTCGAAACTTGTCAAACCAGGCCCGTGGTGCCTGTTTTAGGCCATAGAGAGCTTTATGCAACTTGCACACAAGCTGCTGTGACTGAGGCTCCTCAAAACCGGGTGGCTGGCTCATGTATACATCCTCCGCTATCTCGCCATTCAAGAAGGCATTATTGACATCAAGTTGACGCAATTTCCAGCCACGTGTAACAGCAATAGAGAGAACCACACGCACAGTGGCAGGCTTGACAACGGGGCTAAAGGTTTCACTAAAATCAAACCCGGTAACTTGATGGAAACCCTTGGCAACAAGGCGTGCCTTGTACTTGAGAAGGGAACCGTCAGGATTTCGCTTAATTTTGAACACCCATTTGCAGCCAATAATTTTTCGGCCAGGAGGAGGAGACACAAGACTCCAAGTTCGGTTAAGTTGAAGAGCCAAAAACTCTGATTTCATGGCAGCCAACCAGTTAGAACTAGCAAGAGCCTCCTGAAGAGTAGACGGCTCAGCCTCCTCCAACGCAGCCATCCAAACTCTAGGTTTGGAGGTACCATCCTTGGCATGAGTAATCATAGGGTGAATATTATGAGGACGAGCAGCAGCCTCAGAAGATTCAACAGAACCAGTCGCTGAGGAACTCATAGGGACAACAGAACTGGCCTCAGTGGAGCTGGCAGCAGGAGACGAAGCTGCTGCAGGAAGCTGTGTTGATGCAAGAGGCAGTGAAGAAGGTGTAGAAATCACCGGCGGAAAAAGAGAAGGATACACTGCATTCTTGGAGACAGGAGCTGCAGCAGATGACATGGCAAAAGGAAACCTGTATTCATAAAAAACAACATGACGCACAATAAAAATTTTGTGCTGAAGATCAAGGAAACGATAGCCTTTGTGCTCAGAACTGTAGCCCAAAAAGGTGCAGGGAGAGCTACGAAACTACAGCTTGTGGCGATTATAAGGGCGGAGGTAAGGATAACATAAACACCCAAAGACCCGCAATGCAGTGTAATCAGGAACAGCTTTGAAAAGAGTCTCAAAAGGAGACTTGCCATGCAACACAGGGGTGGGCAGCCTATTAACAAGATAGGCAGCTGTCAAGAAAGCCTCATCCCAAAATTTTAGCGGCATGGAAGCATGGGCAAGCATACTAAGACCTGTCTCCACCAAGTGTTTGTGTTTGCGCTCCACAATGCCGTTTTGCTCATGTGTGTAAGGACAGCTGTGCCGAAAACCAATGCCAAGCTGCTTGAGTAAAGGAGATAAGACCAGAAACTCTTTGCCGCAGTCTGTTTGCAACACTTTAAGCTTACAAGAAAGCTGCAACTCAACATGATTCTTAAAATGGACAAAAGCTTGATAGACATCACTTTTATTTTTTAATAAGGTGATCCAAGTGTGTCTAGAATAAACATCCACAAAACTAACGTAATAACGAAAACCATTGGATGAGACACAAGGGGAAGGACCCCAAACATCAGCCACAACCAGTTCAAGGGGCTGTTGATAATGTGTGAGAGATGACGGGAAGGGTAATTTATGAGACTTCCCAAGTTGACAAGCATCACAGAAAAATTCAGTAGATGAAGAAGTATTTATATCACATTGCTTTAAGATTGTTTTTACAATTTGTAAGGAAGGATGACCCAATCGTTTGTGCCAAACATGTAGACTAGAAACAGATTTACTAGTTGCTGTTTTTACAATAGGAGTAGAGACAGTTTTATTTGCAGAAAAAGAAAAACAACCATTGATAGGACTGCTGAACTTGGAAGAGCTCTGTGATGAAGAGGACTGAGAGGACAAAGACCTAATTGATGTGTGTAGAGGAAGGTCAAAGACATATAACCCCTTTTTAAGAACACCTCGAAGAAGAACCCTTCTCGAAAACTGATCCTTCACAAGACAATAAGAGGGGTGAAATTCAAGAAATACATTGTTATCCTTGACAAATTTAGAGACACTAAGGAGGTTCTTTTTGATATGAGGTATATGTAGAATATTTTTAAGATAAAAGACATGTCTATCAATCTTAAAAACATTAGAACCAGTTGAAGAGATATGTAAACCTGCACCATTGCCCATAAAGACCTTCTCCTTGCCTTGATAGTCCATTTTATGTTGCAGATTATGGCCCTCAGGTGTGCAGTGATCTGTTGCACTTGAATCCGTGTACCACAGTGGATCAGCCACAGAATCAGGAGTGGCAACCATGGCTGTCATGGGACCAGAATGTGAAGAATTGGCAGTTGCTCCTTCTCCATGTTGTTGGCCACTATTTTGCAGCTGAAAAGTTTGATCAAACCTATAGTAACAGCGGCTGGCTATGTGTCCCATTCTGCAACAGATTTGACACTGAAATCGACCATTGTTGTTAAACTTGTTTCTGCCTCTATCTCTACGTCCTTGATTCTGGTTACCAGACCTGCTTCCACCAACAGAGGTCTGATTATTGAAGGTCTGTAAAGAACCTCGACCAGTTGAGGAGTGATTTCCACTGCCTTCTTTCTTGTTAACAGCCATATTGACACTCAAAGTTTCTGTGTGAGTGTGCTGCTCCAGTCGTGCTTCATGTGTGAGCATGACTGTTGTCAACTCAGGCATAGAATAGGAAGTAGGAACGGATGTGATGGATATAACAAAAAGATCATACTCACGTCCTAAACCTCCTAGTACATACATGACTTTGTCATCATCACTTATCTTATGACCAGCAAAAGCTAAAGAATCCATTAGTGCTTTCTTTTTCAACAAATATTCTGACATAGTTGAAGATCCTTTCTTCAAACTTTGCAATTGTAGTTTCAACTGCATTATATTTGCCTTAGACTGTGAATTAAACAGCTTGTCAATAGTTGACCAAGCTTCGAGTGCTGTGTTACAACCTACAAGTTCAGGCAGCAACTCTTGACTCACAGATGACAGAATCCAACACATGAGGACCTGATCTTGCTGCTCCTAATCAAGGAATGTTTCACTAATCGAACCATCTTGATTGAGTTGTGCAGGTGGTGTAACTTCTGGATTAATAAAGGAAGACAGTCTATTACCTTTAATAGCTACCATAATCTGCTGTCTCCACAGCAGAAAATTGTTTTGATTCAGCTTCACCGCAAGTTCGAGTTTCATAGGTGCCATCACCGTCGAATCATGAACAGAACTTCGACTGTGCGACATGCTTTCTCTGTTTTGAGTAGCTGGAGCTGAAGACGTGGAGTTAAGCTCTGATACCATAATTGACAGTTCACTTTCTCAGGAAAGTGACAGAAAATACAGTAGAATTTTATGAGAGAAAACAATATGTTTTCCTCTGTATTTCATATATCTAAAATCTGTACAGCTGTGCATATATATAGCAAGAGACTCATGCAAAAGGCATGAGTCCATAACAGAATTCTGTTAAGGATTTACAGGCTGGAATATATAAAAAATATACAGCTGTCACCAACAGATAATCTGATGTGGCAGCTGACATGAAATGAGCTAACTGATTTTCCCGCTCATTCCATTCCAAGCCTTGATCTCCTTCATACATGAAGGCTTAGCTGGCAGAAGTCTCTTATCAGAGATTTGAGCAGAATGTTCACAAACAGATTGACTACAATCTGTTTGTTGTAAAGCCGCAGCCACAGAATCTATATCTTCAACAAACAGGACAACCAACAACACACAAATATGAAGTGATGGTTTACATTAATCAATAAAACTCCGTCATGCAGAAGAACAAACATAAATATGTGGTCATAAACTCTCACCTCCACAAGTACCCTTGCTTTCTTCTTCAATTTGGCACCCGGTTCTTCTTTCTCAAGCTTCCTCAAAGCCAAGCCAGATTCTCTTCTTACTCTCGTGCGGTCAATTGCTACTGTCTCTTTGTCATCGTCATCTAGTCCAACTGTATTATTAACCTTCATTATTTAAATCAATCCGTACACCAATTACTTATAGGTCATTTACATTTTGGTTCAAAACAGCTTGGAAAGAGATATAATTAAAAATTAGAAACGAAATGCAAATGCAAATGTTTAAGCAAAAAATGGAAACACACAGTTCTCATATATGGCAAATTAAATATGCCTATGACCTAACCACCATGTTTTGATGAGGTATTACTTGCTTAAAAAGGGAATTCCTAATATTCATAGGCATCAAATATTATTTATTAATTAAATCAAATGAAGGATTCAAGCAGTATCGACGCACACATGAATAACTTAAAGCATGTATAAATTATCAAGTACAATAATCAACATGAAATTCATTTAAAAGCAAACATATGAGAAAGCAAAGCAAATAAATAATATCAACTGAAACAATTTGCATCAAATTAATCAATTCAAAGCATTTATAACCATTTTTACTATCATCGTCATCTGCATGAGATTTGGCAATTGCAAGACCACCGAAATCTTCTATATCATCCTCCTCTTCAAGTTCATAATGAAATACCATTTTTGTGGATTTCTCACTTGCATTTCTCAACCCAGATCACTAACTATTTTTCCTTCACATTACACTATATAAAACAGAGGTTATGTTGCTATTCTAACTAATAGATTAGAAAAAACTAAAAATAATAACAGTACTTTCTAAGTTCTCTACTATCAAACAGCGCAAAAACGAAACAAGAAACGCATAAATGGACAAGAACCCATAAATGGACTCAAACCTGGCCGCCGTGGTTGGAAGTCGTGAGGCGAGCAGAGAATGTGCCGGTAGAGACCAAATCGGAATCGCCGAAAGCGTGCTCTAGAGAGAACTAGATCTTGGAGTCTGAATCTAGATTCGGGAACTTCCGCCGGGTTGTCGTCGGGGATCGGGTAGTGGTGGTTGCTATGGGTTCGGCGAGCCGGACCTGAGGCTTATGCTGCTGCGGTTGTCCGCCTTCGAGACCAAACTCCTCGTCGTCGACCAACAACGTGAAATGAGAGAAAGTGAGAAAAATAGGTTAGGGTTTTGATTTATATTAGGTTTAATTATAATTTTTAAAGAATTAAGGGTACATAGGTTATTTCCAGGCTTGTCCCATACCATGAGACTACTTGTCCGAGGGTCTGAGGTGGGATAAGTTTTTGAGTTTTTTGTCTCATATTGTCCCACGTCCATGTCGCGCCAAACATAGGACATGAATAGACTGTCTCACATTGTCCTGTCTTGTCCCATATACCAAACGCACCCATATGCCGCTTACCCTTAGGACCACCCATGCTCGAGTTGAGGTAAGCCCCATGAACCTCTCTGGCAACTCTTTCTCCATCTTTTCTTTTTATTTGGGTTGTCCTCGACCCCCCCAACACCATGCAACCCAGCCGCATTATCACCAATCTCGTCGACCAACATCCTATGCACCTTAGAGCCTTGAGCATCCACGTCATCTACCAACTGTGCATGAGGAGCACCCACGTTAGCAGCTTCCTGCGAGACCCCACTATTTTGCATGCCACTTAACACTTCTACATCTACTAGAACACCACCATCCTCAGGCCCCTTAAGACTTAGCAAAATAAAAGGAGACACCACACTTAAAGTTGGCCTAGGATTCTCGAAATGTGGCAATGTACCAACAGCAACTTCCACTGGTTGTGGACTCTCGCCAGCCCCCATGGACCCCGCCTCCTTGTTAGCGTTCCCTCTATTTCTGCATCACCACTAAGGAATTCACTGGTGGTAAGACCCCACTGTCACCCCTCTTATGATCCACATCAGCCGTTCTTGTACTCCTATTAACTTGAGGTATGCTGCTAGTATCACGAGGCATGCCTCCCTTTTTCGTTTGTACTGCATGGGAAGGATTCAGACGACGGATCCTCGCCGGACTAGAGGCACGAAGCCACCCCCAATATTCAACTAGTTGGGGGTCAATCATCTTGACGTGATCGACTTCGATACATTGACATGTAACATGTCCCAACACTCTACAATGAGAGCAAAATTCAGGCAGTCGCTCGTAACGAAGGATCATGATCATTGCATTCTCCTAGTCATCCAGTATCATCCGTACACAGCGTTGTAATGGTTTTGTATCATCAATACACAGTGCTGTAATGGTTTTGTAACATCCAGCCGAACCCTAACCCGAAGAAACTACCAAGGCAGTTACCAATAACCCCAAGATCCAGTGCACAAAATGTATCTCTATGAACAAGCCAATCTCCCTTGTCATGCATATAAGAGGGACATTATGAACTTGTACCAAAATTTAGCTTTTGATTTCGCCTGTGCCACTTGGCTCTTCCAACATAAGGAGCGCTTTATCGAAATTCCAAGGACCACTGGCAAGAATCCTTTTCCTGTCACTCAGATTCCGAAAATAAAAGGCGAAAATATTTGTTTCCAGTACTTCAATGTCCACATAGTAAAACTACACCGTTTTAGTTATATTCAGCTAACTCAACAACTTACTTTTTGCTGTCTCTGATTAGAAGCACTAACTCTCTTTCTTGGTTAATGAATCAGCTCTAATGTAACACCCCCTGACCCGACTCGACTGGATCGACCCAAGGAGCGTTATCGGTTTTCAAAACTTTCTCAATTCAATTTATAATTTCAAACCATTTAAAAATCATATCAATTTGTAATTCAAAAAGACTTTTCTAGTGAGCCCATCGAATCAATTTTGCAAACCATTGGAAAACCACATATTTTATAATTTAAAAAGCATTTTCGAGTGAGCCCATCGAAATACACTTTTTACAAAAATTTCGGCAGAGTTTCCTTTGTTTTTCGGATTTCCCAAAACCTGTTTCAAATAAAATTCAATTTACACAAAATCCACAACACTTCTAAATTCTATTTTCACTCAATTGCGCACTCTGCCGTTTAGTGCGACTTTCAAACAATTTTCAAAATCAAATAGTACATAATTAATTCATTTCAGTCCTTAAGAAATGAAAAGCAAAATTCATAAACCAATTTAATTACAAAACAGAATTATACAAAACGTTTACAAATCTCTGTATATACATGCATATCAATCACAATACACGTCAACATAAATATCTACCCCAGCAATGCGACTCTACTCCTCTGTCTGCAGGAAACTCCTCTTCAGTCTTTTACCTCTTCAGTATCCCTGGTACCTACGCGTTAGAAACAAAATTAACGCGCTAAGCATATAGCTTAGTGAGTGTACACTAAACTCGAATATTAAAATCATAACATAACTTGCCATAAAATAAATATCACAATACAAATATAAGGAAAACATTACTAATTAAAAACATATGAACTCAAATTAGTAAACTCAACTAAATCAATACTTATACTCAATATCTTTCTCATTTCAATTACAAACAGTTTTATATATACACTAAAATAACCATGTCAAATCGATTTCGAAAACACTTATAAACATATTACTTATTTCAATTCAATTCTGGCCCTCTAGAATACTCAACATAACTAGGACTGGAATATGGGTCGTTCGACCACAGTGACTGTCTGTCGAACATAGCTCCCACCCTAGGACGAATCCTAAGAGTGGTACGTATCTCCCTACTCTAGAACCGAGTGGTCGGAACCTAGAGAGGTACATAACTCTCTATCCTAGGAACGAATCCTTAGGAAGGTACGTGTCTCCCTACCCTAGGACGAATCCGTGAGGAGGTACGTGTCTCCCTGCCCCTGGACGAATCCATGAGGAGGTACATATAGTCATCAATAACATATCAATATCGGTGCAGTACTGCTCACTGAACTCAGCTGGTATACCAACCTCCTATATCCATTTCTATGTCTAAGTATCCTAGGGCCGTCTCGATAAACTAGTTTTCAAATATTCACTATATTTACAAATCAACGGAAACATTCGATTTCAATAACATAGATTTTTCATGGGAAAATCAACAATATTTATGCAAGAGTTGAAAACAAGTAATTTCAGCGGAATCGTAATAATCAAGATACAATCAACAATAAAATCATTTTCATAAAATAATATAAACACATAAAAATTTAAAAATTTTCAAATTAATTGCAGATTCAACTAAAAATACTTAATACTTTTTGTAAAGGTTTCAAAAACGAAGGTACACCAACCTGGATACCGTTTTTCTCTTTCCTTCCTCTTCTTCTTCCTCTTCTTCTTCCTCTTCTTCTTTCTTCTTTCTCTTCTTTCTTTCTTCTTCTTTCTTTGTCGGTCTCTGCCTCTCTCTTTTTCTCTGTTTTTGTGGTTTCTGCGAGAAGCCAATTTTTTTTTATATTTTTCGGTCGTCGCGATCTGTGGTCGCCCCACCAGGTCGCGGTACTCGCTGGAGCATTTCCACCGCCTTCATCGCGAACACACCTCGCGGTACTATGGTAGCGCTGGTAGTCGCGTTGCTCACTGCCAGAATTTGACATTTTCATCGCGAGCAGTTCATCGCGATTTGTGGTCGCGATGCTTACTGCCAAGAATCACCATTTTTCATCGCGAGCAGGTCATCGCGATCTGTGGTCGCGGTGACCAGGTCGCGATACTCACTGCCTCGGTTTTCACTTTTCACGCATTATTTCTAGACCGTTCCATCTGGTCCACTTGAAAATCATAAAATTTACACCCCCTCCAATCACAAAATTTATTTTTACATATTCAAAATTAATTATCCGAAATCCGGGATGTTACATCTAAAACTCTTTTTCACTTTCACTCGTCAAACACAACACACACAACACCGAAATCACTTTCTAACATTGTTTTCTTTCTTTCTTCAGCAGGTCTCTAATGAAGCTCTTGAGACCGAGATTCAGAAGAAAGGAAGATCTACACGATAGAGGAAATCACCATAGCTGAAGATAAGCAAGCTCTCTCTTGATTTCTATTTTCTGTTTTTTATTTTTATTTTAATAACATCAGAATGAGAGATTAACTCTCTATTTATACACATAAACTTAGCTACCAGATTTGTAATTAATTCTGTTACAAAACTGTTAATTTGTTAGGAATTTATACTAAAGGCATAAGCTGTTATCTGTGATCTTTATTCTTCAATATTCTTATGCCTTAGTGCTTTGAGATTTGATGTTGTGACCTGTGCAAACCTTGCTAGGTTTGCACACGGTTTATTTGCTGTTGCATGTATTGAGAGTCCTTTGTTTTTCTTTGATTTGGTCCCTGCTGTTGACTTGTTTCTTGATTGTCATCAGTATATATCTTCACACCCCCCCAAACTTAATTATGGTGAGTCAACCAAGTTAAGTTTGGAACATAGAAACTGAAACTGTAGTGTAGACAACCCTTTAGTGAGAATATCTGCCACCTGAAAATTAGTAGGCACATACTTAGGCTCAATCTCCTTAGAAACCTTTTCACGAATAAAGTAAACATCGATCTCCACGTGTTTTGTGCGAGAATGATAAACTGGGTTGAGCGCCAAAGCATTACCACCTATGTTATCAAACCAAACTATAGTTGGAAAGAAATAGGAAATCCAAATTCAGCCAAGGGAGACTTTAGCCAAATAACATCTGTAACAACCTGAGAATAGAGCGATATTCCACTTCTGTGCATGATTTAGCAATAACATGTTGCTTCTTCGAACTCCAAAAAATTAAGTTTCCACCAAGAAACAAACAATTACCACTTGTAGATCGTCTATCATCAAGACAACTCGCCCAATCGGCGTTGGTGTAGGCTTTAATATTGAGAGCAGCTGTACCTTACTTAAACCATAACCCTCTAGTAATTGTCCCCTTTAGATATCTCAACACTCGCTTGCAAGCCAGCCAATGGACTTGAGTAGGAGCTACAAGAAATTGACTTAGCTTGGTAATAACAAAGAAAATATCGAGCCGTGTGTGAGAGAGATATTAAAGAACACCAATGACACTCCTATATAGTGTAGGTTCAGAAAAGGGTTCACCAGCAGCCAACATCAGCTTTGTTCCTGCACTTAGAGGAGTGTCACAAGGTTTACAATCAACCATATTTGTTTTCTTGAGAAGATCACTAATATACTTAGTTTGTGCAAGAAACAACCCCGAAGCATCACAGTGAGCTTCAAAACCCAAGAAATAACTCACGGAGCCTAGGTTCTTAAGAGTAAAAATTGCATTCAGCCTGCCAATAAGATGCTGAATATCCTTAGAATCTGTCTCTGTCAAGAGTATATCATCAACATAGACTAGGAGAAAAATAACCTTGCCACCATAACGACGAATAAAGAGAGAAACATCACTTGCACTCATTGCTGAGAGAGATATAGCACAAAAGGCAAACACTCTCCTTCCATATCCATTTGTAAGCATTTGATTCTCACTCCTAATTGTAACTCAACTCATTTTTGAAACAAGATGAAAACATTAAGAGTATCTGACTTTAATTTCAAAGGAAACCACCATGTATAGCGAGTAAATGCATCAACAAATGCAATATAATATCGATAACTCGCTTTAGAGACAATAGGAGCTGGTCCCCAAAGGTCATTGTAGATCAGTTCTAAAGGACCCTTAGCTGAAATATAAGACCTAGAGAAAGGCAACCTATGCAACTTGCCCATTTTGCAAGAATCACAAAAATCCAAAGTAGCAATGTTATAAGGAATATGTAATTTTTGCATGATCTTCTTTAGGATAAGAGGGGCTGGGTGTCCCAACCGTGCATGTCAAAGAGAGGAATGAATGTTGACAGTATAAGCACCAACTTGAGGTGGTCTATTATTTTCTAAAGTAGAATTGCAAGCTGAACTGCTGGTATTCACAGGGGAAACCAAGGCTGTGTGAAAACAGAGGACTGCAGCCTTTTTTTGGATGGAGATGCTGTGTCAATGAGCTGCAGCTGATATAAGCCATCCTTAACAGTGCCTTGGAGAAGGGTTATGCCCGTTTTTTGATCTTTGATCACATACTTGTTAGTATAAAATTCAGTATAAACATTATTGTCTCTTGTTAGCCTAGAAATACTTAAAAGATTCTTAGTTATCATAGGCACATGTAGAATGTTTTTAAGATGCAATGACATAGAATCATTCATGTGAGAAGCAATATAAGAGTAGCCAATATTAGAGATAAGAAGAAGCTGTCCATTACTTACAGCCAACCTGTCATTGCCCTTGTACTCAGTTTTCAGTGACAAGTTGTGTAAATCTGAGGTTATGTGGTTTGTTGCACCACTGTCAACAAACCAAGCTGAGTCATTGTCGCCTCTCTGTTTTTGAGTCTGATTAAAATTGGCTTGAGGCTGATTCTGGTTGAAGTTAACAAGAGAGGGACTGTTTCGCTGAAAACCTGAGTGTTGTGATTGATTTCCATGATTGAACTACTAATTATATCGCTGATTATAGTGCTATTATGTCTGTCCAATAAAAACTTGAGTTCCAGTGCTTTGCTGTGTGTTGTTATACTGATTGTATTGGGAGGGCTGTGGCCTAACAAATTGTTGATCAAAACGGTGGAAGCATTGAAATGCATAGTGGCCAGGCTTCGTACAAAGCTGACAATACAGCTTCCTGCCACCAAAACGACCTCCCCTTCCTTTGCCTCCAGAACCATGTCTGTTAAAATTTCCTAAATTACTTCCTCTTGCATTGTTACCTGCATAGTTAGCAGTAGGTCCTCCAAAGCTACTTGATGAATTTAACTACTCAATCCTTTGCTCATCCATGAGCAGTAGGAACTAAGCCTCCTCCAAGCTCATAGTGCTTCGTTGGGATGAGATGAGCACCACAACCGCATCATACTCATGCCCAACTCCATGCATAAGACTTAACAATAGATCACGTTCTAAAACTTCTTCTCCTGTAGCTAAAAGAGCATCCCCGATGTTCTTTATTTTTAACACAAAGTCACTCACAGAATGTGAGCCGTTCTTAATAGTTTGCAGTTGTTGTCTTAGGTTTAATATTTTTGCCATAGGCATTTGAGAATACAAATTTTGGAGTTTTGTCCATACTTCAAGAGAGGACTTACATTTGTAACTTGTCCTACTACTTTTTGGCTTAGTGTAGAAATTAACCAAAACAATAAGATTTGATCTGACTTTTTCCCACTTTTGATACTCAGGATTTAGTTGTTGTTCTATTCTAATACCTCCACTTCCATCAATGACTTGCACAGTAATAAACTAACTTGGTGGAGTTTTAGTTTCAACAATAAAGTTCTCAAGATCTAAAGCATTAACAATAGGTAATATTTGTGTTCTCCAATATATGTAATTGCTTTCATCAAGCTTAATTGGAAGATTAAAGTGTAAGGTCTTAGTTAGAGAACCGAAATCCATACTTGATAATTGTTGAGCTTGCTAAGTTTGTTGAGTTTACTGACAGGTATTGAAAGAGGAAGCAGCCATTGACGCTGGTCAGAAAGCTTTGATACCAAGTGAAACTAAACCGTTTTAGTTATATTCAGCTAACTCAACCACTTGCTTTTTGCTGACTCTGGTTAGAAGCACTAACTCTCACTCTGGGTTAATGAATCAGCTCTAGAACTCTTTTTCACTCTCACTCGTCAAACACAACACACACAACACCAAAATCACTCTCTAACATTGTTTTCTCTCTTTCTTCAGCAGGTCTCTAATGAAACTTTTGAGACCGAGATTCAGAAGAAAGGAAGATCTACACAACAGAGGAAATCACCATAGCTGAAGATAAGCAAGCTCTCTCTTTATTTCTGTTTTCTGTTTTCTATTTTTTTTATTTCAACAACATCAGAATGAGATATTAACTCTTTATTTACACACAAACTTAGCTACCATATTTGTAACTAATTCTCTTACATATTTGTTACAAAACAGTTAATTTGTTAGGAATTTATACTAGAGGCACAAGCTGTTATCTGTGATCTTTATTCTTCAATATTCTTGTGTCTTGGTGCTGTGAGATTTGATGTTATAACCTGTGCAAACCTTGCTAGGTTTGCACACAGTTTGTTTGCTGTTGCATGTATTGAGAGTCCTTTGTTTTGCTTTGATTTGGTACTTGCTGTTGACTTGTTTCTTGACTGTCATCAGTATATATCTTTACACACCTCCTGCGATGTCTTCCAAATTTTGGGAACAATCATGCGAAAGGCTTCTCTATTGATCACCTTATTAGTAATGACCTTCCCAACCAAGTATAAAGACAAATTGTGAGCCCCAATCCGTTGTAGAGTGGGATCCAACTTTGCTACCGGACCATCCTTCTTCGACAGGGACAGCGAAGCACACATATTAGCAATATCAAACCTCTCCATAGTAACAAACCAAAGATAATTCCTATATAAAAGAATAAAATCTAAGCCGGAGCCTGAGATCTAGGTTGAAACCTAATGTCTCCCTCCACTCTAGTTTTCAGAGGGAAAACGAGAGATGACTGACTTTTTCTTTTTTTGAAATTGTTTTGGGAGAGACCTTAACCGTGTTTATAAGTTTGAATGTTACTAACCAAGAGTGGGAATTTCTTTCAACGTAGCCATAAAGCTACGAAAATACGTACCATTCCGGCATAATTTACATCTTCCTCCTTTTACCTCTCACGGTCTCACCTCTCTATTTGAATTTCTTTCTTCTCACATTAATTTCATAGTTATTACTTATTAGTAACTAGATTTGTACGAAACCAAATAATAAGTTGTTATACACATAAAAAAACTAAAAAAAAAAAAAACTAAAAGAACATCTCGTAGTATTATTTAAGGTTTTTTGAGAAATTTAATTTTTTGATAAAATTATTCGAATATTAACAACATTGGTCCATGTGTGTAAACCTTTTACTTAAATTATTTATTTTCTTTGAACCATCAGATATTCAAGAATTTTTTATTTTTTTTTTGCATAATTTAAATTTTTAAGAAAATCAAAATATTGCAATTTAAAATTTGTCAATTTTTAGAAAATTTCACGTACTTTTCACCCATGTGAAATCATGATAATATGAACTTGAATGTATGAAAAAAAAATTATTAATATTTATATTAATCTAAATATATATTTTTTTAAAATAAAGAAGGAATTGCAATAACTCCCCGTATATATAAGTGAAATTGCACAAAAATATAAAATTATATGATAATAACACAAACTCCCCTTTGACCCGTTGATCAACTATTGAAAACCGTTTAAATTGAATGGAAATGGTATAATGTCCATTTTACCCTTTGTGCACTGTTTAAATTTTTTTTTTTCCAAATCTTGTTGTTGTTCTTGTTGTTGTTATTCTTCTTTAAATAATAAAAAAAAAAAACTAAATCTAATTTTTTTTCCCAATTCTTTATTTTTCATCCACCCAACCACAACTGAATTTTTTTTTTTTTCAGATCATCATCAACATCATCATCATCATCATCATCTTCTTCAAAAAAAAAAAAAAAAAAATAAATCAAAATTTTTTTAATTCTTTATTCCTCATCAATCAATCACAATCAACTCAAATTTTTTTTTCAAATTCTATTTCTTCTTCTTCTTCTTCCTTTTTTTTGAATTTATTTTTCGAATTCTTCTTCTTCTTCTTCATTTTTTTTTTGAATTTTTCTTCTTCTTCTTCATTTTTTTTCTAGATTTCTTCTTCTTCTTTTCTCTTTCTTCCTTTTTTTTCAGATTTTTTTTGTTCTTCTTCTTTCTTTTTCTTCTTCTTCTTCTTTTCTCTTTCTTCTATTTTTTTTTCAGATTTTTTTTTGTTTTTCTTCTTATTTCTTCTTCTTCTTCTTTTCTCGTTCTTCTTTTTTTTCCAGATTTTTTTTGTTGTTCTTCTTCTTTCTTCTTTTTCTTCTTTTCTCTTTCTTTTTTTTTTTCTAGATTTTTTTTTGTTTTTCTTCTTCTTTCTTCTTCTTCTTCGTCTTTTTTTTCAATATTTTTTATTTTTTTTAATTATCGAATATAAGATATAAAGACGATTTTACCCCTCACCTCTTAATAACCACCATTACTTAAACGGTTTTCAATAGTTGGTCAACGGGTCAAAGGGGAGTTTGTGTTATTATCATATAATTTCAGATTTTTGTGCAATTTCACTTATATACACGGGGAGTTATTGCAATTCCCCCGAAAATAAAAAATGAATTCGATACAATACAAAGAAAAAAAATATATAAAATAGAAGTGATTTTCCAATTTTTTAATATTCAAATTCTAATAGAATAGAATTCAAATTTAAAAGAAATTTCGATTTTAATATTTAATTTAATAATACTAAAATTTGAATTTGCTATTGGCATTTTTTATACCACGAAAAATTATTTTTTTCTATATTACGTGAAATTATTTTCATTATACTATGTGAAATCATATTTTATAATGCGTGAAATCTTCTAAAAAATGGAAGGAAGCCACTTATGTGTGGTCAACAACAATTTTTGTTACAGGATTCCCAAATGAATAATCTTTAATTGAAAATATTATTACCTTTTCCAAGCTTTTTAGCATCCGAGAAGTTCTCAGTTGATGGTGCCAATATCAATATAAAATATTTGTGATTTCTTTCACAGCCTTAACAAGCTAAGCTAAGCAAAAGCAATGATGTGTGGCTGCATTCGGAAAGGTACTCATCATGAGAAAAAAGTGAGAGCATATACATAACTTGACTGGCTCATGATTCATGGGATTATATAGTAATTAAGATCTAAAATTGAAAACTAAGAAATTTTATGACCAAGATGGATTATGTAACATGAAGTACCATCTAGTCAAAGAAACTGCACAAACATATTAATTAGTTCTCAATTCTATCGAGGATATAGCTCAGTAATTGAAACTTCGTTTGTAGACAATGGTTTAGCTTCGCTTTTCGATTGACTAAAACCTGTCGCCTCAGAATTATGATCCTGTGAGGATAACATGTCTGATTCAACGGAGCTGTGCATAAAAAATGCAGGTTTTGAAGGCACTGGGAGAGTGACAGAGTAACTATTAAGCATGAGAACTACTGATGCCATGGTTGGTCTATCGGCTGCATTCTCTTGTACACACAGTAACCCAATGTGAATGCATCTAATTATTTCTGTTCTCGAACTGCTTCTCAGAGTTGGATCTACCAGATTTAAAGCTGTTCCATCTCTCCAAAGTTTCCATACCTGAAAGAATTTTATCATATTCAGTTAGGTTTATATAAAATTAGTGCATAAAATCTATTATCCCCCCATAGACAAAAGAGATATTTGTTGTGGAATTTCATACTTACATAGCCTAGAAGGTCTTCCACACTCTCTCCATTCTGAAAACAAGAATTTTTTTGACCACTTACAATCTCCAAAATTAACACACCAAAACTAAAAATATCTGACTTAACCGAGAACTACCCATGCATTGCATATTCTGGAGCTATATATCCGCTGCACAATGACATCATTAATATCAAATTCCTTATGATTTATTCAAATGATTTAGCTTTTTATTCTGGTACTTACTAGGTCCCCACAATTCTACTAGTGTCGTCTTGAGTTTGATCCATTTGAAACAACTTTGCCATGCCAAAATCAGCAATTTTGGGATTCATCTCTGCATCCAATAAAATGTTGCTAGCTTTGAGATCACGATGAATAATACGAAGTCTAGAATCTTCATGGAGATATAGAATCCCGCGAGCAATGCCACTTATGATGTTGTACCGCTTCTCCCAATCCAAATGCTTACGTTTCATTGAATCTATCATTTTTACAGAAGTAGATTAATCAGATTATAGAAACACAAGTGCCAAAATTCATTGGCTTTTTGTTGCATTTCAAACAAAGATATATCAATTTAATTACCAAATATGAAGTGATCTAGGCTCGCGTTAGGCATGAACTCATAGATGAGAAGCCTTTCATTCCTTTGCAAGCAGAAACCCTGGAGCCTGACTAAATTCCTGTGTTGAAGCTTGGCCACTAACAGGACTTCATTTTTAAATTCTAGATCTCCTTGTCCAGAATCCCTGGAAAGCCTTTTCACAGCTATATCTTGTCCATTGGAAAGTGTTCCCTGAAAATACAACAAAACAGAGTATGATTCAAACAATTCGAAAGAAGTTTCAAGCATCCAAACATACTATCTCATAATTACCTTGTAAACAACACCAAATCCTCCTCTTCCAAGCTTGTTTTCATCAGAAAAGTTATTTGTTGCAACTCTGATGGTATTGAAATCGTATTGCAAGGATTCCACAGTTCCAATTTCATCAGGAGCTTTCGAGGCTGTACAAGTGCCAAAAATACTTATAAGAATGTAGAACTACGAGAAAGGAGCTTGTATGGAAGTAATCAACTTAATTATTGGTATATTCTAATGAAAAATAAGATCTATAGATTTTCTGTCATGAGATCAGTATAATGCATGTAAAAGATATCTCAAACTTACTTTCAATTTTCTTCTTGGATTTTCTAATCCTGAAAAAGATGCAGATGCAGATGATCAATATCGTGAAAGTAACTGCTGGGAATACTATGATGACCACAGTTCGAGAAGTATTATTGTCTTTTCCTGCATAGTTTAAATTTATACAAACAAAATCAAAATTATTGGATAAGGCAAATTATGGAAACATAGAATGTTAATGAATTATCCACTTAATTAATAAATAATCAATTAATGTTAACAATGACATATAATTAACTTTTATGAAGTCCAAGATTTCGAATTTAGCTTTATATGAAATATCGGTTTTCTAATATTAAAACACTTCTTTATTGGGTATATATTCCAATTGTAGATCAGAGATCCTAGACATGTAATTTAAACTTAAGTTTCATATAATTAAGGATGATCAATAATTGGCCGATTCCAGGTCGACTTGTGAATTCTAGTTTCTCTTTGAGACATCAAAAGACAAGCCATGGCTGGTGCCTGAAGATGTTGTCTTTCAGGTTTCATGTAATAAAGAAATATATATTTAGATCACAATTTGCGAGAAAAAAATAATAATAAGTACCTGATGTATTGGTACCTTCTGTAATTGTGGTGTTAATGTTTGGTGGGGGAGGAGGAGCCAATAGCGGTGGTGGTGAAGGCGGTGTTAGTTCATCATCAGCCGTAGGCGCATAGAAGCGGTAGATCTCAAACCTCAAATTACAGCTGGGCCCAATAACTCTTCCTCCTTCCTTCCCATCACAACATTCAGGAATAAGACCAGTAACACTGACCAGGCAATCGCTGCATTCCTCCTTGGACAAATCAGGAGTGCATTGAACAAGCGCATACAACGTTTTGAAGTCAGGGGCAGTTGCATTTCCGGTTGCAAACTTGCGAAGTGAACTGCCTGATGCAGCTCTACTACGTAGGCTTTCTAACAAAGTCGTCAGCACTTGATTGAACTGATCGACGCTTGAGACATTTCGAGTGTTCCACATGTAAAAATACGGGAGGTATCCTTAACACCAAATATAGTGCGATTTGAGTAGCTTAACATACAATAATCGTACCACCCGATTGCCTCCTTTTGGTTGGGACAGATTTGTGTGAGCTGGGATATAGAATCATTGATGCAACTACGGCAAGCATCCAGGTTAACATCACCTCTGCAAAGTGCAATCGCATTAACTTTGTCAGAGTTTTGTCCAGCAGAGAAATTGTAGAAACCATAATTGATTTCTGAATTGGAGGTAATTGATGAGAGGAGGGTATTGAGGTTTTTCTGGTAGGTACTCTTAGTTGTGTAGTTACCTGACTGGTCTGAGCAGAAATGGTATAAGAAGTTTGGCTGGGCAACTGTGAGAATGGTGAGATGTGCAAGAGCACAAAAAAGGAAGAAAAAAAGTCTTGAGGAACCTATCGCCATGGTGCCAACCTATCTCTCTGCATACAGGTTTAAATTAATGGATTAGACGTTTGAACTTGGAAAAATTCCACGTCTGTTTTAAAAGTTTTATATGCCAAGCGAGTTGTTTAGTTTAATGGACCAGTTGGGCGAGTTGTTTAGTCTGCACCATTAAAGTTGAGAGTTTGAGTGATTTTTCCTCGGTCAAATTTTAAATTAAATATAATAATTTAAAAAATATATTATTATTATTATTGCAGTTGACGTTGGCGTGAGGGATACCGGTCAATACTTTGAAAATTTTCGTAATTGATTGTGACTTGAGTGGTTGAGAACAAACAAGGAAATTTTAGGGGTGTTTCTCACATCAATTGTCTACCGTGACTAACGGGGTAAGATATAATTGTTCCGAGTCATTTCATATGTTCAATCATTTCACACCTCAGTGATTGAATACCAAACGCCACCGTATAACATGAGAAAAATTTTCATGAGAAAACTAGGATCACACTAAAAAGTGGTTAGGGAAAAAATTGACCAAAAAGTTGAGGTAAGCGCACAAGAGATCAGAAAAGCCTCCTTGACAATTGAAATATTCATGATCGTGTATTTGAACAATGAAAAACCTCTTTCAATAAATTTTCTCTTGCTTTATACCAGCACAACTAGAGAAAATTGGCATTTTACCCGTAAAAATATGAGAATTTTTTTTTTTTTACTTCATATTTAAGTTTTATTTATAAGACTAACGTGCTAAATTAATAATTCACTAAATTTATAAAATAATAAATTAAAAAAAATACATAGATCCTAATTAATATATAAATTAATAATCTCCTTATATATTAAAATTATATATATATATATGACTCAATTAGGAGGCCTTTATAAAATATAACTCTAATGTTACTTGTTTTCTCTTGAAATTAATGTCTTATTGGATCTCATCTCTAACTTTTCTTAATGCATTAAGAAATTGTGGTATAGTGTTATTGTATTGCAAGTAAAATTATTCAATGTGATTCTTCCTTTAAGTGCATTTTTGCGCGAGACAGGCTCTAGTATAGAACTATCGTCTTCAACTTCATATTCTTTGTCATTTCTCATGATATTCTCAACAATTTGCTCGTCACTCAACAACTCTGAGGTTGCCTTTCTCATAGGTAGTTCAAAGGGTACTTAACATCCATTGTATCACGATACTTCAACTTTTCGATTAGAATATGCAATTGTTGAACGCATCCATCATCTAAGTGTTGATCCAAATTCTCTGAAGCCATGTTATCCGTAGACCTAATTTTACTATGTCGAAAACAATTTGCAATTGTACTCGCTTGAACATTTGTTATCCAAGCCGAGATTGCAAGATTCATTGCATCTAAACCATTTCTCTTCTCTGGATTTGGGATCCCAATTTCATAGCTCTCCAAAAGATTGACAACGATAATGCATCTTGAAAACTCGTATCATTCCCGCATCACAAGGCTGAAACTTTTATGTTGTGCTGGGTGGCAAGAAAAACAATTCAATATTTTTTAAACCTTCAATAGTTTTTGGATGAGCGGGACAATTATCAACAAGTAAGAAAACTTTTCTACCATCCATTTTTCTATCAAGTTGTTTAACATATTCTTGGAATAAATTTTCAGTCATCCATGCTTGTCTGTTAGTGTGATACTCGCAGTTTATACTGCTCAAGTTCACATTCTTTAAACACTGTGGTTTAGCATACTTGCCAATGAACTATAAAGAAATTTTCTCAGAACCATCCTCATTACAAAAAATAACAATTATAAGTCTTTGCTTGCCTTGTTCCTTACCTTTAAGTTGCTTTGTTGCAAGAGAATTATCTAGTTGTAGTCTATAAAATAATTATGTTTCATCCATATTGAAAACATCTTTCATGGGAAATTGATCTAGTTTATCTCTTATGGACTGCAAATTGCTCTCCGGGTGCTCCATATCAACTGATTTGCTTTCTCTTAAAAGACGATACGTCTTGACGCCAGGTCTTGATTTGAAGAGCTCGAGCTAACTTTGAGAAAAATATAATTCTGGCGTATCTACAGGGTATATCTTTTTCAGAAACTCTTTTGCCTTCTCAGTGATTAATTCTCCGGTCATGTTCACACATTCTTGGTATTGAACAACCACTCATAGAGGACCTCCTTTAACTCCGGGAATTTTGCGATTTTATGTCGTTTGACAATACCTCTTTCAATCTTGGCTGATAGATACCGTGATGACCTCTTGATCGTGTTTGATTTTGTTGCTTGGCTCACTTGTAAGTTAAACTTTTTTGACATCTACTGTTGCAATTGCTTTTGGGTGCAAGCTGGAGTTTCTATGTTGTACTCGCACAATGCTTTATGCATTTCATCCGTCATTATTGATTTTTTTACACCTTTGAGATGAGAAGCCATTGTGTTTAATTTTACCGTTTGTGATACTATATGTTCTTTTTACTATATAAATATAGATATTTTTGCTTGACTTAATATTCATGACGTATATTAATTAAGTATACATCGAATGCAGTTTTAGTTTATTGTAAAAATGGATAGATTCATGACTTCTATTTAATAAGACTAATTATATTCATAAATTTATTTTGGTTAAACAAATATATAGAATAATGATAATTCGTAATTTGATAATTAGGTAATATTCGTGTAATCACAATACACAATAATTAAGTTCAATGTTTTGGAAAAAAAAGAATACCTTGATAAATTAATTTTTTATTAATTAATATATAAAATAATAAATTATTAATTTATCGATTAAATAATATCTCAATTAATTAATAATTTTTTATGGTTCTAAGACTATTAATTTATAGAGATTTTACTATATATAAGTTCTATAGTTATATATTAAAATTTAGTTTCATCCTATACCCTTCCAACATTTTTTGTATTTTCTTACACCTAATGTCGTTTCATATGATTTCATCCCAATTTCATCCCATTGTTTATTTTTATTTTTTTTTGTTTTTAATTTCATTTTTCTGTTAACGTATAAGATCGATTTTTAAATTTATTTAAGTTTGAACTTGTTGATGTGTGAATCTGGTCAACGTAAATAACAGTGATTCGAATGGCAAAACTAATAAAATGAAATTGACATAAGAGATTTTTAAAGTGATTCGGCTCAAGGGAATGCCTACATCTACTATTCTTAGTATTTATGTTGAATTCTCTATGTGAGTATGCGAAGCTTGCTATATTTGTTTTCTGAAAAAATTGGTAACATTTTTAACAGTGATAACCCGCTCCTTTTATAGTGTAAAGAGGTGGAGTCAACATGTTTTACATGGAATGTAATTATAAGAAATTAGGGATTAAACTATATCCCTAAGAATCATCTTCTAATTGAAACATAATTGCTGAAGTCAAGGAGATTGGGTTAGATTGGGACCCTGTGGGTTGATCGAGTCAAATCCTTTTATTTTTGGGATTCTTTCCATAACTGGAGCTTCGAGCTAGGTGTCACGCGAGCTGGATTTATGTCGTTGATGAGAGGTGACACATTAACTCTTCCAGGTAGTTTAGGTATGGCAGCTCGCAGATAGCTGTTCTCTTTACATCTGTTAGAGTGGGCTTGCTCGCCGTATTGGGTTCTGTTGGTTTCTTCGGCCCGTTGGGCCTTATTGGCTTTCTTGGGCCTGCCTGACCTTGTTGCTTTATCAAGGTTCATTGGGCTCTCACGATGTCTCTGGGCCTATTTAGGCCTAATTAAATTTTGGCACATAACATTAGCCCTCCAGCCTCTAGCTCAATGGTCTCGGAGTGGAAGCTGGATAAGTTTCTCGTAGTTTCAGAGAGTTGAAAATTTCGGGGAGTGCCCCCAGGTCGCTTTGGGAAGGCCATGAGACGTCTTTCTAGGTCGCTAGTACCAGGTCATGAAGGCGGTTACTCTTTTGGTGAGTGAAAACTGTCACATCAAATGCTACGTCGTTAGTTGCATTAAATGTGTATGTTAAATCAGTGGCCGTTTGAGTATCTCGTCAGATCCCCATGTTAAATCCTGGCCGTAGAACCCTTTCTAGTCATCATTGCTCTTAATCTAACGGTTGAGGTTTTTCTTCATTTATAAGGCACTTTCTATCTTTTTTCTCATACTTCCATCAGGTTTCTCAAAACTCTTCTGCGAATTCTCTCTCTTTTCTCTCGAAGGTAGTCTTCCTAGAAACTAGTTTCTATATTTTGTTTGCCATTCCCAGTAACCGAAAATGTTCTGGAGTTTCGTTCTCAGTGTGAAGGGGATTCTTCAGTAACTTGCCTCATGTGAATATCAAGCCTCGCTTTCTTGTGGTGAGTTTTCTTTTTCCTTATTCTGTTCTTGCGTCTGTTATTCTCTACTTCTCTAGTTTCTTAGGTCCTTCGCTTGGGTTCTCCGGTGTACTTGAATCCTCTTTGGGGCTTGGAAGTTGTAGTTTTTTTTTTGTTGAGTCAAATAACTGTAATACTCCGGCGCTTCTGGCTCGAGTTTTAGGTTGCTATAGGTGCCTAGGCTCCCTTTTTACTCACTGACTAACCTTGGGTACCTCCTTATTGTAGATGTCTAGTTCAAGCCACCAGAAGCATCGCGAGCGTAGTGGTGTAGAGGCTTTCGTTTCTGGTCCCTAGGAAGTTAAGCCGTTTTAGGGTAATGTCTTGGGGACACTTGTGGCGACTTAGGTAGCTGCTAAGCACCCGAAAGACGTAGAGATAGTGAATGGCGTGGAGATAACAACCAACCATTTACTAGTTGTTCATCGGGGTCCACAGCGAAGAGTAGATGCCTTTTTGTTATCCTCATCCAGGATTTTTAAGGGGGACATGAGGTATTTTGTTGTGTCCATCCATCTCCTTAGGGGACATCAAATGCTGGTTCCTGCCATAACAGATAGGCCCGAATATCCCCTTCCTAGCTATATAGCGATTAGCCGGTATCATCTACTTGTTGGGCTGAGGTTCCCTTTTCCAGGGTTCCTCATAGACGTCTTAAATCTTCTGAAGCTCGCTCCGATGCAGCTCACTCCCAGCTCCTACGCCCAGCTAATCACCCTTTACCTTTCATTTAGAAGGTATGGGGTCTTTCCTCCGAGTGACAACGTCATTAGGTACTGTTACTCTCTGAAGAATTGTCCTCTACCAAGGGGCTTGCCTCATGGAACTTCACACGATGGGATATACTTCCTTGGGGTGCGAGCGGAGGAGTATAAAAAGTTGCTGCAAGCGGACTCCGGGCTAAATGTAGGGAGTTACAAAATGACCTACTTCTTCATTAGGGGGCCAGAGATCGAGTTCATTGAAAATAAAAGCTTTGTATTGACGCCTAGTAAGGTATCAGCAGGGCCTGCTTATGCGGCTAGCTATTTTGTACTCATTTATCTTCTTCTTTGTTTGTAGGGGTGATAATGTCATATTTTGCATAATTTTGCGACCCCATTATTTATTGTTTTTGCTCGATTCTTAAGGAAAATTGGACGTTTTGATGTGTTTATTTAGTGTGCAGGTGATATACGATGATCGATGAAGTTTTGGATGATTTCGGATCAATAGATCATAAAATCAAGTTGAAGAGCAAGTCTAGGAGTCACTATCAAGAGGCGTTACCTCAGGTAGCGCTCTTAGGTAGCACCTTTTGGTGGAAAATTCGCCTATCAGGTGGCACTACCAAGAGGCGCTACCTGAGCTAGCGCTTTTCTTCTCCATCAAGTGGCGCTACCAAGAGGCGATACCTGAGCTAGCGCTTTTCTTCTCCATCAAGTGGCGCTACGAAGAGGCGCTACCTCAGCTAACGCCCTTAGCTAGCGCCTTTTGGCACGAAGTCATGTGATCGTTTCCTTATCAAATTCTTCATTAGGGAAAGCTATATCCTTCTCAAATTTTTCATTAGGGAAAGCTATAAATAGAGACTCAATTAATTAGAAGAGGAGGCCGAAAATTCTAGGGTTTGGGAGCAACATTTTCGTTTCGCATCGCATTCGTCATCAATTTCGCATCACCTCGGAAAGCAATCGATTGGGAATCCACGAAATTTTCTAAGATTTCTTCTCCTTTACTTTTCCGTTGTAATTAGCTATGCTAGGATTTAAGAATATTATTGCTTTATTCTTTTACTCAAGCATGAACTAATTTCCCATAGTTAGGATTGATGATGGATCTTGGTTTATTAATTATTGAATACAATTGAGGTTTTCTATTTTAGATTTGTTATTGATGTGTTGAATAGATATTATTGAGTTTATTGCTTTCTGTTGTGTCTGATCATCACTTAGAATCATCATAGGTGGTTGGGTTATGAACCGAGAGGAGACGCTCGCCACGTGCTCGTATTAATGTCTATCACATACTAAATTACATAGAGTTATAGTAATTAGTTTGTGTTGCTTGTTTTGTGTTTATTTATTCTTAATGTGTTCTCGCGCACTCAGTAGTCATCGAGAGATAGGGTATTGGTGTGCGATGGAATAATTCTGGTAATACTCGAGAGAGATTATTGGTTAATCTAGTTTAAGCACACATTCAACCATCGGTAATAAAATCTAGACAGTAACTCATGAGTGTTTGATAATAATAACCAAGTGAAATCGGATATCCTAATGCCTCAATTCCCTTGAATTCGAATCATTGTTTTTTTTTTTTTATTGTTTTTAGTTAATTTGCAATTTCTAAAATATTGTTATTCCAAATAGAATTAGGTTGAGTTAATTTTGGTAATTGATATTCATTGTCCTCGTGGGAACGATACTCTATTCACTATTTATTACTTATGTTGATCTCGCACACTTGCGAGTTGCATAAAATCACGCATCAAGTTTTTGGTGCCGTTGCCGGGGACAATTGAATGTCAATATCAATACCGATTTAGCCTTTTGCTACTTTCAAATTTTTTTTATTTGTGTATTTTTTTTATTTTTTTTATTTTTGTATTTTTTTTTTATTTTTGTTTTAATATTATTATTATTATTATTATAATTTTTTTGTATAGGTTATGTACTCATGGTATGAGGCGTATGATCCTATTGAAGAAGTGGCAACTAATGATTATTAATGGTCATATAAAAGGGCAACACCTGAAAGTTTAGTTGGAGCACCATTGAGTTGTTTCTTATGTGGGGGGCCGCATATGAGCATCAATTGTCAAGTGGGCAATCCGTTTGCTGATGACAGTTATGAACAAATAAATTATGTGCAAAATTATAACTATCAACGGAACAACCCCTACCCGAGCATATACAATCCCTGGTGGAGCAACCATGCTGATTTTTCATGGAGCAACCAACAAGAAGAGAAGTTCTCTGTCGAAGACTTGATTTCTGCATTCATGTTGAAGCAAGATACAATAATGTCAAAGATGGATACATAGATAGATGTGCAAGAAAGTTCTTTAAAGCAACTTGGTCAAGCGGTACAACAATCCCAAGTAGCCATCCAAAACTTGGAGGTTCAAATCAGTCAATTAGCAAAAGAGATCCAAGGGGAAGCACAAGAAGCATTGCAAAACAACATAGAGACATATCCGATAGAGCAATGCAAGGAGATTACCTTGGAAATCAAAAAGCTAGTTGAACATCCGATGGGGATTGATCAAGTAGAGATGGAAGTGAGCAAAAATGTGTCACATGGAGATAAGGCAGCCACATCTCTGTTGGGATTTATGCCCTAAAGCTTGTAATTGTAAATGGTTAAAGAAAATAATAAGAATTATTCAGATTATCATTCAAGTTCATAAAATATTTTATATTCAGTAATACATTCGTATTGTGCAAGAACATCCTAGATTGCAAGATGTAATCTCATAATGAGCATATGATGGTCATATACATAGAGGATTCGTTTTGAGACGTGCAAGCTAAAGAGTCCGTAGAGAGCGAACAAAGCTGGATACTTTGTTTGTGATTGATCTACTGCTGCGATCCATTCTGTAAAGTACGGTGGTCTTATCCTAGACCGCTCATGTAGTTGACATGAGAATGGAGGCACCTTATATGATGAGATCATATAGGACTGGGCCACGATTTATATGAATCTCTTACCAAGATCCGTTAGTAGATGAGATTCATATATAATCGATAAACGATGGCTATTTATAGGTGATCTTACTCCTGAGTGTCTTATCGACTCCTTCAGGTTAGATCGTGGCTTTTGATTTACCATGAGTGAGGTTGATGAGAATGTCGACCAATACCTCTGTATCTTGGAGCTGCGGTTTGGCTTGTGGCTGGGAAGGTTTGAACACAATAGTGGAATCCACTCCTTCTTGATTGAAGTAGATGAGTAGTTCCCTTAAGGGTTGATTCGGGGCATGAACGATTATGAGCGCTCTCCTTCTTCCGTGAGGAAGATAGGATTTAATTGTTCATTAGAGAATCAATGGTACTTAAAGGAAAAGATATTTCTAGAAGGGTATAATAGACTTTATGATCCAGCTCTAGTTATGAACTATTTATGGAGGATCACACTATATGCAATTAGCTATATCAATAGACACTGAGACTTCAGATTTTATAAACACATCTACAGTTTTGAGAGTGCAGCCTCGGGTTTTTAGTGGAATAACTCCGAGGTTAATAATCGGGAAATATTAATTAAAGAGTTTTAATTAATATTACTAAGTATTATTGGAGCTCAAAACTGTGGGTCCATTAGGTCCCCTTGCTAGCTCTTATGGTTGTTGGTAACGAGGGTCACGGTAGATTAATTGGATAGTCCAATTAATAGTGTTACAAAAGTAATACGTTTTAAATAAAAGAGAATAATTAAATAATGTGATTATTTAATTAATTAAATATTTAATAAAATAATAAAAATTAATAATTATGAATTATGAATTATATTTATTAAATATGAGGTCATGTGATTAAATAATGACTAGGATAAAAGAATTAAAATAATTAGATTATTTTAATAGTCCAAAAGGTCACAGGTTCAAGTTTTTAGGGAGACTAAAAATAAATAAAATTTAGAATCCTATTTTGACTTGGTCAAATTAAAACCCTAAATAACTACTATATAAGTGTTATATAGTTAGGAAAAAACCTAACCTAGCACACAAGTGAAAAAGAAAGAGAGTTTGACCACCAAAGAGAGAAAAGAAAAAAAAGTTTTTTCCGACTCTCCCCTCTTTTACAAGATTCGGCCAACGTTCTTTTCACGTGACTTCCATCTCTTGTCGTGACGTGTCCACACACACGTTGTCAGACCGCGGGTCATAGCTCGGAAGATCTGATGGTAGATCGAGGAATCAGTAAAAGAAAAATCAAGAAAAATGTATGTAGTTCATGAAATCTTTTTCTGCGTATATACAGGAACTTGTTCCTGATTGAAAAAGGTTTTCAATATAAGAAAAATTTTTGAAATCCAATTCTGCATGTTATACGATAATCAAAAGTTTTTCTAAAACTCCCATCAATCTCAAGAGCCACTTGATTCATTTTTTGTCCATGCCATTGAAAAGGATGATAGCCAAAAGGTTGCAGATGATGCACTTTGGTTAGATTCTTCGCTTCCGCCCTCGTACAGGAGTACATTTTATTTTAAAGAGCTTGGAGAAGGAAAGCCCAAACCGCCTCCACCCTTTGAGCAACTACCACACTTGGGCCCTAAAAAACTACCTTCTTATTTAAGGTATGCATGGCTAGGAGAGTTATCTTCTCTTCTTGTCACTTGGTTAGGATGGTATGGTAGGTTGATAAGAAGATATCAATTATGGGGTAGGTGGGCGAAAGCAAGAGACAACCTGGTAAAATTTTATTTTTGTTTCATTTTTTGTAAATAATGTTAGTTTTTGGATTGCTTGTTTAAACTTTGGAATTGTTAGGATTGTTGATAGTTTGTTAGTTTTTCGTTAAATTTAATATGTTCGCTTGTGATTCTTAGTTCTGATAGTCTGTTGTGTTCATTGTAAATCCTCACCAGTGCACTTTATTGAGTTTCAAATTCCCTATTCTCTGTTTTTTATCTTATATTGACTAACATTGAGAACAATGTTAGATTTAAGTTTGGGGGTAGGAATTTGAACTTTGGTGTGTTGTTAGTTGAATTTGTTGAAATATGATGCTTAGACATATGATTGTAAGACCATTCTGCAGGCAGTGTCAATAATCTTTTATGAAAGTAAGGTCTTTGTGAATTTTATATCGATTGGTATTTAATTAGCCATGTTTTTGATATTATAATGGAGAAACAACATATTTGGATGACTATGATTAATAGTGGAGACTACCCTTGTGAGTTTTTGAGCTGTTATCGTTTTATTTTGAGAGGGTTTTATTATTTCTATTCCTATACACTCTCCGTGATAATTTTAAAATAGATTGATCTCTATAGGTTTTGCTTTGGATGCTAATGAACTCTATTTTAAATAAATTCACATGTGTGCTATGCTTTTGAGTTGGTTGAAGTTAGAGAAGTAATGTAGGCTATGTGTGTTTTTAAACCAAGTTAAAGGCCCTAATTTCCAATCTTTTTATGTGCTCCATTACCCCCTTTGAAGCCAAACACATTAACCATTTTCTTACTTCTCCCATGAAATCCGTATCCAAGCCCTTATCCTTTTAGCCTTACCCTTTGAGCTTGGGATCATTTAGAGATGAATCATAGAAAAGAGAAGGGAATTTTCAAGAAAAGTTGTGAAGGTAAGAAAAGAAAATAAGGAAATCAAAAGTGTTCAAGTCAATTCAAGTCGTGTTCTACTAAAAAAAAAAAATTGAGAAAAGAAAAGTGTTAAGATTGAATGGCTTGAAATAAAAAAAAAACACAAAGAAGAAGAAAAGATTGGACTCATAAAAAAAAAAAAAAATTTGTGCTTGAAAGGAAATGTAGAGGTTTGTTTAAGTGAATAAATCTCTGTGTTTGTGATCCTAAGTTCTTTTTGAAATCCGGTTTTCGTTCTATTTCTTAACCTCCACCATTGGCCCCATTATAACCGAGAAAAAGACTTACTGATCTTTTGATGATTCCAATTTAAGAGTATGTGTGTGCATTGTGATTTATTTCGTTCTTAATGTTTGAATCTGTTCATGAAATCTTTTGCATAATCTGAGCGTCTTTCTGTTTACATACTCATATGCGAAGAAAAATTTGATTTTTATTGTGCATAAACTCCAATTCGCATATATTTGAATGAGTGTATAAGCCTAGGGTCTAAGAGCTATAATGAGAGATTCCATGCGAGATGTAGAGTCGAGGCGAATTATATCAATAGAATTCGAATGTGTTTGTTTTGAGATTATGATAACTCGAGCATTGGTTAGTTAGACATTGTTTGATGTTTGATTCCATAGACCGAGCTTTAGTTCTTGATTATTGGCATGTCATGCATGAATGAGTCTTTGATAGTATGTTTTAAGTAAGTGTTTCAATGAGTTCAACACGTGGGGATTATGTTTGTGGGTGTCGTAACTGTAAACCCTCAGGAGACACAACTCCTCCTATTAGGGATACCTACGGGTTTAAAGGCTTGTGGCACATGCTAAGTGCCATCGTGTTTACCTACGAAAGTGGATTAGGATAGTTTACTTTATTTGTTAATTTTTATTTTTGTTTCTATTTTATTCCGATGTTGATCAAGGATGAGCAAAAAGTAGGTTTAGGGGTATTGATAATGTCATATTTTGCATGATTTTGCGACTCCATTATTTATCGTTTTTGCTCGATTTTTAAGGAAAATTGGACGTTTTGATGTGTTTATTTAGTGTGCAGGTGATATTCGATGATCGATGATGTTTTGGATGATTTCAGATCAATAGACCATAAAATCAAGTTGAAGAGCAAGTCTAGGAGGCGCTACCAAGAGGCTCTACCTCAGGTAACGCTCTTAGGTAGCACCTTTTGGTGGAAAATTCGCCCATCAGGTAGCGCTACCAAGAGGTGCTACCTCAGCTAGCGCTTTTCTTCTCCATCAGGTGGTGCTACTAAGAGAGGTAGCGCTCTCAGCTAGCGCTTTTCTTCTCCATCAAGTGGCGCTACCAAGAGGCGCTTGAGCTAGCGCCTTTTGGCACGAAGTCATGTGATCGTTTCCTTCTCAAATTCTTCATTAGGGAAAGCTATATCCTTCTCAAATTCTTCATTAGGGAAAGCTATAAATAGAGACTCAATCAATTAGAAGAGGAGGCCGAAAATTCTAGGGTTTGGGAGCAACATCTTCGTTTCCCATCGCATTCGTCATCAATTTCGCATCACCTCGGAAAGCAATCGATTGAGAATCAACGAAATTTTCTAAGATTTCTTCTCCTTTACTTTTTCGTTGTAATTAGCCATGCTAGGATTTAAGAATATTATTGCTTTATTCTTTTACTCAAGTATGAACTAATTTCCCATAGTTAGGATTGATGATGGATCTTGGTTTATTAATTATTGAATACAATTGAGGTTTTCTATTTAGATTTGTTATTGATGTGTTGAATAGATATTATTGAGTTTATTGTTTTCTATTGTGTCTGATCATCACTTAGAATCATCATAGGTGGTTGGGTTATGAACCGAGAGGAGACGCCCGCCACGTGCTTGTATTAATGTTTATCGCATACTAAATTACATAGAGATATAGTAATTGGTTTGTGTTGCTTGTTTTGTGTTTATTTATTCTTAATGTGTTCTCGCGCACTCAGTAGTCATCGAGAGATAGGGTATTGGTGTGCGATGGAATAATTCTGGTAATATTTGAGAGAGATTATTGGTTAATCTAGTTTAAGCACGCATTCAACCATCTGTAATAAAATCTAGACAGTAACTCATGAGTGTTTGATAATAATAACCAAGTGAAATTGAATATCCTAATGCCTCAATTCCCTTGAATTCGAATCGTTGTTTTTTTATTATTATTATTTTTAGTTAATTTGCAATTTCTAAAATATTGTTATTCCAAATAGAATTAGGTTGAGTTAATTTTGGTAATTGATATTCATTGTCCTCGTTGGAACGATACTCTACTCACTCTTTATTAATTGTGTTGATCTCGTACACTTGTGAGTTTCAAAAAATCACGCATCAAGGGGGCACGAGTCAAGATCCTGTGATCTATGAGGAGGAGAGGGAAGTGCTTGATGTTGTCAAGGCATTGATTCCGAGGGAGCTCATTGAATATAATCATATCACAGAAGAGCTCCTGGTCAGTTTCAAACTAGCTCCTGATCGTAAGGAAGTACCACAGCTCAACACGGTGCAGGACATTCAAGAGGTTGCTGTATAGTATACCCTAAGCTCGGGGGTTGAAGGAAGTACGCTTGTTGAGCAAGTGCCAGGGCTAGTTCGCACGCGATCTCACCGTCAGTAACAACAACAATAGTGCCTGCAACAACAGCAATAACAACAACCACAACACAGTAACTACCTCAAATAGGAAGGCTAAACATGACGAAGTGCCCACGACCAAGAGGGGTGCCAATGCCTCTCCTTTCACTGCTCTACTGAAGAAAGCCAATGTGGGGGATCCTAACCAGGGTGGCCAGCCCCAGCTTTTGAAGGGACCCTCCTCATCTCTCCTCTCACCTCCTCCTCCGTTACCTAAAGACAATCGCATAAAAGGGAAGGAGGTTGCCTTTAATGTTGTCGCGGAGCAGCCTGTGAGAAGGGAGCATCTGCTTATTCCTCCGAGGTGGGCCAGGTCACTTTTCCTTCTTCAAACCGGGGTCTTGGTCCCATTGTGATGGAGTATCTCGAACGGGCTCCGACCATTTACGAGGAGTTTCTTACTGATGGTCTGAGATAATGCGTCGAGGAGGATAAGGGGATGGATCTTCGTCATACTTTGCTTTGCCATGCTCTCATGGTAAGTGTCAGTTCATATGCTGCTTTCTTCCTTACACCCAGATTTTGTTTGCTTATTCTCTCTCTTCTTCTTTTTAGTCTATTAGCCTCGCATATAAAGATATGCTTGAGGCTGAGAGCTATGATATAGAGAGGAGGGAGTTGCGCGATGAGCTCGCGAAGGCCAGGGGAAAGCTTATTGCCGAGGCACAATGTGAGAAGCAGCTGGCTGTAGAGGTCAAGAAGTCCCATGCCATCAAGAAGGCCTTGGAGTTGGAGGCCCTCTGCTAAGATTAATGAGTTGTAGGCCGATCTTAATAAGTTGGACTGCTCTCGGGAGCTCGTTGAGAAGCTAAAGGACGAATTGGCTAAAAAGGGTGAGGAGCTTGCACAGAAGGAAAAAGGCTTGGATGAGGAGAAAGTGGGGTTGTAAGATGACGGCCAGAGTGACCTTCTTTATAGCATCTAGCTTCATTATCCAGACCTCGACCTTAACTTCCTTGGTCCAGCTGTTGGAGGGTTGATTAAGAGTTTTGAGGAAATACGAGCTGCTAGAAAAGGTGGGACACATGATGAAAATGCAGCCCGTGAGTTAGCAAATCCTGCAATCATAGCAGACGATCAAGTTGCTCCAGGAGGTGGGGGTCCCCCAGTTGGCCAAGCTTGAGCAATGGTTTTGAACATCTCCTTTTCCTCCTCTCCAACGCTTGCTACCTCATCACATCCGCCTAGGTCCTCACATTTGGATCATGCATCTTTTCCTCGCAGTGAGCGTATCGTGCTCCTCCGGCAATATCACTGACACGCTCACAACGTGTGGGATAAATTCCAAGTGCAGGATACATCAAAGTAATATATTCCCGTGAGTACGGGGTTGGATCCACAAGGAAATGGTGGTAACTACTACTAAACTAAGGATATAAATAAACATGGGAGAGCGAAGAAGTGATGCGACAGCAATATCCATAACTATTTGAATGAAGTAAATTTCGCGGACGAAATTTCTTAAGGGGGGAAGAATTGTAACGCCCCTAATTTTCCGTAATTATGAAAAGTATATTATTTTCATAGTGTATTTGGATGATAATGAGTCCAATTGAATATTGGTGAAGTCAATTTGGTAATTGGATAAGTGTGGAATATTTTTGGACTAATTATTGAGATAGAATGTGATTAAGAGTAAATTTGTACCATTGTAGGATTTAAGAAGTTCAAGGGAGCATATGGTAATTAGGAAGATATTTATATATGTATGTGAGTATGTGTGTGAGTGTTCACACACAAGGGAAATCTATTAAAAAAAAAAAGAAACAAAATTGGATTGCACAGCATTCTCAAAAACAAAAGAATAGAAACAAAGCAGAGGCGAAGAAAGAAGAAAGAAGAAAGAAGAGAGAAGAGGAGAGAGAAAGAAGAGAGAGAAAGAAAAGAGAAGAAGAAGGAAAAGGAAATTGGCATTGGTCCAGAAGAGTTTTGTGTTCAGAATAACATTTCAGGTTTGGTGGTATTTTTTTTTTGTATTTTTTAGATTTTCCAGAAATTTTCAGAATTGTTATATTATATTGTTTTTAATTTATTTGAGATATATGGATTATGATCTGTTGTTTAAAAGTGATTTTGGGATAATTTGGTATATATATTATTTATAATAAATTAATTTCGAATATATATATATATATATATAGATATATATCTTATTTGTTATATATATATATATATATATATATATATATATATCTATATATCTTATTTGTTATATATATATATATATCTTATTTGTAATGATTTTGATTATATATATATATATATATTATTTGTAATGATTTTAATTATATATATTGTGGTAATAAATTAATTGTGAATATATATATATATATATATATATATTGTTACTGATTTGGATTATATGTATTTGGAATATTCTGGATCCGTAATATTGTTTACGAAAAATATTCTGAATTGATTTTCGATATATTTTGATTATAGTAATATTACGGAGAATATTAGTAAAATATATATTATTTTGCGATTATATATATATATATATATATATATATATATATATATATTGTTACTGATTTGGATTATATGTATTTGGAATATTCTGGATCCGTAATATTGTTTACGAAAAATATTCTGAATTGATTTTCGATATATTTTGATTATAGTAATATTACGGAGAATATTAGTAAAATATATATTATTTTGCGATTTGTTTTGAAAAGTAATTCGGGGCATTTGGATTTACTATGGATTTATGATATGTAATTGTATATGAATTTAAATGTGATTTGAAGTGATTTCTGGATTCAGAAATATTTTCGGAAACGATTCTGTAATTTGCTTGTATATGTATTTTGATGCGATTCGAATTCCGAAAATGTGTATACTGATTTGGATATGATTTCAGAATTTAAATTGACGATTCTATTCGGAATGAATTATATGATTTTCGAAAAATGATTTGGCTCTGATATATGTAGACATAGATATGGATATAGGAGATTGACATGTCAATTGGGTTCTCTGAGTAGTACTACGCCTATATGTTGATAGAGGTACCACTCCTTGCGGGTTGGGAAATTTGATCTGGGATACGCAGCGGCTCACCCGTTGGTATCCAACTCTGATCTGTATAGCCCGTAATCCAGTCCGAAAAGTATGTTTAGTATATCAGGAGCCCGAAATGGAATTAAAAATGTGATATGATCTGTATATGATTTGAGATGAGAAATTATTTAATTTGGTATTATTATGTTTTCATAAGATATTTATTCTGATGTCTGATGGATTTATAGATAATTGCTTCAATATGATATTTGTTTCAGTTTTCCGATGGATTTGTATATTCGAAATGTTATTTGATTTAAAATGTATTTTATATTGGAAAGTGATTTACGAATATTTAACTTGACTTGTTTTTAATGTGAATATATGCTTTGACTAGTATTTGATCTGAATTGAGCCCCAAATTGATTATTTATTTGTCAGTATATTTTTTATGTTGATTTAAATTGTATTACAGTGTAAGTGGAAATATAGTTTTCTGTACACCCACTAAACTATATGCTTAGCGTGTTGAGTTTTCTCACACGCAGGTAAAAGAATTGTTGAAGGGGACAAGGATTAGAAAAAGTAGAATCTGCTGGGATAGTGATCAGAGTCACATCACTCCTGCATTTTGGTAGTCCACTACATATTTGATGTTTTATATGTATTATATCGGCATGCATGGACAAGAATGTTTTTGTAAATATTTGAAATGGTATTTAGTGTTTATGTGTGTTTCGTAATATTTGGGCCCATGGATTTTAATGTTTTTGAAGTTGAATATTTAAAAGTATTTTAATATAATTTGTTTTGGTAAGTCGCACTGGATATGAAAGGGTGCGCAATTTGATTTGAGATTATAGAAGTGTGGATTTTTTTAAATTGTGAAAACAAGTTTTGGAAAGTCAGAAAACAGAGGAAATTCTGGCGAAATTTTCAGAAAATCTTTTTGGACCATAATGTTTTAAATATTTATTTGGATCATTACTTAAAGTTCCTGTTTTGAAATTTGTTTTCTGTATACGGTAGCGCTCCCCGATTCAGTCCGAGCGGATTTAGGTCGGGGGGTGTTACACAAGTACACTCTGACACTCAAGTCAGTCGATTATAAATAAAGATATCGTAGTAATATAGTGTTAGGATTTATGCCCTAAAGCTTGTAATTGTAAATGGTTAAAGACAATAATAAGAATTATTCAGATTATCATTCAAGTTTATAAATGTATTATGTTCAGTAATACATTCATATTGTGCAAGAACATCCTAGATTGCAAGATGTAATCTCATAATGAGTATATAATGGTCATATACAGAGAGGATTCATTTTGAGACGTGCAATCTAAAGAGTCCGTAGAGAGCGAACAAAGCTGGGTACTTTGTTTGTGATTGATTTACTGCTGCAGTCCATTCTGTAAAGTACGGTGGTCTTATCCTAGACCGCTCATGTAGTTGACATGAGAATGGAGGCACCTTATATGATGAGATTAAATAGGACTGGGACACGATTTATATGAATCTCTCACCAAGATCCGTTAGTAGATGAGATTCATATATAATCGATAAACGATGGCTATTTATAGGTGATCTTAATCCTGAGTGTCTTATCGACTCCTTCAGGTTGGATCGTGGCTTTTGATTTACCATGAATGAGGTTGATAAGAATCTCGACTAATACCTCCGTATCTTGGAGTTACGGTTTGGCTTGTGGCTAGGAAGGTTTGAACACAATAGTGGAATCCACTCCTTCTTGATTGAAGTAGTTAAGTAGTTCCCTTAAGGGTTGATTCGGGGCTTGAACGAATATGAGCGCTCTCCTTCTTCTGTGAGGAAGACAATATTTAATTGTTCATTAGAGAATCAATGGTATTTAAAGGAAAAGATATTTCTAGAGGGATATAACGGACTTTATAACCCAGCTCTAGTTACGAACTATTTGTGGAGGATCACACTATATGCAATTAGCTATATCAATGGACACTGAGACTTCAGATTGTATAAACACGTCTACAGTTCTGAGAGTGCAGCCTCGAGTTTTTAGTGGAATAACTCCGAGGTTAATAATCATGAAATATTAATTAAAGAGTTTTAATTAATATTACTAAGTATTATTGGAGCTCAAAACTGTGGGTCCATTAGGTCCCCTTGCTAGCCCTTATGGTTGTTAGAAATGAGGATCACGGTAGATTAATTGGATGGTCCAATTAATAGTGTTACGAAAGTAATGCGATTTAAATAAAAGAGAATAATTAAATAATATGATTATTTAATTAATTAAACATTTAATAAAATAATAGAAATTAATAATTATGAATTATGAATTCTATTTATTAAATATGACGTCATGTGATTAAATAATGACTAGAACAAAAGAATTAAAAATAATTAGATTATTTTAATAGTCCAAAAGGTCACAGGTTCAAATCTTTAGGGAGACTAAATATAAATAGAATTTAGAATCCTATTTTGACTTGGTCAAACTAAAACCCTAAAGGACTACTATATAAGCGTTATATAGTTAGGAAAAACCTAACCTAGCACATAAGTGAAAAAGAAAAATAATTCGGCCACCAAAGAGAGAAGAAAAGAGAAAAAAAAAAGTTTTTTTTTTTTTCTGATTCTCCCCTCTTTTGCAGGATTCGGCCGACGTTCTTTTCACATGACCTCCATCTCTTACCGTGACATGCCAACACACACGTTGTTAGACCGCGGGTCATAGCTCGGAAGATCCGGTGGTAGATCGAGGAATCAGAAAAAGGAAAATCAAGAAAAAGGTATGTAGTTTCTAAAGTCTTTTTCTGTATATATACAGGAACTCGTTCCTGATTGAAAAAAGTTTTCAATATAAGAAAAATTTTTGAAACCCAATTCCGCATGTTATACAATAATCAAAATCTTTTCTAAAACTCCTTTCATATAGAACAAGATAGTACATTATACTCCATAGACCTATACATATGATCGGCGATGGTGGAAAATGTTAGGTGCGGTGGTCATAGTGGCAAGTTGAGGGCGATTACGGTGGTCGGAGACTGATCGTAGCGGATTGACGGTGAGTAATCAGTTAATATGCTTAGGTCTTAGAACTGTTCAACCCCTCTTTAGAATGTCAGTCTTGTATCATATAGAGAAGTGATTCATCCGTTTGGGGGGCGAAGTGGATCACTTCCCTTAAATTTCGGCCAAGATCAAATAGGGCTTGATTGCCTCATTGACTTGATCTATCATACTTTAAAATTTGAAGTCTGAGGCTCTCGGTCCTTGATTGACGGGTCAACCAAATGGGTTATGGGTCAACATGTGAATCGACAAGTAGGGAGACATATTGCTCGACATGCTAGTCTACTGAGGTCACCACATGGGTTAACATTGTAGGTTGTCACCTTGGTAGGTGCGCAAGTCTATATGTTGCTCGATCTTGTAGGTCGATATCGTAAACCATGGGCCTATAAATCGCTCGACCAAGTAGGTCGACATTGCAGGTTGCCACCTTAGTGGGTGTGCAAACCTACAGGTTTTTCGACCACGTAGGTCGAGATGGTAGGCCTTAGGCCTTTCTTTCGGTTATTTTGTTAACCTTTGGAATTGTTGGACTTTAGGCCTTTGGAGCTCAACAGATAAAACTATGGGCCCATGTAGCTTAGATTCTAGGTTTTGACCAACTTGGGCTAGACATTCATTTGGGCTTCGATGTTTTGGGCTTGAACAATTTTGGTTACTACAATTTGCCCCAAAACGTCTTACATTAAGCAAATGTCAAGGAGTTTGTTATGTTCGTTCGACCATGTTGTTTAGGAAAATGTATCGTCGACTTGAGTAGTAAAAATCAGTCATTAGTTGGAACAATGAGTGGTTTTACAACGACAAAAAGAGTTTGAGTCAAATGATTGTGAAGAGATACAATTGTGGATGCTTAAAGCCCAATGGATTGAATCGAGGTTTTGATCATGGTAGTATGACAATATCGTGTAGGTGTACAGTGTCCAGCTTCATGTAGAAGTCTGCTCTTGAATTTAAATGGGGAGAAGTTCGACTCGGTTATGTTGTGTAGAGTGAGAAATGTCAAGTCGAGTAAAGACGAATGTCGAGTCGACTAGTACGATGTCTTCACCTTTTGTTTGGATGCGAAATTATTCCTAGTGTGACGCGTGTCATACTACTACATCGAATAGAAAAGACTAGGTGGTTGGACTGGTCGCTTGCTTGATAGTTGGCACCAAGCAATCATGATGTAGCATTAGGAAAGTACCAGTCGCCTCATACACTGTATTGGCAGCTGTGGGAAGATGTGTCCAACATATAGATGACACGTTGACAACGAATGATTTACAACTCCCTCCTATATTCCTTTCTCTTCACTTCACCATCATTTTCTTTACTTTCCATTTTTCCAATTTTTTCTTTCTCTCTCTAGCTTCAGTAGAAAATCGTTCGTATTTCGGTGTCTGTTTGAACCACTTTCGGCGAGTCCTGTGCATCTTTCGGCGAGTTTCTTTCATTTTTCGGCGAGCTTTCTGCTATTCTGGTCTTTTTTGGCAAGTTTTTAATTTCTTGCTTTTCATATGTTGTTCTTGTATTTTGTATTTTTTTTTTGTTTGCATAAGCTGTTCTTCGTTTGTTCTTTGAGTAGATTTTAAGAAAAAAAAAAAAAGGAAAACTCTTAGTTATGATCTTTAGAAACCATTTAGGTTCTAGTGGTGGTTGTTTGTAAGGAAACGTCGTGCAACCTTACATGGGCACTTAACTCTAGATGTCGAGTAATACCCCAAAAGTAGTCTTTGACATGCTTACAACTTAGTGTAAGTCGAGCGACTGGTGAGGGTTCTATCTCGAGTTGAGGGTAGGATTGCTAAACCTCTTTGCTAACCAATTGCCCCCTTTTTGGTTGATCAACTTTGTAGGTAAGATGTCGAGTCAAGGAGACAATAGTGCCCCTAGCAGGTCAGGTCGTGAAGAGACTAACCCAATAGACATGTCGTTTGACTCATTAAGGGAGTCAAGGAATCGAATTGGTAAGGTTATGGTGGCGACTGATAGGGTAGAGCCAATCCTCTTCTCCTTCTATGAGATTCCTTCAACAGCAATGGTCGAGCCTTCACTAGGAATAAGACTAGTCGATCGACCTAGTGGTTTAAAAGTAGGCACTGGATCTTTGGGGCCTTGCCCAATGGGGCCAAGTAGGCCCTTAAGTTTACTTCTTATTAACCTAGCAAGCAAGCTCAAGGTAGAAGACCTTAGTCAAGCTCAGGATTCCTTTAAAGGAGGAGAACCAATATTGGGACATACCTGGCTAGGAAGGCGCTCAACTACTTCGAGATCGCACCAGGCCAGCTGATGGCTAATTGCTGAAGGATATTGCTTGCCTTGGAGCATTTTTATGAAAAAGAGTCGATTGAGTTTGGCCTATCAGATCTATTATACACTTACTCTATGAGGGAGCTCGACATAGAGAAAGATCGATACACTTTTGTGCTTCACAACAACCACGAGCATCTCATTACTGAGTTTACTACCAATGATCGACAATGGAAAGATAGATACTTTTTTGCTCGTGGTCTCTTAGTCGAATGGCCAATAGGTGGCTAGACTATGTGCTCCATGTGGTCGAAGGCTGGTGGGTTACTAACTTGTCGAGTCGGAGTGTCCTGATGTCGTATCTTGTCATTGTTTACTAATTCCATTTTGTATTTTATAGTCACAGGAAACCTTGGTGGTGCTCAAGTTGTTGTGGGACTTAAATGCGTTAAGCGCATTGAGTTAATCTTGTCGTACAACAAGAAGGAAATGAGTTGGAGGTCGATCTTGAAGGAGGTGAGTATAAGGTCGAGCAAGCTTTGGCAATTCTCGGTCTTTAACAAATTAGGTACACCTTATCCAATACTAAAACATTTAGTGGTGTTTGTTAGGGTCAAGAAGAGTGTTGAGTGACTCTACACGACTCAGTTACTGAGTCCAATCTCTAATGTTGAACAGACATTCACGGCGGATTTAATGGCTGGAGCTTTCCACATCTCCAAGGCCGATGATGCTTTGAAGCAGCTGCAAAAGAAGAAGAAGAAGGGTGCGAAGAAGAAGGCTAAACCTACTATCGCAATCAAGCCTATGATGTAAGCTCGACCAGGCAAAAGAGGCGGACGGATGACTCTAGGAGTAGAAGTGAAGCGTCGGTCACCCTCTCATTTCCTCAAGACGTATCAGCTTATTTAGACTTTGGGTCGCTCCTTCCGTAGGTCGAACGACTACTGTTTCCCAAAGATGAATGTCAACTGAAAGAGATGGGTTCCTCCCTAATAGTCGACTGAAGCATAGGTCACCTCTTCCAGGTAAAGTGCCATACGACCTTGACTACCTTACTTTTATTTTGTTAATTTTCGCCAAGTGTTTTAATCCTGTTTATCTGTAGGCCCTACAATCTCAGATCCACACCAAGAGAGAGTTTAACTTAACCTAGAGAAATGTGAGGGAGTTGCGGTCAAGCAACCAAAGCCTTAAGGCTGACGTCAAGAAAATGAGGGTCGCAGCGTTGAGGCTAAGGAAACAGTTGATGAGGCTTCAAGTCGTGCGACAACTGGAATTGTCGAGAACAATGACTTGAGATCTGAGGTTAAACTCCTGAGGGCCAAGTTGAGCATAACAGAAGCTGAATATAACTCTCTCTACGATCAGTTGGAAGACAGTGTGTGCAATGCCATCATCAAAACTCAAGCTAACTTAATGCGAAAATTCAAGGAAGGTTGGACTGATGAATGGAAGCCTGATACCTGGATTGCTGATCATAAGGAGATAATGTATGGTGATGTCGATGAGGATGAGGAGGTCGAAGACAATGAGGATGGTGTTGGCACTGGGAAGGTCGACAAGGTCGAAGGTGATAAGGCTGCTGAAAGCATCGAAGATGCCGGTCGAGTTAACCTAGTCCCCGAGTATGGTGTTAGCAGCTCAGGTGAACATGGATCATTCAGTTGAGGGAGATGGTCACTTGACTATGGGGACTGACCAAGTCAAGAAGGGAGCTAAGGAAGAGATGGATGAAGAGGTTGCCCCATAAAGGGTTGTAACGTTTGAACTAAACTTTGAATTTCTTTAAAATACTTAGAATTTTTTTTGTTGAATCTTTGAATTTTTCCCAATGAGGGCTTGAACGTTCCTTTGCTTAATGAATTTACTTTTTTCGACATGTTTGTTTATGTTGCCTTACCTTTGCATGTCGAGCTGCCGAGCGATATCAAGTATTGACGTTGACTCAGCATAGGTTCGACCTGGTCGAGCCAATTTAGGTTTGTTGAGGCTGGATCATTGTAGAGTGGAGTTTAAAAGTACTTATGATTGGTTTTGCGACCAATTAGTTATAAACTTTTGACTTGGTTGCATAGATGAAGTCGAAAAGACTTTTATTGATGAGAAACTAAATAATAATCTGACAAGTTCGACATGGTCGAGCAAAAAGAATCAATACATGGTAGACTCAAAAACTTGAGAGATGTAAATAATTAGAGTGTTGAACATCAATCACGTCGAGTATTAACTGTCAAACTAGAATGAATGTCGACTGTCAAGCGGGGTGAACGTCGATTGTCGAGCGGTTGAGTCTGCGTAAAGTTATATCCTGTTGCCCCCATTTGAAGTGTGGATCATTCGGTAACACACATGAACTACTATGTTGAGTCAATCGAGAAAGACTCGGACCTTGAGTGCAGGTCTTATAGTCGAGCAAATTGTTTCAAGCTTGTATAGTGGCTGATGAGAGACATATTCCTTGAATACGGAATTGTCGTGCTACATCAACCTGCGTAGAGTAGGGTTAAGGTTGGCCATTGGTTTCACCAACGACCCTCCGATACCTCTCTCTGATGCCTAAGTTAGTTTTATTTATTTGATAATAAAATAAAAAATAAATTATTTAAAGACAAAGATTTTAGAAATGTTACAGTTTGAAAAGAATAGCATTCCAACTGTTGTTGATTTCCATGTCGTCTAGGAAATATAGCTTGTAAGCTCTTTGTCCGACAATCTTTGTGATTTGGTAGGGTCCTTACCACATAAGACCAAGTTTACTTGCTCCTTTTTCTTTAATGTTTTGGAATACTCGTCGTACAACCCAATCTTGAAGGTTCTCATGCTAAGGTTTTTGTTGTAGTGCCGAGCGATCCTTTGTTGGTAGACCGCGATTCATAGAGAAGCTCTATCTCTTCTTTCATTAATGGTGTTAAGTTCTCTTGTTAGCTCCTCGTTATTTTGTTCTCGTTTGCGTTTTCGACTCTGTAAGAAAGGAAGTCAACCTCAGTGGCAATAACGGCTTCTGATCCATAGGTAAAGAAGAATGGAGTCTCGCTAGTCGAAGTTCTAATAGTTGTACGGTAGAACCATAGAACGCCTTATAGTGTCGTGCCGCTTCTTGATGGTTAAAATGATAGTGACCCTTTGGTATGATTTGGCCTCGACCCACTTTGTAAAGTACTCTGTCACGGCAAACATGAATACCTTTCCACCTATTAGGATCGGCATCTTCCCCACTATGTCCATCCTCCACTTCATGAAGGGCCATGGAGAAGTGATAAGGTGGAGTTGTTCAGGTGGTAAGTGCGACACTTAAGCAAAGCGTTGACATGGGTCGCATCGCTTCACGTCTGAGTTGGATCGTATGGTAAAATAGTAGTATCCGGCTGTGAGGACTCGGTTGGCTAAGCTTCTACCAGCTGAGTGGTTCCCACACTCGCCCTTATGAAGGCCTTTGAGGATTTGTAGAGCTTCGGTTGAGTCGATACATTTGAGGTAGGGACTGGAGTAAAATCTCTTGTAAAATTTCCCATCTACGATTGAGATTCTAGCTGCCTTAATTTTGACTCTACGTGCTTCGTTACAATCGGATGGCAGAGTGTCGTCGATGAGATAGTCATATATGAGGGTCATCCATGTTGTTTCGACCGTGATAGGAGTGACCTCTACTGTTGTTTGTTTCCATAGGGCTGGCCATTGGACGAAGACCATGGGAATGGATCGTTCGTTGGTCATGTCGGAGTGCTGACCCTAGGTTCGCCAATGCTTCCGCATGCGAGTTCTCTGAACGTTGGACCTAGTCAATGTCGAATGACTCGAATGAAGCTTATAGTTGCTTCCTAAGTGTAAGGTACGATGTATTTGGCTATTGTCTCACTATCAGCTGTGAGTTGCTTCAGACCTTAAGTCGCTTGACCTTTAAGTATTTGGCTAAGGTTAGCCCGGCTATTAAAGGTTCATATTCTGCTTCGTTGTTTGTCGTCTTAAATCCACTTTGGAAGGATCATTCGAATATGTGTCTGTCGAGTGAGATGAGTATTATGCCCAGCTCGCTACCAAGAACTCTCGAGGAGGAGAACTAACAGTCAGGATAGAGAACTAAGAGCTCTAAAGTAAGGTTCACTCCTTCTTGACCACTCAACCATTTGGGAATACGTCAACCTTCCATGCACCACCGCTCGACCAAGTTGTTCCCGTTGTGTAGTTTACGACCGTTCGACCGAAGGATCAAGGTATATCTACTAGTGACCATTACCATATCCATGTAGGTAGAGATCGTGGCTCACAAGCAGCAGCAGGAGCAGTCACCTCATTCCCCCACCGGCATCGAACCCGCAAGTTAGAGCCACGATGACCCAAGGGGACGACCTACCACGAGCAACCCTGAGATTCTTCAGGTGCTTTTGTTAGAAAATAATCCCGAAGTACATCTAAGTGAACCTGTATTCTCCTTAGTTTATCTTCCTACTCATTAAAACTTAACTCCGTATTGGCTTGAAACTCTTCAACTCTTTCGATACATTTGATCACTTTCTCATTCAATGATGGATTCATCGTTGATCAAATGAATAGTTTTATGCCTCTTGATTGTTCCAAGTGCTCTGAGTGACTCCCCCAATCTGGATTGCATTGACTTGACGCATAATCCTCCCTCAGCATTGAGTAGTCATAATAGTCTCTTACTTCTTGGTTGCTCCATTGGTAATTCGAATGACTCTTTCAGTCCAGATTATATTGGCTTGAAGTATAATCCTCCCTAGGCATTGAGTAGTCATAATAGTTTTCTGCTGATTGATTGCTTCACTGCTAATTTTGATGAACTTTCTGACTCATTTGCTGAACTTGCTTACTCATTTCTAAACTTGCTGACAGGTCGAGTTTAACAATTCTTCTGATGATGGCTTCCTGGGCTCCTTTGGCATTGAGAAGTAGGAGTTCATCCCACAGTTCATCCTTGGCATTGCGACTGTGCATGTAGATTTGCACAAGTACCTGAAATCAAATCAAAGAAAAACAAAAATAAAAAGAAACTAAAAGAAAAACAAAAATCAAATAACAAAAAAAAAAATCAAAAATCTTCAACGTAGTACTAGCAGCCGAAAACCACTTCTCCGGCAACGGTACCAAAAACTTGCATAAGATAAAATCTCAAGTGCAGGATGTATCGAAGTAATAAAGTCCCATAAGAATGGGGTTGAATCCACAAGAAAGCGATAGGTTAACTAATATTAATACTAAAGATGTTAACTAAACAATATTAAAATCAAGATTTTAATAATTTTGAATTACGAGAATAAAAGTGTAACTAAAGCAGTTAACAAATAAACTTGGCCAAAGGTAAGAAAACGTTAGGTGGTCGAATAGTCCCAATCATAAGTTTGGGTATTGCAATTGACTTTTTAACCATAGTATTTCAAAGAAGTGAATTAACCTTAATAATGGCACATCAAATTATATTGGTCATGCATTAATGTTATAATTCTAATTAATTCCATCCATTGATCCTAGAATGAAATTAATTAGAAACTTATTATCAAGTCTAATTTTTAGGTTAATTAAGCATTTTCATGCCTTAATCAATCTACTCAATATTTATTAAAATTCAATTAAACTTAATTATAACCTAATGATCTTTTAAATAAGCTATAATATTCTTATCAATTGTGATTCAACATTCATGCAACAAATTCTCGTAATGTAAACAACAAAAACTACAATCAATAGCATTGTATATCTAATCAATAAAGCTCTTGACATATAATAAAAGGTTATAGTCAATTACAAACCCTAAAAACTCAATCTTGGTCCATTGACCTCCTAACTATGAATTAATTCAACATAACAATAATAAAAACAAATAAGAGAGATAAAGAACAGATAAAACTCATTCTAAAAGCACAAATAGTGAAAAAATCTCGCTTTGGTCCAGCTGAAACTCCTTCTTCTTCTTCAATACTTTATCTTCTCCAATCGATGATTGATGATGATGATGACTTTGTGTTAATCTTGTGTCTTTGATAATAAGAATCAAGAAAAGAAGAAGTGAGAGGGTTTGTTGTGGTTTCCCTAGCCTCTGGACTAGTTTTTGTGTAAAGTGGCTGAACCCCCATTCTTTTTCTCCACTTTTCTTTTTATACTCGGTTGAAATTAGGGCAATAGATGCCTTGTTGCGACCCCCATTCACGACCCTTGGTCATAAGACCAAGGTCGCGGTACTCACTGGCTAAAATCACGCTGGACTATGCACTGATACGAAAATGAACATAACTTCCTCTAAAAAATTTTGAATCACGAACAGTAAATTGTTTTGGAAATTGGACATCTAGAAATCTTCAGAAATATGTTACTCGTAACCCAGTTCATCTTATGGAATATTTGGCAGCCCTTGAAACATGACAGCTCGACACCACAAATCTTCCAATTCTCTAATTTTGATCCTTTTAGCTCAAAAACTCTTCCATTAAGCTTAAGTCCTTATTTAAGGATGATACTCTACCAAATACTCACAAAACACATTAACAACCAATTTCACTCGAAAATATCGCATAAATAATAGTAAATAGGGGCTTAAAACATGTACCAAAATAGTGTGATTATGCGAAACAATTTATTTCCTCACCAAAAGGTACAGTTTTTATAGAACATTTGCCTTAAAAATTTTCAAAACAGGGTATTTTTCGCAAAGTAAAAATAAAAGGATGAAAAACAAAAACAAAAACGAATCCACACCCCCAAATCTAATCTAAACATTATCCTCAATGTTTATTTGATATGAAATACACGGACAATGAATACACGAGGCATGAAATGTATGAACTCTAAATACAAAAACTAATAAACAAAACTAGAAAAATAAAAATAATAACTAAGAAAAATTGAAACAAATTACCTAGGTGGGTTGCCTCCCACAAAGCACTTTATTTAACGTCTAGACGTGATGCACGGTCTATCCCTTTGTCGAGGGACCATCATCCAAATATGGCCCCATTTGATGCTTACTTACTTTGAAGGAACTTTACCTTAATTTTCTACCGAGTTGAACCTTCTTCATTTTGCTCAACTTTGCGTAGTTACCAATGGCAAGGTCTCTCCCTTTGTCGAGGGATCATCATCCAAATATGGCCTCATTTGCTGTTCATTTATTTTGAAAGAACTTTTCCTCAATTTCCTACCAAGTTCTTCCTCCTTCGTTTTGCTCAACTTTTCGATAGTTATTGGTGGCAAAGTCTCACCCTCACCTAAATATGCATATTGTAAGGTCTTATGGAGAGGTTTCAGCTCTACCTTCGGTGGTTTTAATAGAGGGGTAGCTTCTAACATATGCACAACTTCAATTTTCAATGAGGTGATGTCCTTCATAGAGGATACAGGAGTTAACATTGATTCTTGATGCAATTCAGCACTTGGAGTTCTGAAGAAGTTGTCTTCACGAGTTAGGGTCGCGAGTTGCAAGTCATTATCACAGGTCGTGACATTGTCTACTTCAATTTCCATTAAGCTATAATCACTTAGAATCTCTTGGCTTGGAAGTTCTTCAGAATCTTTTTGCCTGAATGCAGTCGCAAGCTGTCCTATTTGGTTTTCAAGATTTTTGATAGATTGTCTTGTTTCCTGCACATGAGAGGCGAGTTTATTACTCATAATTCAAATTAGTTCCTCGGTTGTCTACCTTGTCTAGAAGGTGGATTGTATTGGTTTTGCATAAGGGGCTGTTGAAATGAATTTTGGTTGTTATTCCATTTGAAATTCGGATATTGTTGCCTCCCCGGATTATATATGTAGGAGTATAGATCGTATATTAGTTCTTCCTGCTGCAAATAGTATGCTTGAGCCATCTCCACCCTATTGCCACCTATCGTTAGGCATGATTCCAACGAATGTCTTGGATATGTACATACTACGCAAACTCGAGCTCTTACCACTTCCTGCAATAGATTAATCAAGTTAGTAAGTTGGAACCATTGTCATTGTTTCTTACCTCACACCGGCGAAAGATGGACGATCTCTTTGGCAATTGAATTCTCGAGAGTTCCCAGAAAAACTCTCAAACTATCTTTATACCTTCCGTAACACTTTTTAAAAGAAAAAAAATTAAAAAAATTAAAAATTAAAAGAAATAAAAATTAAAAATCTAAAAAGAAAAACAAAAAGAAAGGAAGGAAAAAAAAGAATTTAAACTCAAAACAAAAGTAAATAAAATACTTTCCTGACAACGGTGCCAAAACTTTGTTGGTCGGTTTTCACAACCAAAAATAATAATAAACCTTATAAGTACACAAATCATGAAGATAGTACAATGGATAAGTAAGAGTCGATCCCACATAGAATTATTTATATAATAAAGTTTTGAATTTATGAAGAAATAGATTTCCAAAACCTAGACTCATTAAAACTCTAATCCCAATTAAAATAGAAAACAAATACTTTGTATCCAAAAGGGATTCTACACACACAAACACTAAGGAGGTTTTAAAGGTGATTTGAATACTGAACATTAAATAAACAACTAATAAAAACACAAAATAAAACTTGGGAAAAATTAATAGGGAACAATAGTTAGGACCTCCACCCTCCACTAAACAATCCTTCAGTCCACAAACAATAATGAAGAATAAATTCCAACAAATATGATGAAGATATTCACAACAAGGTGATGGTGTTTCACTCAGGCTATATTGATTCTCTCTTAAGTCGTATGTAAGGCGCATGGGGTTTACGTCAAAACTTGTATTCTAAATTATAACCTAGCATGGTGTCTACTTAGATTTAATAATTGGAACCCATTAAGAACCAAGAGAATATGAATACCTCATGAACCCTAGAACATGGTGTATATCTTAAGTATTTATGAATTAATTTCCCTTAATTAGGTCCTAGTTAATTAATTGTTGCAAATAAGAACATGTTCGTTTGGTGTGCGAACTCTATTCTATAACATAGAATCCTAAAACGTGCTTCTAAAATGGCCAGTCAAAAGAAACAAGATAATAGAATAAACAATTGTTATGGAGAAAAATTAAAATCATCATGTAAGAGAAAAATAACACTTGATTAACACATATTTATGGAACTGAAATCATGTTTAGGGCTTCAAGATAGCCCTAACTAACAAAAAAACTAACTAGTCAAAACAACAAAGAAAAGTAAAGACATCTAAACTAAAGAAAGGTAGAACAAAGAATGTTGTTCTAGGTCTTCGATCTCTCGTCTTCCCTTCTCAAGTCTGTAGAAAAGCTTCTAATTTATAGATGATTTGGTCCCCTTGCTGTCTTCAAACTTGGTTGAGCTACGAATCCAATTTATTAGAAATTCTTGTGTCTTTCAGAGAAAGAATCCTTTCCAAAATTGACTTCTTCTTTCCTAAGAACAACAATAATTAACTTATAATTATCTTAGGAAAGTTTTGATCTTCTTTTGAATTTGATCCAATGTAAGACTCCCATTCCTTGCTCAAAAAGAACCCCTTTTCATCTAATTTTCGGACCGACACGACCATGGGCGCGACTTATGGGTCGCATGACCAATTTGTGTGCAAACTCACACAGTTCTCTGGTTTCAGCTGAGTAGACTGTACATTAGTACGGAAACGAGCATAACGTCCTCTAGAAAACTCAAAATCACGAACTGTAAAATTTGTCAGAAAGTAGACTTCTAGTCTTCCCAGAAATATAAGGCTCGAAAGCTAATTCGTCCTGTGGAGTTTATGGCAGCTTCCACAATATGACAAGTTTGCACAAGAAGTATTAAAAATCACCATTTTGAACTCAATTTCTTCTTAAATGCTAATCTATGGAAGAACTCAAAAAACACATTAAAAAGACAATTGCTTATAAGAAAACATAACAATAACCATAAGAATTGAGGGTCTCAAATATGTATATTTACCAACCTAGCAATTGACCAAAAAGTTAAGGTAAGTGCACAAGATCAGCCCAGTTATATGCCCCTTGAGTGGAAATATTCCCGAAGTTAAAGTAAGTGCACCAAACATATTTCAGGCATTTGTTCTGATAGATTGAATCTACTCTTTCAGTGCACAAGATGATGTTAGTTTAGTTATATGTTTTTCACATTTATACCTTGAAGTTATGAGTTCAAGTCGTATCCCTCTTTCCCATCAAAATTTAATTTCTTCCATAATCACATAGTTGCTGAAATAACCCTCCAACACATTTTTCATATGTTCGCACTCCAAGGCTGTGTCCGGTGCGCCTGATTGAATTGACTATTTTTATGGGATATGATTGGATTGGACTGAATAAGATTGGACTAAATTTGTACGCTAATATATTTGGTACAGTACGGATAAAAATGGTATTGTCCCTTGTTTAGTGTTGTATGAAATTAGATAAAAAAAAATAGTTGTATTTTATATTTAATAAAATGTAGGATTGATTAAAATAATATTATATCAAAATCATTTTTAAATAAAATAAATCCTTTAAATTCAATCTCAATTTCAATAAAATCATTTAAATTAAGTTTCAATAAAAATAAAATTATTTTAAATTAAATTAAATTTTGTTAGAAAATTGTAAAAACAAATTTAAAAATAATTATAAATATTTGATTTTAATTTTAAAATTAATATCAAAATATATTATATTTTAATGTTAGAATAAAATATTTTTAAAATAAATTTTAATATTTATATATAAATATTTTAATAAAATAAACTACATATGTTAAAAAAAAAAAAAAAAGCAAAAGATGGGACAAAACGTGCTCACGTTGTGGCAGGACTCGACGTTTGGGCCAAAATTAGTCCAACCCTGACTACCAAATGCGCCACTAATGTTGATTCATCCGATTTCTTCTCATTGTTTGATTTTTTTTATTGTTTTTAATTTCATTTTACTGTTAATACAAGAGATCGATTTTTAAATTTATTTAAGTTTGAACTAAATTGAAAATTAACCAAAATTATGCAGGAAAGTTGCTAGGTGAATCATGCATCAACAAATTAAGTAAAGAAAGCGTACATGGGAGAAGAGAAGAAGATGAATAAAAAGAGTGGCGACGGCTGGCGCAGCAGTACCCATCTCGTGGCTGGGCGGCTCACGCCCAGGTCGTGGCGCAGCGCCCGGGCCAGCCAGCAATCGGGCAGTCTGTGCTCAGGCCAGGACGCAGCCTTCTCGGCAGCAATCTTCTGATTGTCGAAGCTTTTGGATCTCCTTGAATCTCTCCCTCTCTCTCTCTAACTGGGTTGAGCCTTCTCTCTCGAATTTTGCAGTGATTGAAAGATGATGATGGCATTGTATTACAATTATGGGTAATTTGGTACTTTTAAATTCAATAAGGTTATAAATAATTATATTTTTATGTGACTAAAAATAATTTTTACAGATTTTAGAGGCTACTTTTAATATATTTTTTTCACTAAGAAAATTGAGGTGGTTAGAAAAAAATAAATATATAAAGCAACTTCTGACTATGTAGTCTATGTTGAGGATTCCAAATTTGGAGTACCTAAGTGTATTATTTAAATCCTATATTTAATTTTTAAAAACAGAATGTCCAAGCCTGAGTTGGCTTCTTTATGGGTAAATAAATCCTATGTAATATATTATGAGTAATGCTAGGTCACTAAAAATTTGTCCAAATTTTTACCCAAATAAGGTGACATGTGAATTGTTAACATCATGTAAACATTAAATGAGGTATTGATAATATTAGAAAATGACATTTTGAATAGGTATTTTGAAGTAAGACGAACATCATAGAAATAATGGGTCAAGATAAATTTGTATTCTCCTCCGTGAGGAAATTGAAATATTATATTCATATAATTAAAATTATTTTCGAGTGAATAACAAATTGTTATTCAAAGTGCACCCAATAAATTGAAAAAATTGTGATAAAATAAGCCAATTTTATATGGTAATAATATCAAGAATATTTGTGCTTATATATATTTGACCAATGTATAGTTGTCAACTGAATGTTGCATAGAGGCTCTCTCTCTCATGCAAATCATGGATCTCAGATCCAAAGGCTTGTGTGTGAGCACGTCATGCGACATTCGTTTTGAACCGTAGACTTGCACCCATGACCCAATTCAATTATTTAAGGAAATCCCGTGAAACATGAGCCTCACCTTTAATTATTTATTTTACTCTTTTGTATTGTTATCTATTGTTTGTTAGATTTATTCTAATATTTAAATATTTGTACTTTGTATACCGGAACTATTAACTGACAACTCATGGACATACAAATTTGAATAAATATTTTGAATAACCTAACATTCCTTTTATATTTTATAATGGAGTAATGAATTAGTAATGGATTTCAGCATCAACACATTGAAAACTGTTAACATTAACCTTAAACACTATTGAGGATATAACTCAATGATTGAAGCTTCATTTTCTCTCAACGGGGGAGTTGCAATTCTGCGTCGATCTGATTCTTGAACTAGAATTATGCTCTAATAATGACGATGCGTTTGAGTATTTCTGAACTTTGAATAAAAAATCCAGGTTTTGCGGGTGCTTGCAAGAGTAACAGAGTCGCTATTAATTAAGCATGTGAACAACTTAATCGAAGCCATGGTTGGTCTATCAGATACACTTTCCTGAACACATAGCAATTCAATCTGTATGCATTTTTCATTCCCTGAACCTGCCCTCGAATTATGATGTATTCGATTTGAAGTTGTCCCTTCATTCAATAGACCCACTGCAAATAATCATCAAACAAATTAAATTTAAGTTATAATCTTGGATGGTAGATCCTCATGGGAGGAAAAGTTCATTTAATTGGTAATTTATTATTCAATATATATGAGATCTTTTTCCTTTTAAAACAACAAGCTTTCTAACCTTCGATTGCTAGACTGCTGCTTATCATGAGCATATACCGAAAGAGAACAAAAAGCTTTCTAAAACTCATTGTAATATTATGGATTCTTATGTCTCAACTTATTTAAACTGTTAGAAGAAGATGAACTACCTACACTAAAAACAAATTTTGAATGCTTTATATATCTTTCATTGTAATACATGAAATTTCTCTTTCTTACGGCAAGACCTGCGAAATTTCTAGGATAAAGCAGAAAATTTTAACTTCACTACATTGGGTCCAATGGACCTGAGTTCCACTTATATCTTCTAATTAAGATTAGTCAAAACTCTTCTGACCAAAACAAAGATGACCATGATGCACATGAGTGGTTGAGAGAAACCAAGTCCGTTTAATTAAGGAAAAGTTTAATAGAGTCTAATCCACGTAGGCATTTATTGCTGCAACTGTTAGAAAATTGATATAGGTTGTTAAGATTCCCCCTAAGTTTTAACACCAGTTGTTAGAAATTTATGTCAAATTCCTCTTGCAGCGGAAGCAAAATAAAACATGTACGTAAACACACACTAAGTTCAAAGCACACACAAGAAAGCAAGAAAAATAATCAAGACAACAATTTTACGTAGTTCAAAATACTTTCCTCTACATCAACGGAGCACACTTGCACTTAATTCACTATGAAAGAATTGAATACAAAGACAATAAAAAAACTTTTACACTGTTTCTCTCTTTGTGTATCCTCTTTGCTAGTATTTCTCCTTTTCTCTCACCCTATTTTGTCACCATACAAAACCCTAAAATTATATGTGTATTTATTTGGAAAAATAGGACAAAACCGACCTAGGAAAGACTTCCTAAACTGGTTAGATTTCATAGTCAAATAGAAGTCTGATCAAAATAGGAAAGTTGCTGGCTCCGGTGCGCACGACCAGCATTACTGCCTAAACTAGCTCCCGCCTTCGCGTGACCTTACACGTTACCTACTGGTCCCACGACTCTTTGCCCTTTTTCCCATTTGCTAGCGCGACTTGCCCGTGCGACCTCTAGGTCACGCAACTCTCTGTCGCTTTTGGCCACTGGCCGTCGCTACGATTCTACCACTAAACTTTGTGGAATTGCAAATCGAATCCATTCTTGATTCAAGCTTCATAAATCCCAACAAACTCCTACTTGAAGATTGAAGCCTGAGGAAATGCCCTCCTCAGATGATTGACGGAAAAAAAACACTCAAATAACCCATCTTTAACCTCGGAGCCCCTACTAGCTGCCTCTCATCTCTAGTTCCTTTGACCGTAACTGGCTTGGTTAATGAGCGTTTGCGAGTGACAACCGCGAGCCTTCTGCCTGTGGTTCCTAATCGCGACTTTCCTCCAATGCAAGCTCCTACTGGCTTGCATCATTCCCTTGACTTGTCTCATCATAGCATTTAGGTTCTTTACCTGATCTTGTAGCTATTTGCTCATACTGGTCTCTAGTGGCTGATCTGTAACCTCTAGCACTATTTGATCTCGAAGCCCTTCACTTATGCCAATTTTTGGTTGCTTATCTATAACCTCTGACCTATCCTAATCTTGCAGTTCCCCGCTTCTATGTGCCCTGAATTTTATCTTTTGAAATGCCCTGCCAATTCTACTAGCTAACTCGCGACCTCTGGCACGTCCTCATCTGGCAGTCCCCTACTTCTAAGCTATCTTGGACTCCCGTTCTGATCTCGCAGTCCTTTACTCCTGAGCTACCCTGGACTCTCGTTCTGATCGCGCAGTCCCTTGCTCCTGAGATACCCTGGACTCCTGTCCCGATCTCCTAGTCCCTTGCTCCTGAGATACCTTGGACTTGGTCTGCTGACCTATACTGCTAACCCCATTGGTTGAACCTTCCCTTAGAGTTTTACCAATTTGTTGAAAACTCACCACTTTATGTTTCCCCCAATTTCTACTCTAATGCATATCGTTGTCACCTGACTTTAAACCTGCCTGCTTACCATCTGGAAGCACAATCTCTTGCCCTTTGACACTATTATGTCACGGCCTCTAGTGGTTGATGAGAGTTGTTGTTGTCTCTTGATTCCTCTATTCTTCTTCTTCTTTCATGTCATCTGGCTTTTCACTCATGAGCGGCTTTCCTTTTGTTCTCATAACTCCAGCTGAAATTAAGAACACTGAACCGTCTCATGTGTTCGCAAACCCCTAGGCTCGGTTTAAGCTCTAATAGAACCTCAACCTAGGCTTTGACACCAGTTGTTAGGACTCCCTCCAAGCTATGATACCAGTTGCTATAAATTTACGCTGAATTCTTCTTATAGCAAAAGCAAAATAAATCTTGTATATGCAAACACACAACAAAGACAAAACACACACGAGGAAACAAGAAGAATAAGCAAGATAGTAATTTTACGTGGTTCGGAAAATATTTCTACATCCACGGAGTGCGTCTGCACTCAATTCATTATGAAATAACTAATTACAAAGACACAAACTCTCACATTATTTTTCTCTCTGTGTATCCTCTTTGCTAATCTCTCTTATTAGTGTTTCTCCTTTTTTTCTTACCCTATTTTGCCACCATACAAAACCCTAACATTACATTGATATTTATATAGAAAAACAAAACCGACCTAGGAACGACTTCCTAAACTGGTCAGGTTTCAGACTCAAAACAGAAGTCTAATCGAAATAGGAAAGCTGCTGGCTTTGGCGCTGGTCACGCGACTAACTGCCAAAATTGGCTCCACCTTCGCATGACCTCGCGTGCGACCAACTAGTTGCATGACTCTTTGCCCTTTTTCCCATCTGCTGGCGCAACTTGCCCGTGCAACCACTAGGTTGCATCCCAGGTCGCACGACTCTCTATAGCTTTCTACCACTAGTTATTGCTATGATTCTGCCATAAAACTCTACAGAATTACTAACCAAATCCATTCTTCATTCAAGCTTTACAAATCCCAACAGCAACCAACTAGTTTGATGTGGCTAACTATAAGGACTTTTGTTAAGGATACAAAATATTGGTAGTTGATACAATTGGTGAGTGCAATTCTGCTGCATTTCCAAAACTTACCAGTTTCAGTTATGAGTGCAATTCTGTTACATTTCCAGAACTTGAGGCTCCAGCTGGTAAACTTATTAATCCAGAATCTAGCTGATGATCTAAGTTTCTAACTTTGATCACTGAACTGGAATGGTCATTAATCAGCTATTGATGGACCTCTGATGCACTCCCATGGTTAGTTAGTAAATAAGTTATTTAACAAACTTGTTATACCAGCTTTGCTTAGTTGGACTTTTGATTGGATTGCCTTAAATCTAGGAAATTTAGTTAGTGAATCACTGGATCATATAACCTTTCCAGATCTATGTATAAAAGCTGTTGTAACTGTTTTTCTCAAAAATTAAATTAGTTTATTTGCCTCCATTTTTGCTTCACATGATTCTCTGTTTTCTCAAGTCTGATCAGTCAAGACTTTCATCAAACATTTTCTTATTTCTATCAAACACTTGTACTTGACTTCTCATGGTATCAGAGCCCTGAATGGCTTTTAGCTAAAACCAAGATTCTCAATCCACGAATCACTGCATGTCTTCCTCTGCAAAGCAAGTTCAGTTTGCATCAATCTCTAAATTTTTCAACTTTAATCTCTCTATGAAAGTTGAACCGAGACAACTTTATACACTGAAAGGCAGCTCTTGTGTTGGTTGATAACAATTGTAAGTGAAAGATTAATTGGAGAGATTACTGATTATTAGTCCTCACTTGAGTTTTAGAGATTCTTGGAGACCTTGTTCTCTAGAGAGTCACTTGTTAAGATTTTACAACTAAAACAATAGCCACAGTATGTCAAAAAAGATGCTAGTTCCATTAGTGAGTTTATTCTCAATGTCAAAAGCCATGGTAATGGCTTGAAGTCTGCTGGTCAAGCTATTACAGATCAAGATCTATTGTTAAGTGTCTTAAATGGCCTAGGTCATGAATATGATCCAATGGTAGTTATACTCCCTCAAAAGTAGTCCATTATATCTTTTCATAAGGCACAATACATGTTTATGACTCATGAACAACGCATTGAACATCTTAATTTACATAGTGACTTAAGTAGATGCCTCCACCCCATCAACTAATTTTGCTACTAGTGGTACTGGCAGAGGTAATGGCAACAATATAGGTGGTTTTGCTGCTAGAGGAAAAGGTAACAATAACAATAATAACAACTGAGGCAAAAGAGGAAGAGGAGCTAGATAGAACAATAACAAATCGTTAAGTATGGAATCAAAATAATTCTTAAATTAGTGAACTTGTATTATGGAGTTTTTGTGATGTTGTATTTTGAATGAAATTGAAGTTATAATTTGTTTAATCAAGTTTGATGAGGTTGGATTTGATATTGTTAAGTGAAAGAAAATTCATTTATGTTAAATTGATAAAGATTAGTATGAAAAATTGTGTAGAAATTGAAGAATAAAGTGTTAAATGTGTAACATCCCTAATTTCACATAATTAATTTTGAATATATGTGAATATAATATTTATGATTTGAGGGGTGGAAAATGTAATTAAATGTATGTATATTTTTAGGTTTCCAAATGGACCAATTTGAACAGTCGAAAAACAACGCACGAAGAAAAGGGTATCTAGGTTGGTGTACACTGATTTCTGAATTTGTTATTCGTTATATATTTTCAGTTGAATTTCCATATTTTGTCAAATCGAGTTTGAAAATTTATTTATGGATTTTGTATAATTATGTTTCGTTTACGAATATTGTTAAAAACTGTTTAAAAATAATTAGGGAATATGATAGCATAATGGAATTTCTATGATTTCGAATAAATTGTTTTGCGAGTAATATTTGGAAACGATTTTGGAAAAATCGTATATAATTATTGTTTCGTAAATAATATTTGAAAATAATTTTAGAATATATATTGATATGAGTATAAATGAAAGTTTTGGCTTTGTGCATTTAATTATTGATTTCGAAAGAAACAGAATGATTTGATATGAAATTTATGAATTATGTATTACAAATATTGTTTGAAAATTTTGTTGCTTGAATTTAATTTTGATTCATGAATTATTGTTGATCACTTTGAAAAAGAATATAACGAGTTGTGATTGTTACATCTCACGGGGCAAACCTAGCATAGTCCAGTTTAGGCGAATCCCGGAGATAAACATTGCAATGATATTGATGACAGTTGCATCTCGTGAGGCAAACCTGGCATAGTCCAGTTTAGGCGAATTCCGGAGATAGACATTGTACTGTTATTCATGACTGTTGCATCTCGCGGGGCAAACCTGACATAGTCCAATTTAGGCGAATCCCGAAGATAGATATTGCACTGATATTCATGACAGTTACATCTCGCGGGGCAAACTTGACATAGTCCAGTTTAGACGAATCCCGAAGATGAACGTTACACCGATGTTATAGATATTAGTCCAGAAAAGTATGATGAGTATACTATAAGGTCAGAATTGAGAATGAAATTGAATAAAATGATTATAAAAGAATTGAAAACTGAATTTCGTATGAATTATTAATTGAATTTAGATGCTTTTATTAAACTGTTTTCATATGATTTATTTTAATGAGAAAGTTGAAGATTGAAATATTTTTATACGATAATATTGTGACATTTTTATTATGAAATAATTTTATGATTTTGATAATTGAGTTTAGTGTACACCCACTAAGCATTATTGCTTAGCGCGTTGATTTCCTCACGCGTAGGTATCAGAGACATAGAGGGAAACAAAGAATAGAGAGGAAGTAGCTGCAGATTGAAGGTCCAGAGTCACCCTTTTTTTGAGTAGTTACAATTGGATTTTAATTGTATATTGTATTTAGTTAAGCATGCATATACAGAAATCTGTAATTCAACATTTATATATATGTTTTGTAAATAATTGCTTTATGATTTATATTTCTTTTCAAATGTTTGTAAATATTAATTATATATGTTTTATTTGAATATGTTTGGAAGTCGCACTAAACGGCAGAGTGCACATTTGAATGAAAAGATATTTGAAGTGTTATTGTGGATTTTATTTGATTTGAGTTTTTATTTGAAAACAGGTTTTGGAAAATCCGAGAAATAGAGGAAACTCTGCAGAAATTTTTGAAAATAAAGTTTGATGGACTCACAAGAGATGATTTTAAATTAAAAATTATTTGATTTCCGAATTATAAAATGAGTTGAGAAAAGGTTTTTAAATTATAACTTATATGGTTTTCAGTTTATAAACAGAATGAAGAAAGTATTTGAAAACCCGGTAACGCTCCTTAGGTCGATCCAGACGGGTCGGGTCAGGGGGTGTTACAAAATGTGTTAATTGAGTTTTATATTAGTTGTTGTATTTATATTAATGATTTATTTGGAAATATATTACTTAAGGGAGAAATCTCCATAGTATGGGAGGAAATGAAATTATGCGGAAAGGCAAGAAATGTATTGAGACGAAGGAACCAGAGCACCAAGCCTAGAGAAAACTAGAAATCTGTGAGTGTTAAACTCTTTTAAGCAAAGTTATAGAAAATTTATTATATACATTTATTTATTTATATGTGTTTTATAAGTTAAATAGAAATTTATGCCTTAATCATATGTTAATAGAGATATTTTTATATTTCAGAAAGTTTGAAATTATATTTACAGCAAAAATATGTTTTGTCTTTATACATTTACTTATATGAGTTTTGTGTTTTAATTAAAGTATTTTTATATCTCAGAAATTTAGAATTTATATTCATTTAAAGAAATATGTTTTATATATATCCCATACTTTTTGATTAAAAGTTAGTTTTTAAAGTAAATAAAATAGATTTCAAACCATGGATACCAATTTATTATCAGATTATCAGCAGCTATCAGTTATCAGATTATCAGCAGTAGACCCGGCCGGTACACCCCGTTTGTGTGTGGTAAGTTAAGGGGGGACAGTCCGCTAACTCCAGGGGGGTTGAGTTTGTCGAGTCTGTCAGTCACCCACACATTGGCGTGTTGTCTCGCTATATGTAGCGACGCAGCATTCCGCACATAGACAGTTAGATGTCTTTTATCAGAATATCAGAGTCACCAGTGTGGTGCCAGATTACTCGCCTGGTGACACCCTCCATATGGTGCAGCGCCAGCTGAGTCGCCATATGAATTATCAATTATCAGATATGGGTTCCATTGTCATTATTAGAAAAATATATTTTCGCAGTTTTTCAGTTTTCACAAAAGTTTATTATTAGAAAAATTTTATCAGAAAAGTATTATCAGAAAAGTATTTTATCAGAAAAGTTTTATTAAAACAGTTTTATCATAAAAGTATTATCATAAAATAAAAGTATATTTTCTCAGCTTTTCAGTTTTCAGAAAAGTAAAGTTTATATATATACTATCTCATCTTTCTAGTTTTCAAAAAGTATGCAGTATTTCAGTTTATCAGTTTTCAGCAATAACAGAAAGTTTGAAAGGTTTTCAGTATAGTTTTCATAACAGTTTTCAGAAACTAGATATCAGTATAGTTTTCAGTGTGGATTTCAGAATAGTTTTCAGAAAATTTCAGTATAATTATCTGGAAAAGATTTCAGTATTTTCAGAAATTAATTATTATTCTTTTCAGTAAAATTTGAGGGAGGTTAAATCATAAATATTAGATTTATGAGAAAAAGATAACACTCACTGAGCTCGTTTAGCTCACTACGTTTTTATGTTTTATAAACCAACCTCCCCAGGTACAGGTACAGGTGCAGACGTTGCAGGAACGCACAGGACCGGCAGGACCAGTCAGAACATTGCTATGACAGTTCAGAATTTTGTTTAATGTTTCAGTTGTAATAATTATGTAAAGTTTATAATTTGATATTGTTTTTAGAGCCTGAGTATTTTATTTAAAAAATTAGATTTGTCTATTTCGGTTAATTCGATTTTTGTGGTTGAGTTGTAATTTTGGTGATGGACCTGAGGTCCTAACAGTAGTTGAGATTTGGAATTTTAAAGAAGTGTTCAAGTTTTTATACAGGTCTCCAAGATTTGGTAATATCAGAAAAACAGAGGAGATTTTGCTAAAATGTTTTTTTTTTTAAAAAAAATTTCCTACTCAGATTTCCAGTTATAAGAAACGGCTTAGCTTCATGGAAGCCTTTCAGCGAGGCAAGCCTCGATTGGGAAGTTACCGTGAAGTGCCGGCAGGCTACCTAATGGGAGATAATAAATTAGGGGTCTGTCAGTAAAAATCTAACAAGGAGTGAATACTGTAAATACTGCAAACTTATACGGTGTCTCCAGATCTTCAGAGCAAATATTACATGCTGTGAATTCAAGATCATGAGTAAAGTAATTCTGCTCAGATTTCTTTAACTATCAAGAAGTATAAACAATAACTCTATCATTATGCATCAAAACACAACTTAAACCCTGTCTAGCCAAAATCTGTATTTATTGAACTTGGCATACAACTGATGTTCTCGTAGAGTCTACTACACGATTCTGAGGTACATGCAGAGCACCTGTTAACTTCCTAGATACACCAATATATCATTAATAAATATGATCACAAACTTATCTAAATATGGTCAGAAGATTCTTGATGAACAGGATCTTAAATCCCCAAACAATAATAAAGTCCTGAATATATATCACAACCAGATTCAACTGCCTATAGCCAATACATAACCGTAAACTCCCGTCTTTCTTCTTAGCGAATAAAACTAGAGGTAGGGGGTCTTATAAAGCCCTTATTCAATAATTTTATAATTGTGGGTTAAGCTCTTCAACTCGGCTGGAGCCATCTTATAGGGAGAAATAGAGATTGGCTCAGTTCCCGGAGCTAAATCTATTACTAATTCTACTTCTTTATCCGGGGTAAACCTAAAATATCATTCGAAAATATATTTGGGAATTCTCTAACCTGATTTTCTTCTTACAACAGTCTACCACAACTCGATGACTGGATAACCAATCCATCCCCAGTGCATCATGTACGGAAGCTTCTAGATCAACTCCCTTGAGACATTCCCTGCGACCTCGTCCATACATTATGCTGTGACTTTCACAAAAATTAAAATTATGGAACACTTGAATAAAATTATAACTTGTCATAAACTCACATTTAAAACAGGCAACCCTAACTTTCAAAACCTTTGACTCTGATACCAACCTGACAGGCCCTTAACTTACTATCTTACGCTAGGCGACCTGCTAGCAACCCCACGGTAGCTTCCCAATCGAGGCTAGCCCGCTGAAAGGCTTCCGTAAAGCTAAGCCGTTACTTAACCTTGCGAATCTGAGTAGAAATTTTTTTTTTCTTCTAAAATTCAACAGAGTTTTCCCTATTTTTCTAAAATTTACCAAATTCGGGAGGCCTATATAAGAAACTGTACACTTCTAATTTTTATTTTCTCAACTACCACAGGACCTCTGGTCTGTCTCAAATCAACCACAACCATGTAGTATCTTTTTCAAAATACATCTAAAAATATTTGTAATTCAATTATAAACTACTGAACTTTAATAATATACATTTTACATAAGTGTTACAATAAAACATAATACATATTTCTAAAATAGTCACAACAATGCCTGACTAGTCTTGTAAATCCTGGGAGTCCCTGCAATATCTGCACCTGTACCTGGGAGATTGGTTTATAAAACATAAAAATATAATGAGCTAAACAAGCTTAGTAAGTGTTATTAGTTTCTAAACAATTTAATTTTTCTAATTAAAACCTCCCTGAAAACTGTACTGAATAGAATAGTAATCTATTTTCTGAAATCCGAACTGAAATGAATAATAATCTGTTTTCAGAAAACTATACTAAAATCTATACTGAAAACTGTATTGAAATCTGTATTGAAAGAATAAAAATATGTTTTCTGATAATTGTACTGAAATGCACAATACTAAAACTTTTCCTATTTTCTGAAAATATTGAAAAGAATAATAACAATACGTTTCTTGTTTCCTGGAAAACTATGCTAAAATCTGTTTCATGAAAACTGTTCTGAAATCTGTTTTCTGAAATCTATATTGAAATAAATAATAATCATAATACGTTTCTGTTCCCTGAAAAAATGTACCAAAATGCATAGTAATAAAACTTATTCTATTTTCTGAAAACAATATACTGAAATAAGTAATAATAATACTTTCTATTTAATTGAAACTTTTCAAACTTTCTGCTATTACTGAAAATTGATAAACTGGAGTAATATACTTTTTAAATACAAGCTGAGAATTTATAAACTATAAAATATGATGGCCAAGCCTAAAATAATTACTTTTAATTTAATACTGAAATAATTAAAATTCTATTATAAATTTTGACTTGGCCACTTTTTTTAAAACTGAAAAACTGAGATAATATACTTTTCTGAAAACTGAAATACTGAGATAATATATATATATTTTTAAAACTGAAATGCTGAGATAATATACTTTTCTGAAAACTGAAAAGCTGAAATAATATACTTTTCTAATAATTGAAAAGTTGAGATAATATATTTTTTTGAAAACTGAAAAGTTGAAATAAATAATGCCAATTGGAAATCCATATCTGATAATTCCATAGGGCGACTCAACTGGCGCCGCATCATATGGACTGTGTCACCAGGCGACTAATATGTGCTACTCTGTGTGACTCTGATAAAATCTGATAAGAGACATCTCACTATCTATGTGGCAGAATTCTGCATCGCCTACATATAGCGAGACAACACCCCATAAGTATGTAGGCGACTGACAGACTTGATAGACACAACTCCCCTGAAGTTAGTGACTTGTCCCCCCTTAACTTGCCCTACACAAATGGGGTGTACCGGCCGGGTCTTACTGCTGATAAATCTGATAAACTGATAGCTGGTAATCTGATAACTGATAATAAATGGGTATCCTATTGGCTTGAAAAACATTTATTATTTTTCTAAAAGCTTGAAATATAGACAAAACATATTTCTTTAAACTAAATCCCACAAATAAATATTTTCTCAAGTAAATATAAACTCAAAAATTCTGAAGTATAAGAATACTTTAATTGAAATATACTTGAGGCAATCAATTCTATTTTAATTATAAAACACATATAAATAAATAAACGTATATATAAAGTCATAAATAATTGAATCAAACATGGAAAACATTCTAAAGTATATTTCAACTAAAAATATAATTTTGCACTCACTTGAAAATAATAACTTTCTATAAACTTGCATAAAACATATTATGAAATAAACATTCACTTAAATAAAATAACAACTTACTAGAAATTTGCATAAAACATATTATTGAAATAAAATTTACTTTGCATAAAAATAATTTTACACTCACCAATTCCGAGCTCCTCTATAGCAAAGCTCTTTTCTAATATTTTTCCTTTCCTCCCACACTTTGGTGATTTCTCCCTAAAATAATATATTTCAATCAATCATTAATATAAATACTACAACTACAACTTACCCAAAAACTCAATTAACACACATAAGGCATTTAAATTATTTCCTTTTTCCTTTAATCCTCTTTTTATTTCTTGGTTTCGAGTATACAATATATATCAAATTCCTTAAATTATTTCCAAGGAACTCAATACAGTCAAAATTATTGAATTCATTTCATACTTTCAACAATTCTTTTATCGCTTCCTTTATACCAACCATTATATTATCAAGCAATTCATATGGAAATAATCTCAAAATCACAAAATGCAACTTCAACCATAAAATTCTAATGTTTGGCAAATCTTAATCATAGTTCAACATCACTTCCATTCAATTTATATATACTTTCATACTTCAAAATTAACTTCAACATTATTCCAAACAATTATTACATCTTTTACCAACCACCAAACACAACATCAAAAAAAAAAAAAACCCATAATACAAGTTCACTAATTTGAGAGTTATTTTGATTCCCTACACAATAATTTTAATTCATGCCATCAATTAATTCAAAAATACTCCAATTTACTCAAATAATATCTCAATTTAAAAATCTAAACTCAAAATCATAAAATCCCCAAAATCTTACCTTACTAGTTTGGGTAAAATCTCAATGGATGATTCCTTTGATGATTCCTTTGCCTTTTCCACTGAATTTCCACTTGAATCAACTTAATTCAACTAATTTCAAGCAAAAACATCACCAAAAACTCAATCAATTTAAATATAAAAATTATAATATCATCAAAATTTCAAAACAATTCAACTTCACCAACACTTACCCAAGTCCTCATTGACTCTTCTTCTTCTTCTTCTTTTTCTTGCTTGACCGAAATCTCCTCATCTTCTTTCTCTTTTCTTTTTCTTTTTCTTCTTTTCTTTTCTCATTTCTTCCTTCTCTTGGCTCCACTCTCTTCTTCTTCCTTCTTCGGCTGCAGCTCTCTCCTCTCCTCTCTCTTCTTTTTTTCTTTCTTCTTTCTCTCGACTTCTTCTCTCTTGACCGAACCTTCTTATTCTTTTCTTTCTTCTTCTTCTTCTTTTTCTTTTCTTTCTCTTCTTTCTCTTAGCTGGCCGAATTGCTCTTCCTCCTTCTCTCGAATTTTCTGGTTTGTTCTTTGTAATTTGTGAGTGGAACCTCCACTCACATTCATATATATATATATATATATACCTATACCTTTAATTGCAACATGCTCCCTTGACATTTTAAAATCCTAAAATGGCAATAAATTTACAATTAATCACATGTGATTGACCAATCATTTATTAATTATCAAACTAATCCACCAATCACATTTAATCTCATTAATTATTCCACCCACTAATTGTTGACTTGGCATTTCATGATTGGTTCATTTTTACTTCACATGAATTGTGCTTCTTTAGAGAAAATTTTTCATATACTAACTTACATCATTCCCATGAAATTAAATTCCAAAAATATTCCACACTTGTTAATCCACCAAAAATTGACTTCTAATTAGTGGTAAATTAATAATTCTTATAACTCCTTTAATACTAATATCCGAATTTTAGATTTTAAAATAAATCCTCAAAATCAGGTTTTACAAAGTATTTAGGCTTACCCTCTATAATTGGCAGAGATAAAAAGAAGATTTTTGGCTCCCTAAAAGACAAAGTGTGGAACAAACTTCAAGGTTGGAAGCACAAGCTCTTCTAAGGACATACACAATGAGTTGCTTTTGTCTTCCTTCTTCCATTTGCTCAGAGCTTCAGAGATTTTTTACAGATTTTTGATGGGGTTTGTTTGATGTTAAGAAGAGAGCACATTGGCTCCCTTGGAAAAAGATGTGTATCCCCAAAGAGTCCGGTGGTATGGATTTTCGGGATGTGTGTGCTTTTAACCAGGCGATGTTGAAATAAGGGTGAAGAATCATCACTAATCCCTTATCGTTAATGGCTAGGATCCTTAAGGTGAGGTACTTTCCTAACTCATCCTTCCTTGATTATGGTATGGGTAGACTCCCCTCTTTCATTTGGCGAAGCATCTGTTGGGGCAAAAATGTTCTCTCAAAGGGCATTAGGTAGAGAATTGGAGATGGGGAGAGGGTTCTTATCTATGAGGATCCATGGCTGCCTAGAGTATCTACTTTTAAAGTGTTATCTCCTAGGTCCCTCCCTGAAGGGGTTTCGGTGGCTGGGTTGTTCTCTGAGCCCAGGGTTTGGGGTGAAGAGGTGATGAGGAGGCATTTCTCCAAGGAGGAGACTGACTTAATTCTTAGCATACCTCTTAGTCGGAACCCTAGGAGAGACTCTATTCTTTGGCACTATGATAAAAGGGGCGAGTTTTCAGTCAAGAGTACGTATAAGCTAGCTCTCAACTGCCAAGGCATTGGGACTGCCTCATGTTCTAGAGGTCCTCTCTTCATTTGGAAATCTTTGTAGAACTTAAAGTTGCCTAATAAAATTAAGATTTTCTGCTGGAGGGCTTGCAAAGGGATCCTACCAACAAGTGGATTACTTTTTAGAAGGGGCATCCTCTCCTCAAGAGTTTGTTCTCTATGCGATGAGGGATTCGATTTTTCGGATCACGCCATTTGGGGCTGTCCTAGATTGAAGGCTGATTGGGTATGTTGCCCCTTGCTACCTGCCTTCCAGAAATCCTCTTTTGTGGATTTTCTGGACAGATTAGGGTTTATTTTCTCTGTGTAGGGTCTGAAGGTTGCTACTCGATTTGTGGTGGCTGCTTGGCTAGCTTGGAGGAAGAGGAACTTGTTGTTCCATAGTTGTGACAGTGAAGGGCTATCTAATTTTTTGGACCTCTGCAAGAGAGTTTCTGGAGCTCCTGGGTGGCCCTGTTGACAGTGGTGCTTCTGGTTTTGACGGGGGTGCGCTACCTCGTTCAGCTAATGGCGGCAAGGAGATTGAGAGTAGGGTGGATAAACCTACTACTGGGAGAGAGGTGTTGGAAGCTACTAAGAGCTCTGCTATTGGTAGTGGGGAGTGCTGCCGTTGGAAACCTCATGATATTGGCTTCTTCAAGTTGAATGTGAATACAGCTGTGGATTATGTTAATGGAAGAACTGGCTTGGGTATTGTGGTGAGAAAAGCAAATGACTCTATGGCTTTAGCTGCTGCGTTTTCTATGCAAGGCTGTTTCGAGGTGGAAGTTACAGAAGCAAAAGCCATTGTTGAAGGGCTTAAATTGTCCAGACGCAGATTTGACCCTCTTTTGGTTGAATTTGATGCTCTTAATGTCATTAATCTCTGTGTTGGTAAGTTGATCTCTAGATGTGAGGTGGACAATGTGGCTTTTGATATTAGGGTATTAGTTTGCTCTTTTGTTTCCGTTTCTCTCTCCTATATTCTAAGAGGCCGTAATTAGGTTGTTTATGGCATTACCAAAAGAGCTTTGTGTTCAATATGTAACACAGTTTGGGAGGACAATTTTCCTAACTGGCTTGTCAAGCTAGCAGATGTTGATTTTGTTTAGTTTTCTTCTCCTAACGGTGAATGAAGTTTTTCTTTCCCAAAAAAAAATATTGACTTTTACTTTCAAAAAAGCCTTATAACTTTTTATTTTTATTTTATTTTATTATTATTTAAGTTCCACTAATAGCTTATGGGGACAAAGAAAAATATTATCTGCTGACTAATAAGCATGGCCCCGATTAGGTTCGAACCGGGTGGTTCAAACAGAACCGCCGGTTTTGAATCGGAACCTAAGGTTCCGGTTCAAAATCAATTCCGGAATCGGGACAGTCGATCCCGGTTCCGGTTTCCCTAAAAAAAATAACCGGAACCGCCCGGTTCGGGCGGTTCAGGTTTTTAAATTTTTTTTTTTTTTTTTTTTTTAAAAATTTAAAGATTTTGGCCGTTGGCCACACTGCGCCCAACAGCCATCTGCTGCCACCTGGCAGCTGGCAGCAATGTAACCGTTAGGGAGCCGTTGTTCCTCTTGAAAAATTACCAAAATAACCCCTAAAAAATTACAATTTAACCCCTAAAGTTTTAAAAATATTAATTTTTTTCCAATCCAAAAAACTATATAAACCCCATCAATTCTCCAATTCATTCACACAAATTCTCTCAATATTTCTCTCATCTCTAATTCTCTCAATATTTTTCTAATTCTCTCATTCTCTCAATCTTGCTATTATTTTTCACTACTTCAATTGTTTTCATTATTTGTTTAAACACTTTATTTTATAAATTTATAATGGCATCACCATCAAGACCATCCATTTTCGAAGGTCGAAAATCTATTTCCGGAGGCCGAAGGTTCGTTTCCAACAGAAATGCTGAGCAAAATAAGCAGGTACCGGATTTAAATGTTCAAGAAGTGCAAAGTCGCCATTTCCCAGAATACAACAACGATCGAAATTTTGCTGAATACCTGCAAGAAAGAGAATTTGAGGAGGTAATTTTTGGTAATGAAACTCCTATTAATTTTAATCCTGATTATTCTCATCCCTCTTCTGGCGGTGGTCCCTCATCTGCTCCAACCCTCCCAATCCCAAATGAAACCGTACAATTGCCGCAGGGGCAGCCAGATTTGTCAAAGTACAAATCTGAACTTTTTAAAGTTTATATGAAGAGGGTGGAGAAGGATGGTTTAGTTATAGTGGTTTGCAATTATTGTTCCAAAGATTTTAAATGGAACAAATCCGGAGGGTACGGGACGTATTGAAAGTATATCAACAGCAAACATTCAGCCGAAGCTCACCATCAGCGAGGACAATACCAAATTACAAGGTACACATCCCCTAACCATCCTTTATTTAAATATACTGATCAAAATAATAGAGACCAATTAGCAAGAATGGTAGCGATCGAACATCTCCCTTTTAGTTTTGGGGAAAAAACTGATTTTTTAAAATACTGTCATAATGCTTTAAATCCCGCTGCATGTAGAGTACCTAGGACCACATTAAAACGTACTATGTGTGATATTTATAAAAAAGAAAAAAAAACTTTAGTAAAATATTTTCAAAATTATCCAGGTCGTGTGTCTGTTTGTGCCGATATCTGGAGTGATCATTGGCAAAAACATTCATACTTAGGACTCACTTGCCATTTCGTTGACCAGTCATGGGATTTGCAAAAACGAATATTGGCAATTAGAGTTTTTGACGACACCCATACTGCTGATAATATTTATAAATTAATGAAAATTATTTTTGAAGAATATTGTATTGAGAGTAAAATTTTTGCAATTGGTTTTGATAATGCTGCAAATAATACTGCCGCTGTTCCACAATTAATTCAATTGTGTCAACCCTATTTTGGCAGCAGATTTTTTCATCAAAGATGTGTTTGTCATTTTTTAAATATATGTGTACAACATGGTTTGCAAACACTATATGAGTGGATTACACCAATTAGGGATGCTCTATACTATTTGTGGAAACATCCTAGAACTATGAAATAATGGGCTAGGTATTGTAAAGCTAACGGGAAACATCCAATTAGGTTTTCCCGTGATATTCTAACTCGTTGGAACTCCACATATAAGTTGCTTTGTGAAAGCTACGAGTATAGAGAATTATTAGTTAGATTTATGCAGCATAATGTTAATACCATTAATTTATATTAACAACATTAGGATGTTTGTATAAAAATTTGCATGCTTTTAAAAGTTTTTCATGATGCAACAAATTCTTTATCCGGTATATATTATCCAACTTCACATTTATTTTTATTTGAAGCCCTTAATATTGTAGGTGCGCTTAATGAATGTGCACAAATAAATGAATTAGTTCCGTGTATTTATGCAATGCGAGAAAGATGGATAAACTATTATAGGGACATTCCTGTAATTTATACTATTGCATCAGTTTTTGACCCTAGGAATAAATTTAATAGTTTATATGAATTTTTTACACTTTATTACCAATCTCTAGGGATAATTGACATAGATGTTAGTGGTTTATATAATAATGTTAAGAATTTATGTTATTCAATGTATGACGAATATCGTTCTGTTTACAGTCCCTCGCTGAACATTAATGTTCAACAATCGGAACCAAGCGGAAGCGGTAGTACTAGTTATTCGCGCTTTCCCTCCACATTAAGGAAGTTAGGGGCAAGCGTGTTTACCAAAAAAGTAAGGACGTCGGGGAGTTCGTCTTCATCAACCTATGTTTCAGAGGTTGATGTTTACATAAACACCTCCTTTGAGTTTTTGGACACCCCAGACTTTAACATCCTACAGTGGTGGAGGGAGCACGCAACTAACTGTCCAATTTTGGCCATCATTGCCAAACAAATTTTTGGAACCCCTGTCTCGACCGTCGCCGTCGAATAGGAATTTAGTGCAGGTGGCAATGTTCTGGACGAGAGACGAGCATTGCTCAGTCCTGACTCAATACAGATCCAGGTCTGTGTTAACGACTGGACCAAGGCCACATACCGGCAGTAAGAATTGGATCTGGTGTCCGATGACAATGACTTCTTCGACACCAACGACGATACAACGGCAACCGAAGGAACAAGCGACGATTGATCACATCCGAAACATTACAGGTAAAAGAACTACGTGGGCTTTGATTCCTCCTAGAGGATACGTAAGCAGCTTAATTGAGGTAAAAGTAAGTGCAAGCCCTAATTTTTTATTTATTTATTTAATTTTATAGTTTTATAATATTATCAAAATTTTATTTCAATTTTATCGTTATTTGTTTACAATCGAGTACCCAGTTTATTTATATATATTATTATCGTTATTTATATATTTAATTTTTTTATTAATTTATTTTTAATTTTTAATTTTTAATTTTTTTTTATTTTGGCCGATTCCGGCCGGTTTGGAACCGGAGGTTCAACCAGCGGTTGAACCGCCAGTTCCAAAAAAACTGGGGAGGAACCGAACCTGGCGGTTCCCCCAGGTTCCAACCGGAACCGGGATCGGAACCTTCCCGGTCCCGATTCCGGTTAATTAAAATTTGGAATCGGAACTGCCGGTTCGGTTTCAATAGTCATGTCTACTGACTAAAGACGTTGATACTTTGAAAATAAATAGTTGTTGATTTGGACACGAGTAGTAAAGGACAAGCAAGAAAATCAAATGGAGATTTTCCACAGAGGACCACACCACACACAATGCAATAGTGTGACAAACGCGTAATCTCTTTTGAGGCTTCATTTTCCAAGAAATTTATAAGCTGGTATTCTATTCAATGTTACTGTTCAACATGACCAGTGATACAACATAAGCTGATATATTTTGACTGCTTGTTCTCTTTAAAAAATTTTCTTTCTTTTTTTTTTCAGTTTTTCTATGAATATATACATGAAGAATATAATTGTAGATTTTGAACATTCTTTATAAATAAATTTTACTTTTAGATTAACATAATAATATACTTTTTTAACAACAACAGCAGCATTTTTAAATTCGTCTGATCTTTAGGCCCATGAAGTAGTAATAAGACTCTCACACTCACATTAATAAGTTAGTAAATTTCTATTATATTTCTTTCTCAAATTCCTAAACTTTAATATTTTAAGAAGAAATAGAGGTTCATTTCTAATCCATGATATCTGTAAATACCCATTTATATAATAGATGGTTGAGCTTAAAGAGTAAAAAGGGTTATAGCAGAAATATTTTCGTTTCTCACTTTCTACTGGACAAGTTGCTATTGAAACCTATTGGTAAGTCATATTGTGATAATGTGATCAGTAAAATATCAAAGGTGAAATGGCTTTCCTCAGCTGCTGAAGTAGAGTCCAGATTGTAGGAATGTATCTTCTTACCTGTCCCGCATCAGGTTTATAATGGATATTTGAGCATCAGCTAATACGTTAGATTTTTACTTTTATAAAGTGCCTGTCAGCCCAATAAAATGGAAAAAATCTTCGGTGTATCCAGTCTACTGAAGATTTGACACGTAGTAATATCAATTCTTATTTTCTTCCCTTTTTGTTTAGAACTGACACGTGTCAACTCTTGAGTGGATGAGTGTAACAATTAGTAGTGCGATTAGTGTGCTCAATGAACTGAAAATTCAAGTGATATCGAATTGTGAGATTCACCATCTGATGGACTGGCCAACAATAGAGCACATCAGGCAAAATAGTAGCCTTCCCAGTCAGGACATGTGGTATTTTAGGCCGAGGGTAGAGCCCACAGAGCCAATAGAGTCTCCCAAATGTCACACCAGCAGTGGATATTCTAGAAGAAAAAACTTGGGTGCATCCTGGTAAAAATGATGAATGTTAACCTGCAACCTAAGGAGTATTTGTACCGCTGCAAATCCAAATATAAACAAAAGTGAACCGTGTTCAAATTATATCCCGTGGAAAATAACATATTAGACCAGGAGTACTGATGGATTTCAGCACAAACACTTCAAAAATCTCTGACATCAATACTCCAACCATTGTAGAGTATATGGCTGGGTGATTGAAGCCTCTCTCTCTCTCTCAATGAAGCAGCTTCTATTCGGTGTGCATCTAATTCACTGGACCTGAAATTTTCAAAGATTTCTAAAATTTTGAAGTCTTAATATGTTTCAGGATTTGTGTAATGTGATTGCCCGACTGCATAATTCCATGCAACATACTTGATCAGAATAGCAATGGATTTCTACACAAACATGTTGAAAATCTTCAATGTCAATCCTCAAATGCTATCAAGGAATTATGCTCTAATAACGATAAGAAGACAACGACGATGATAACTCAAGTACATATGAACTCTGCATAAAAAATCCAGGTTTTGAAGGTGCTGGGAGAGTAACAGAGTTGCTATTAAGCATGTGAATCACTGAAGCCATGGTTGGTCTATCATATACACTTTCCTGAACGCATAGCAACCCAATGTGTATGCATTTCATCATTTCATTTCTTGAACCTTCCCTCAAAGTAGAATCTGTTAGATTTAAAGCTGTTCCTTCATTCCATCTTTTCCAAGCCTGCAAAAATTTATATATTGTTAGAAGGGACTACTTTCTCAATGTCTACGCATATTCTACTAGTCTTAAAGCACTAGAGAAATTAGAGATGCACCTATAATATTTGGTACTTACGTAGGTTAGAAGGCACCTTGTTTCCTCTTCTGTACCAAAACAACTTCTCTTTTGACCACTCACAATTTCCAAAAGTAAAACACCAAAGCTGAATACATCTATCCTAACTGAGAAATGCTAGTGCATTACATACTCTAGAGTCATATAACCACTGCATATAATCATTAGTCAAATCAATTTGAGTTTCAATTTTTTGGGAGAATAGAGCTTTTCCTCATTAGACATTTGTATTTCATTTTCCTCCTATGATATTGATAGCTAAGCTCTATATTACTATATTCTTTTCCTTTTGAAATCTATATCAGTAGATTAGTGTACCTACAAGGTCCCAACAACTTCATTTGTACTAAAGTGAGTATGATCCATTTCAAACAATCTTGCCATGCCAAAATCTGAGATTTTAGGATTCATATTTGAATCTAATAGAATGTTACTAGCTTTGAGATCACGATAAAAAATCCGTAGTCTTGAATCTTTATGAAGGTAAAGAAGTCATCGAGCAATGCCTCCAATGATTTTGTAACGTATTTCCCAATTCAACTGTTCATGTTTGATTGGATCTACGAATTTATAGAATTATAGAACTTGAACAAAGTAAAAGTAATAATTCAAGAGTTGCTTACAGAATTACAAGTTCATGGAACAATCTTTGAATATGGGATTCCCAAAGCGAAAAACTTAGAAATGTTTTTCTTTTTTTGTCTAAAATGTTTCAGAAGTACAAACATACCAAATATAAAGCGATTGAAGCTTGAGTTAGGCAGAAATTCATAGACAAGAATCCTTTCCTTTCGTTCCAAGCAAAAGCCAAGGAGCCAAACCAAATTCCTGTCTTGAAGCCTGGCAACCAATATGACCTCATTCTTAAATTCTTCCTCTCCCTGCTTAGAATTCATAGATAGTCTCTTGACAGCTATTTGTTGTCCATTGTGTAGTGTGCCCTGGTATATCAAGAAAATATGGAAGCTTGCAAACCAAATTTTGCCTACTTGCAAGGATATGAAAGTTTCAGATTGTGCACCTTATTGATTTCAAAATTTCTTACCTCGTATACAGCACCAAATCCACCTTGTCTAAGCTTGTTAGCATCCGAGAAATTATCTGTTGCAAATTTAATGGTGCCAATGTCGAATTGCAAGGAATCAGTGTTTTCTATTTCTTTGCACCTTCACAAAAATGAAGGTGTTAACGAGAAGGAAACAGAAATTGTTTGGATCAAAACTTGCTCAGATCATAATAGATGAGTTGAATGAATTAGAATACAAGAAATTATTCTGTAATGGTAAGAGCCAACTCTGACTTACATTCAATTTCCTGCCGGGACTTCTTCACATTGAAAATTAAGACACTGATGGAAATTATTGATATCATGACAGCTACAGCTGCAACAACTATGGCATTGACTATTGAGAAACCTTTATCATTTTTTCCTACAAAATCCGATCAGAATTTTGTTTCTACTGAATTTGACAGAAACAAATTAGAAACTGCTAAGTTGACTAACAAATAGATTGAATACTCTAATACAAACTCATCGTGATACAATTTTTTATCATTCAGTAAACTCCTGACATTGATTTCACTAAAAGATAAAAGCCTACATCAGAATGGTACTACGATTGTACCAGACTGTAGTACTTTTGAAAGGTGGACATACCGTTGTAATTGTCGACTTTGTTATTGATTTGGGGACGGTGGACATACCGTTGTAATTGTCGACTTTGTTATTGATTTGGGGACGGGTAGTCGAAACAGAGGGAGAAGCATCAGTATGAGGTGAATAGAAAGGATTCAAGGCCCGCCCGAAATAACAGTTAGCTCTCTGAACATTACCTCCTATAGTCCTGAGGCAGCAAGCCTGAGATTCAGTCACACTTTGACGAAGACAAACATCACAATCACCCAGGGAAAGGTCCGGAGTACACTGCATTAGCGCATATATCTTTTGAAAGGTATTAAATTTTGCTTCTTTTGTCTCGAACTTGAGGCTAGAAGACCCCATAGAAACTTCTTTCACTAGTCCATCCATCAAACTGACCCAGGTTTGATGGAACTCTGTTAAATTCGATTTAACAAGGTCCGTCAAGTTCCCAACATATTCTACCAGTACTGGTGGCAGATCCAATATTCCAGAAACAGAGTGATCTGCATAGCGCACAAGGCAGGGAGGTTCTTTGTCTCCCCACGTAAATGCTTCCTTCTGGTAAGGACACTGTGTCATAATAGATTGAGACGTGGCTTTGACACAGTTGTTACAGCTTTCATTATTAAGACTGTCTCCTCTACAGTGCAAGAGCATAAACTTGGTTGGGGTCTTGGCCAATGGAGGTATTGTAGAAACCACCATTATTTATGTGTACATAAGGGGCAAGAGATGAGAGAATGAGATTTCGGTTATTATCATAGGGACCATTATCGCTGAAATACACAATGTCGTGACAAAAACATTCCTCTGCACCAACATTTGTAAGAGTAAGATTGATGCTGCTAATGAGCAAATAAGAAAACAACGAAAGGAGATTCCTGAAGACCTTCGAATGATAACGCATTGCCGTCTCCTAACTAGTCGAAATTATTGAAGGGGAGATCAGAAATGTGGATAGCCCAACAAGGCAACATTTTCAGTACTTAAAACATATTTCCTTACAGGAAATGTCTCTTCTTCAGGGCTATACCTTGAAAATTTCGCACTATGGAAAATGTGTGTTATTACATTTGCGTGAAGACAATAACAAGAAACAACAGACCTACACTTCCAAGGCTGATTTTAAAACCTTGTCTGATGCTATGCAATTATTATAGACTGTATTATCTGATGCATTTATGTTCTTGGAATATACTCCTTAGGTTTGTGTTTGTGCTGTTATAGGTTGTTTTTGGTCTTATTGTTTAATATATCGTCTTTCCAGTAGTTTATATCTTAAATAATATAGTTAAATTTTGATCTAACATCATAACATTTTTTAGTTGAGTCGCCATTAATATGACATAAAATGCATAAAATCTACCTTCTGACAATTGTCCTTCGTTCATATTTAAGGAGGAGCAAAATGTTTAAAAACTTAAATATTTGGGACAAAAAAGTAAGTTTCAAAGGAAAATTTAATTACTTGGTTTAGAGGTTTCAAAACCTCTAAGCCACCAAGGTTCAAACCTTGGTGTTGTATTGTAAATAATTATTATTTCTTACCATTGCTTATAACACCGCAATTGTGTAGGTAGATCTCTTCCCGTGTGGGAGTAGACCCCTCCCATTACTGAGAGTATTCGTTCAGGCCTTTGGTCCCGATAGTTATCCAGACCGTATTTGTATGATTTAATCTCGGTTGGTCCCGGTAGTTCTCTGACCCTTCAGATGTCAGCTTTTAAAAAAAAAAAAAATTAATTTAATATTTTTGAGTCAGTGGAACATGTTGATCCCCTTTGTCCGCTCATGGGCTTGGTATACTTAATTCTTTGCTCATAGACTTGGTATACTCAATTCTTTGAGTAATAATTTTTAACTGTATAGTATTTTATACAAGTCCACTCATTAGTTTAATTGGTTGGTGCTCATCTTTCTAATTTTAATGGTGAATGTTCAAATCTCATTATACGCATTTATCAGTATGTGTAGGTAGTTTTCTCCTCTTATTATGGGAGGAGATGTCTCTTCATTATGGAAATAGAGTTAATAGTAAAGTGTTAATAATTTTTAACTTAAGGGAGGTGTATTCCATTTAAATTTTAAATGACTTTTAATGATTTTTATAGAATTAAAAAGTTTAGATATATTCAGTATTAACTTTAAAAAACTCTATAAAAGTCATAGTATATTTAATATAGACTTTTAAAAAGTCTATAAAAGTCATGAGATATTTAATGTAAACTTTTATAGACGATTTAAAAGTCTATAAAAGTCATAATGTATTCATTTTAGACTTTTTAAAAGTTATAAAAGTCACGGGTTATTTAAAAAGTCAATGACTTTTATAAATATTTAAAAAATTTAGACTTTTGTAGACTTTTAAATTGTACATATAAATATCAGACCTAACAAATTCTCTTCTATTCTCCTCTATTACTTTGAATGACTTTCTAAGGAAATAAAAAAAATAAATTACATTACAACCGGGAGGAAGCTCAGGAAGCTCTCCTAAGAGCCTCTCCAACCGAGACTCAAAATGGTGCAAATGCACGATTTTGCGTCAATTTACCTTCCAACCCAGCACTACTTTGCTGTCTCCAATGCATATTTTTTGTGCAAATGAGCAGTGCTGCACCATATTTGGTGCAGCACTGCTCACTTGCACCAAATACTATGCATATTTCCAAATTCTAATTTTGCCCTTCATATTATAACTCTAACAAATTTTATTCCTTTTATATCCTTTAATCAATTTAATTAATTTATATATTTCAATAAATAAATAAATATATAAATTAACTTTATACAAAAAATATACCGTTGGAATTAATTTGTCGAGAGCTTCAAAATGAGTACAATATTGATATATATTATTAAGTTATTTAATTAACTTATTAATTAAATATTTAACTCATTTTTAATTTTTAATTTCACTTAAATTTTTAATGTATAAAAAAAATTATTTTATCAATTACTATTTTAAAAATATAATAATCAGTAATTAAATAAAAGCAATAACGTTAAACTAACTTCAACAAAATATATGGATAAAAAAAGACAAATTACAACATAGCTTAAACTTAAATAAAATACATGGATAAAAAAAACAAATTACAACATAGCTTAAACTTAAATAAAATACATGGATAAAAAAAGCAAATTACATCATAGCTTAAAATAAAACAGTTAATAACAATAATTGTAAAAATACTATTAATAATCCGGAATGTTATCTCCATTTCCTCCATAACCACCAAAGTATTGGTTGAATGTGTTGGATGATTCGATTCCACCTTGAGAAATAATATTATATTAAAAATGAAAAAAAATTAATTTGAGTATTCAATTTTTTTTATATAATATATGTAATTATTTAATAATAATATTATAATACTAAATAAATAAATAAATATTATTTAAAGAATTATGTATAGAATATTATTTAAAAATAGTGTTTGCACCAATTTGGTGCAAATTTGGTTGGAGATGAAAAAAATTTGGTGTAAGAATATTCTAAAAAGATGCTGTTTTTGCACTATTTTAGTACAAAATTTAGTACTGTGGATTGGAGATGGCCTAAGAGGATCGATTTTGCTTCTTCATTTTTATTTTATGGCTTGTGTCTTTTTTTTTTTCATTTTTAAAATAAAAATATGGATGGCCGCAAGTTATATAATGTTTTTTATAGCATAATGCCTTGTTTTTTGTGCCTTGTTTCTTATAGTATGATGGCCGCAAGTTACTGTGCCTTGTTTTTTTTTTCCTTTTTGTTTCTTTGTTATAGTAGGATGGCCACAAGATTATTTTATTTATGATGCCTTCTTTTTGTTTTTTATAGTATGCCACTTGATTTTATGGATGATTGATGGTTGCAAGTTATAGTATGATAAACCACGAGCATATATGATATTTTTTTTCATTGCTTTTGGTTAATAATTCCGGCCACATGTTTTATTGTCTTTGATTTTTTTTTTTTTTTTGTTTTATTGGTTTTAGATGATAATGCCAGCAACCCACCAATTATTTTATTGTAATTAATTTTTTTATTTCATTGCTTTTGTATCATAATGTCATCCGTAATCCACCAATTGTTTCATTGACTTATTGATTTATATATATATATATATATATATATATATATATATATATATATATATTATATGCCTTAGCTTTCTTGATGAGGATTTATGAGTCTATGTTCGATTTTAATTTTTTTGATAGTTGATTTTTTTTAGGGCTTGAAGAGTAAAATAAAATAATTTTTCGTTACTCATTTTATTCAATGTGGTCTTATAACATCTCATGTTGTGCAGATACAAATATTTGATAATCTCTGTATGATTATTAATCTATACAAAGATATGAATTGAATTAACTTTAATGTGAATTTTATGGGTAAGTAGTAATCTAGGACATGGTTCTTTGGGTTACATTATTCAGTATTCCTTGATTATTTGGTGTATATATGTTGTTGTAGCCTAACTGAAAACACATTATTGCAATATTTTGTCGGTTCAGTTGTGTATATGGTATTGTGTTATTGCAATATTTTCTGAATTATTCCCAACATGCATTCTTTGTTACTTTCTTGAGTGGTTGTGATTTTTTTGGGGCTAAGTTGTTGTGATTTTTTTTTTTTTAATACTATAAAACTTTTGTAACCAAAGTAAGATGCATGCTTAATTAGAAAATTAGAAATGAAAAATTGGAGTCTTTCTACTTTTTATGACATGTGAATCGAAAAGGTTTATCTCTTATGTAACATCCCGGATTTCGAATTATTAATGTTGCATATGTGGATATAAAAATTTATGAAATGAGGGGTGCAAAACGTAATTAAAATTATGTTTATTTTTATGTTTTCCAGGTGGACCAGATGGAACGGTCCAGAAATGAGAAATGAAGAAAAGAAGTGAAAAATTGAGACAGTGGGTACCGCGACCTCTCACCGCGACCACAGGTCGCGATGAGCTGCTTGCGGTGAAAAATGGCATTTTCTGGCAGTGAGCAACGCGACCTGGTCACCGCGACCACAGCTCGCGCAGACTAGCTCGCGATGAAGAAGTGAAATCCTGGCAGTGAGCATGGCGACCACCATCGCGACCAGGATACCGCGACGTGTGATCGCGATGAAGGCGGTGAAGTTGGTCCAGTGAGTACCGCGACCACAGGTCGCGACGACCGAAAAAATTTTTAAAAAAAAAAAGCTTGTCAAGGAAGTCAACAGAAAAATAGAAAGGGAAAAGAGAGACCGAGAGAGAGAGAGAGAGAGAAAAAGAAGAGAAAGAAAAAGAAAGAAAGAAGAGAAAGAAGAAGGAGAAGGAAGAAGAAGAAGAAAAAGAGGAGGAGAAGAAGAGAAGAGGAAGAGGAAGAGAAAAGGAAAAGAGAAAGAGAAAGGAGAGGAAAAAGAAACTCTAGAAACGCGATAGTCGAACGGAAACGGTATCCAGGTTGGTGTATACCCGTTTTCGAATCCTCTACAGTATTTTAGTTTGAATCTGCGAATTATTTGACGAATTTTGTTATTATGTATTTATAATAACTTCTTTGGAATGATTTTATATTTTGATTGTATTTTACTCGTATTTCGATCGTATTTCAATTATTACGATTTCATTAAAATTATTCGTGTTAGAATATTGTCCGAATATTGATTACCATTCATGAAATTATATATGTATATTTTGAGCATATTGTTTGGATTGTATATTGATTGTAAATTATAGTGACTATTTGAAAATGTTTTATCGAGACGGCCCTAGGATACTTAGACATAGAAATGGATATAGGAGGTTGGTATACCAGCTGGGTTCAGTGAGCAGTACTGCACCGACATTGACATTGCTATTGATGATTGATTATGTACCTCCTCATGGATTCGTCCAGGGGTAGGGAGACACGTACCTCCTCACGAATTCATCCTGGGGTAGGGAGACACGTACCCTCCTAAGGATTCATTCCTGGGATGGGGAGATATGTATCTCTCTAGGGTCCGAACCCTCGGTCTTAGAGTAGGGAGATACGTACCACTCTTAGGATTCGTCCTAGAGTGGAAGCAATGTTCGACAGACAGTCACTGTGGTCGAACGACCCATATTCCAGTCCTGGTATATGTTAAGTATTCAAGAGGGCTAGAAATGAATGATTTGGATAATATATTGATAAGTGAATTTCGAAATCGATTGTATACGTTTATGCTTTGGTTTTACGTGAATTATTTATTGTAATGAGTGTCCCTTTGAAATTCTGTAAATGATTTGCATTGAATATATTTATAGTTGATTATAATGTGATATTTCGTTATATTCTGAAAGATTATTTCTGATTTTAATACTTAAGTTTAGTGTACACCCACTAAGCAGTATTGCTTAGCGCGTTAGTTTTGCTTCTAACGCGTAGGTACTAAAGATACCGAGGACGGAAAGGACTGAAGAGGCACAAGCTGCAGAGAAGAGTTCAGAGTCACTACAGTGATTTGGGTAGTTATAATATTTTGTATATTATATTTGGATTAGCGTGCATATACAGAAGTCTGTAATTTCGAAGAGTTTATCTTTATGCTTTGTAAATAATTTTATGATTTCTGTTTTTCATTTTTAGAATGTTTGTAAATATTGAATTCTGAATTCTTTTATTTTAAAACTGTGGAAAAGTCGCACTAAACGGCAGAGTGCGCAAGTGATTGAAAACGATATTTGAAGTGTTATTGTAATTTGTATTTGATTTGAGTTGTGGAATAACAGGTTTTGGGAAATCCGAAAAATAAAGGAAACTCTGCCGAAATTTTGTAAAAAAAATATGATTTGATGGGCTCACTCGAAAATGTTTTTAAATTATAAACTATGTGGTTTTCCAATGGTTTGAAAATTTATTTGATGAGCTCACAATGGTTTGACAATTTATGAAGTGGATTGAGAAAGTTTTGAAAACCCGGTAACGCTCCCTGGGTCGATCCAGTCGGGTCGGGTCAGGGGGTGTTACATCTTACAACTTATTTTTCTAGCTTTAATTGATTATCACCAATATAAAAATGAGAAATTCACAAGAAGAAAATGATAAGGGAAAGGGAAGAGTTTTAGAAAAATATAAAGTATGGACCATGGAAGAGACCAATGAGTTGTTAAAACTCATGGTGATGTTGTCAATCATGAACAATGTGATAGTAATAGCTTATTGAGCAAGATAATTATAGAAAAAAAAGATACTCCCTGCTCTTAATGATAAACTCAGGTGTAAAAAGACTTATTATCTATATTTAAGCCATTTAAAATGGTTTAAACAACAATATAATAACTATTTGAGCTTATACATCATAGTTCTGGGTTTGGATAGGACACTGTAACAAAGAAATTCACTGCTAGTGATGAAGTACGAGAGAATCACTTTAAGTATTATGACAAACGAATAGAGTAGCATCAATATTTTACTTGCATTTGGATTTATGTAATCTGTTAATCACAAACGAACAGAGTAGCATCAATTCTCAAATGCTAGCGAGGAAATGGCTCAGTGATTGAAGCCTCATTTTGTGATAATGGGAGAATTCAATTCTTGAATCAGAACATTGTTCTAATGATGATGATATCCCTGCAGGTTTGGAGGGTGCTGGGAGAGTGAGAGAGTTGCCATTAAGCATTATGACAACTGAAGCCATTATTGGTCTGTCAGATACACTTTCTTGAATAGGTAACTGTTGGGTTTGGTCCACCTCATCATGTGGGTCACAACCATTTGGGTTCACTAAAGCCCAAACAAAGAGATGTGTGTGTGTGTTTGTCGGCAAGCAAAGCAAATAAAAGAGAAAAAAAATTTAAAAAAGTGAGCAGCACCAGAAAAGAAAACAGAGAGCTGGGGCCGAGAGAGAGAGAGAGAAAGAAAAGGGAAAGAAAAAATGGGTTTTTGGCTTCTAGTCTTCAAGATCCAACGGTGGATTTTCCTCCGATCTTTCCAAAATTTCAGTAGGTTATTTGTCACGATTCAAGTTATGCATCTATCGGTTTGAATAGTTGATTCCTCTCTTGTATTACTCCATTTGGTAAGAGTATCCAAACTTTGTTTGATGTATTTTGGTTGTAATCCACTTCTAGAAAGAAACTTTGTGTAACCCATTATATTCATAGTGAAAGTTTTTAGTGTGGGTGGTTTATCGTCACCTCGTGTTTTTACCTTCGTATTAGAGGGTTTTCCACGTTTAAAAATTGGTGTGTTGATCCTTGTTGTGATTGTTGCTATTTCATTGCATATTGGTGTTTTTTTATATTGATTGGCTTGTATCCTATATTTACACACAAAGATGGAAAAATATTATTATTCCGCTGTGATTATTGATTGGACTTTGGTGTTGTAGAATCATGCCATTGTGTAGTTTTTCTAATAAAGTGGTTGAAGATCATTAAGGGAGAGACAACAATCTACAAGATACCCTCCAACAGAGTATGTGACACTCACTGATGGGGGAGAGCCAGAGACTTACCCCGAAGTCATTTCACATGAAAAAAAGGAAGAGTGGTTGAAAGCCATGTAAGATGAGATGAATTCATTACATGAGAACCACACTTATGACTTGGTGAAGCTACCTAAAGGTAAGAGGGCTCTGAAGAATAAATGGGTATACAGATTGAATACTGAAGAAAATAGCTCACAAACGAGGTACAAGGCGAGGCTAGTTGTGAAGGGATTCAATTAGAAAAAAAGTGTTGATTTTGAAGAAATTTTCTCACCTGTTGTCAAAATGTCATCTATCAGAGTTGTGTAGGGTTTAGCTGCGAACTTGAATTTAGAAGTTGAACAACTTGATGTCAAGACTGCATTTCTCCATGGTAATTTGGAAGAAGAGATCTATATGAAGCAACCTCAAGGATTCGAATCTCAGGGCAAAGAAGATCTCGTTTGCAGGTTGAGAAAAAGCTTGTACTCTCTCAAGCAGGCACCTAGACAGTGGTGCATAAAGTTCGATTCCTTTATGGAGATTCATGGGTATAATAAGACAAACTCTGACCATTGTGCATTTGTGAAGAAATTTTCTAATGAGAATTTTATTATTCTCTTACTGTATGTTGATGATATGTTGATTGCTGGTTATGATACGAGTAAGATTGAGGCTTTAAAGAAAGATCTCAGTATGTCCTTTGCTATGAAGGATTTGGGGCCAGCTAAGCAAATCCTTGGTATGAAGATTATTCGTGATAGGAAGAACAAGAGACTTTGGTTATCTCAAGAGAGATATATTGAGAAAGTTTTGGAGCAGTTCCATATGAGCAAGGCAAAACCAATGGCATCTCCACTTGCAGGTCATTTCAAGCTAAGTAGTCAGCAATGTCCTTCAAGTGAGAACGAAAAGCAGGAAATGAAGAAGATATTGTATGCTTCTACGGTTGGAAGTCTCATGTATGCCATAGTGTGCACTAGGCCAGATTTAGCTCATGCAGTTGGAGTCGTTAGTCGATTTCTCTTAAACCCAGGAAAGAAGCATTGGGCTGCAGTGAAGTGGATTCTTAGATATCTCAAAGGTACCTCCAAGATATGTCTATGTTTTGGAAAGGGTGAATGTGTGCTTGATGGTTTCACCGATGCAGATATGGCTTGTGACATTGATTTTAGGAAGTCCACTTCAGGTTACCTGATTACTTATGCAGGGGGAGCAATGTCATGTCTATCTTGATTACAAAAGTGTGTTGCATTGTGTACGACTGGGAAGAGTACATTGTTATTACCGAAGCTTGCAAAGAAGTCTTGTGGATGAAGAAGTTCCTACAAGAATTGGGTCAGAAGCAAGAGAAGTTTATTCTCTACTGCGACAGTCAGAGCGCCATACATCTAAGTAAGAATTCTTCCTTTTACTCTCATTCTAAACATATTGATGTTAGATATCATTAGATTCGAGATGTGTTGGAAATGAAGTTGTTACAAAATGAAAAGATAGATACCAATGACAATGGGTCGGACATGATGATAAAGACTCTACCTAGAAAGAAGCTTGCCACCTGTAGAGAGATTGCAGGCATGGGGGAGCCCTACCCCACATGAGGTGGAGGGGGAGATTTGTTGGGTTTGATCCACCTCATCATGTGGGCCACAACCATTTGGGTTCACTAAAGCCCAAACAAAGAGATGTGTGTGTATGTGTTTGTCGACAAGCAAAGCAAATAAAAGAAAAAAAAAAATAAAAAACGTGAGCAACACCAGAAAAGAAAACAGAGAGGTGGGGCCGAGAGAGAGAGAGAAAGAAAAAGTGGGTTTTTGGCTTCTAGTCTTTAAGATCCAACGGTGGATTTTCCTCCGATCTTCCCAAAATTTCAGTATGTTATTTCTGACAATTCAAGCTACGCATCTATCAGTTTGAATAGTCGATTCCTCTCTTGTATTGCTCCATTTGGTAAGAGTATCCAAACTTTGTTTGATGTATTTTGGTTGTAATCCACTTCTAGGTGAAGATCTTGATGTTAGTATGTGCCTCTAGTGTTATCTAGAGAGAAACTTTGTGTAACCCATTATATTCATAGTGGAAGTTTTTAGTGTGGGTGGTTTACCGTCACCTCGTGGTGTTTACTTTCGTATTGGAGGGTTTTCCACGTTTAAAAATTGGTGTGTTGATCCTTGTTATGATTGTTTCATTTCATTGCAAATTGGTGTTTTTTATATTGATTGGCTTGTATCCTATTTTTACACACAAAGAAAGAAAAATATTATTGTTCTGTTGTGCTTATTTATTGGACTTTGGTGTTGTAGAATCACGCCATTGTGTAGTTTTCCCAACAATAACAACCCAATATGTATGCATTTCATAATTGCATTTCTTGAATCATCCCCCAAAGTTGAATCAATTAGATTTGCACCTGTCCCTCCACTCCAACTTTTCCATGCCTGCAAAAATTAATTATAACGAAGGAAGTGACCATATACTAATTTTCAAAATGGAACTTTTGGAAGCTTCACGTGTCAGATAAAATTGAAGATATAATGTATCTTACTTACATAGGTTACAAGGCACTCGGTTTCGTCTTCACTACTAAAACAACTTCTTTTTTGACCGCTCGCAATTTCCAAAGTTAATACACCAAAGCTGAAGACATCAAATTTATCTAAGAAACGCTTATGTTTTAAATACTCCAGAACAATATATCCACTGCATACATAATCACTAGTGAAATTAAGATTAGTTTCAGTGTCAATAATTGAGATCATCACAAAGTTCTTCATGTTTATACTTCTTCATGTTTATACATGAAACATTTCATTTGCCTCTTACCTGAAATACTTACAGGGTCTCAACGACATTACTTTGAGGAATATAATGAGAGGTTATTTGGCATATTTAAATCACGGTTCACAATTTTCAAACTAGCTCCTCCATTCCCATTTAATACACAAGCAAAGCTAGTGTTGACTTGTGGAGGACTACACAACTTTCTTCTCAAAGAGTGTCGTTCTAATGAATTTCCAGTTGAACTAGATAATGAAGCTTGATCATCTTCATCATTACTAGTTAATAAAGAGGACATTTTGGACATTTTTTTGAGATTCGAGAACAACAAAGAAAGAATGCTAATAAATAGAGGGCTGCTATAGCTACGGATATGTGGGTGATGTTAGGCTGATTGATAATAATAGAGATTAATGATTTCTTTTCATCAAGGACGTCAAATATATGATGAGTAATAAATGTTTTAAAAAAACTTGGTATTTTGGTTAATTATTTAACTATATTTTTCTTTTATGTCCATATTTACTTGGTCAAATTTCTAACAATACCCATTATTTATAATTTTAAAAGTTAATGGAAGTCTACAAACATCTATAAAAGTCTATAAAAGTAAGTTTATAAAAGTATTTTTAGTAAAGTAATTAAAAGCCTATCAAAGTCTATAAAAATCATTTAAATGAAAGTCTATGAAAGTCTATAAATATCGTTCATAAATTTTACAAAGTCTATAAAAGTCATTAGAAATCCATAATACAAAAGTCAATTACTTAAAAAAAAAAAAAAGTCATTTAAAGTCATCCAAATTCTGAATTGAATACACACCTTTAAATCTTATCTCTACCAGCTATAAAAGTCGTTGAAAACCAAAACATGAAAAATAAGAAAACAAAAATCATTTACAAAGTTGCTATTGAAATTTAAAGTCCGAATATGCTTTCTTTCTTTTGATGTGTTCACTATTTTACTTGCATTTGGATTTATGTAATCTGCTAATCACAAACGAACAGAGTAGCATCAATTCTCAAATGCTAGCGAGGAAATGGCTCAGTGATTGAAGCCTCATTTTGTCATAATGGGAGAATTTCAATTCTTGAACCAGAAGATTGTTCTAATGATGATAATGATGATGATATCCCTGGAGGTTTCGAGGGTGCTGGGAGAGTAAGAGAGTTGCTATTAAGCATTATGACAACTGAAGCCATTGTTGGTCTGTCAGATACACTTTCTTGAACACATAACAACCCAATATGTATGCATTTCATAATTTCATTTCTTGAATCATCCCCCAAAGTTGGATCAATTAGATTTGCAGCTGTCCCTCCATTCCAACTTTTCCATGCCTGCAAAAATTAATTATAACAAAGGAAGTGCCTATATATGCATTTTCATAATGGAACTTTTGGAAAATTCACGTATAGGATAAAAGTGATCAATATATGTCTCTTAATTACATAGGTTACAAGGCACTCGATTTCGTCTTCACTACTTAAACAACTTCTTTTTTGGCCGCTCACAATTTCCAAAGTTAATACACCAAAGCTGAAGACATCAGATTTATCTGAGAAACGCTTATGTTTTAAATACTCTAGAGCAATATATCCACTGCATACATAATTATTAGTGAAATTAAGATTAGTTTCAGTGTCAATAATTGAGATCATCACAAAGTTCTTCATGTTTATACATGAAACATTTCATTTGCCTCCTACTTGAAATACTTACAGGTCCCGACGACATTACTTGTAGTAATGTGTGATTGATCCATTTCAAATAATTTTGCCATGCCAAAATCTGCAATTCTTGGATTCATGGCTAAATCTAATAGAATATTACTAGTTTTAAGATTACGGTGAATAATTCGAAGTCTTGAATCCTCGTGAAGGTAAAGAATTCCCTGAACAATACCTCCCAAGATCATGTAACGCTTTTCCCAATCCAAATATTCATGATTGATTGGATCTAAAAAATTTATGATATTATAGGTCTTTTAGTGCATGTATTGCCAGATTAAAACAAGAGAGTAGCTTTTGTAATTGCAAGTTCATACTACATATATGAGCGCTAATCAGGTACAGGATCTCGCATATATTTTTGTACGGGATCCTTAATTCACACCTGTAGTAATTAGGGATCCACACTTGATAATTTCTACTACATACATAAATGATTCATTATCATATATATATTCTTAAGTGCAAACCTTCTTATATAAAGAAATGATCAGGTGTAAGATCCCCTATGTTTTTTCGTGTAGGATTCGACTCGACAATGTTATAAAGTTCATTCTATAACTTTACAGAGTTGATCCCCCACACCTAATAGTTATATATATATGATATGTTTTCTGAAGGAAGTTAAAAGAATTCGATTTAAAATGGAATCAGAAGTGCAAACTTACCGAATATGAAGTGGTCAAGGCTTGAATTAGGCACAAACTCATAAACAAGAATTCTTTCTTTTCGTTCCAAGCAAAAGCCTAGCAACCTGACCAAATTCCTGTGCTGAAGCCTGGCCACCAATGAGACCTCATTCTTAAATTCTAGGTCACCTTGTTTAGAATTTATAGATAGTCTTTTAACAGCTATTGCTTGTCCATTGGATAGCTTGCCCTATCATTTTAATTTCAAGTAAATTGTTAGAGCTGGCAAAAACAAGTTTAACACTTCCCATCTCCATGGAAATCAAAGTTTTGGACTATACATATATATCATTTGCAAAATGTCTTACCTTGTACACAAAGCCAAATCCACCCTGTCCAAGCTTATTGGCATGGGAGAAATTATCTGTTGCCAATCTAATGGTGCCAAAGTCGAATCGCAAGGACTCTATATTTCTGATCCCCTCAACATCTTTATAAAAATGAGCAAGTTAACAAGGAAACAACAATAACAAAAAGAATTAGGTTTGTCAATTTTATTATAAGAGTTAAGGGCATCCCAAGCTATAATGTCCTGCTATGATTGGTGCATAGAATTTATTTTTGTATAATGAGTCATGTCCTAATGAAATAAAGAAATTTTGTGCTTGACTTTATTAGTAGCTGTGAGGGTATTTTTGTAGGAATTGTTATTGTATAATGTGAAGAGCCACCTCTCACTTACCTTCAAATTTCTCTTTGACCTCCCTTGTTCTTAAGAAAATGGAGATGAAGATGATCAATATCACAAAACCAACAACAGCTGAGACAATTATGATGATGATGTTTCGAGTATTGTTACCATCTTTACCTGAAAAACCACATTAAAATTAATTTGAATGTTGAATTTGACACCAATGTATTAACCACAACGACATAATTAAGACAAAAAGTTGCTATAAATGAAAAGAAAAATTATTTTCTCTGAGCAAAGAATCATAACAAAAACTAGGGCCGCCAAAAGTACATGTAAATAAATGTAAGTCAAGAGTATGGTAGAGCAGAAAATATGCAAAATAATATGATGACATACACGCGTCAAATTGTTGGTGGCCTAGTTTCAATTTTGGATCAATAATTGGCCATCTTCAAGTTGACTTAGTGAATTCTAGTTCCATTGAGGAGACATTTAAAAAGAACAAATATGGGAGAATCTAACCGTATATCTTCCATACGTGCTATCACCGTATCTAATCATATATTTACTCATGTTATATGATGTGATTTGGCTAGAAGCATGTATCCAAAATAATATGATGAATAGATACCTTTTGTAGTTTTGGGGTCGTTTGATGGCGGTGTTAATTCATCAGCTGAAGGGTGATAGAAACGGTAGATCTCATACCTTAATTTACAGCTAGGTGCTTCAATTGTTGCTCCTTCCTTTCCATTACAACAATCCGGAATTCTTCCAGCAATGGTGTCCAGGCAATCATTGCATTGCAGCTCGGACAGGTCAGGAGTGCACTGAACAAGTCCATATAATGTTTTGAAGTCTGGGGCAGATGTGTTTCCAGTGGCGAACTTGAGAAGGGAGCCACCCGATGCAGCTTTGCTTCTCAGACCATCCAAAAGACTTCTCAGAACTTGATTGAACTGATCCAAACTGGTCACATTTTCTGGATTAATCATACGATATCTAGGTGCAACTTCCATGGTTTTAAAGATTGAGCGGTTTGAGAAACGTAACATACAATCATCATAAAATCCGATTGCCTCCTTGGGGTTGCAGCAGACCTCTAAGAGCTTGGAGACAGAGTCCCTGATGCAACTACTGCAAACATCAGGATTAACATCTCCTCTGCAGAGTGCAATCACCTTGACTTTGTCAGAGTTTAGATCAGCAGAGAAATTGTAAAATCCATAGTTGGTTTCTGAATTGGAAAAACCTGATAAGAGGAGGCTACTCAGGTTTTCGTGGTAAGTAGTATTAACTGTGCAGTTAACCGGGGCGGTCTCGTTGTGGATTAACTTACCTTTGTCGGATAACCAGTAATACCTTAAGAAACTTTGCTGGGCAACCGTGAGGGTGACAAGGTGTAGAAGAACACAAGAAAGGTAGACAAACTGTTGAATTGATACTTAGTTATTTTAGGAGTCCCACATTGCTTGTATAAATTTGGTAGGTGGCTTTGTAAGGCTATAAATAAGCCTTTCCCTTGCCAAATTAATCCATCCAAAAATATTTGTATTTCTTCCTCTCTATTGTAAGGGTGATTGATAAACTCAATCTTGCCCAAGTTGTAATTTGGAGTTCATCCAATTTTGAAGATAGTGGAAGTGGTCAGCGGCGCTCGAGGACGTAGGTAACATTTGTACCGAACCTCGTAAATTTCTGGTGTTCTTTATTTTTCTGCTTTTGTATATTTTTTTTTGTTTATTATCTGTTTCGGTTTCTTTCAATATTATTTTGTCGGGTTTGTTTGGAGTTCTATTCACTGGTATTCGTGAATAGTAACTATTTCGGATAGGGAAAATATACCCGATTTTCCCAACAATTGGTATCAGAGCCTCGGTTGTGTTTTAAGCTGCTGAAGGTGTCAGATTCTCTAGAAAATTCTTAGTATGCTCTGTGGTTGCAGTATTGTCTGATCTTCCACATCAGAAAAGAATTGTTCTTGAGTTTGCTGACTTTGTGGTTGCTGAAAGTCAGTGTGGTGGTGTGGAAAGTGCATGTCTAGGCAAGGTCTGGCTAAGGAAAGACTTGGTACTTAAGAGTGTCCGTTGTGACCCACCTCTCTTTCCTGGGACGTTACCTGGTGCACTATTCACGGCTACATACACTATTTCAGTATACGGGTACTGTTCATAAATACAGTACTGTTGCAGTTTTTTGAGTTTAGCAGCTTAAAGAAATGGCGGAAGAAAAGTCTACCTCATTCAAAGGCCAGTCATCCTCCCAGCCATCCACGTCATCTATACTGGGCAGGGCATCTGTAATGAAAATGAAGTTTGAGGTAGAAAAGTTTGATGGAATCGGCCATTTCGGTATGTGGCAAGGCGAAGTTCTAGATGCTCTCTTTCAGCAAGGTCTAGACATCGCCATTGAAGAAGAGAAACCAGAAGGAGCAGATGAAACTGAGTGGAAAAATATCAACCGCTTAGCATGTGGTACAATTCGTTCGTGTCTCTCAAGAGAACAGAAGTATACGTTCATGAAGGAGACATCTGCAAGTAAGTTGTGGAAGGCGTTGGAGAACAAGTTCATGAAGAAGAGCGGCCAGAATCGCCTCTATTTGAAGAAGAAATTGTTCCGATTTGATTACCTTCCTGGTACCACGATAAACGACCACATTACTGCTTTCAATCAGTTAGTAGCAGATTTGTTAAATTTGGATGAAACCTTCAAGGATGAAGATTTGGCTTTAATGTTGTTAGCCTCCCTTCCTGATGAGTTCGATCACCTTATTACAAGCTTACTAATTGGGAAGGATAAAGTGTCATTTGATGAAGTCTGCACTGCCTTATATAGCCATGAAATTAGAAAGAAAGATAAAAAAGAAAGTAGGAATGAAGCAGCAGAGGCATTGACAGTAAGAGGGCGTTCACAAAAACAACAAAAAGGAAGGAGAGGAAGATCTCGCTCAAAAGGAAGACTTGGTAAAGATGAATGTGCCTTTTGTCACGAAAAAGGCCATTGGAAGAAAGACTGTCCGAAGCTGCAGAAGAAAGGAAAAGTTGTATCGTCTGGTGCATGTGTAGCCGAAAGCAGTGACGATTCAGATTTTGCACTGGTTGGATCATCAACAGCATCCCATCCTGATGATTGAATTTTGGATTCAGCATGTACCTTCCATATGACTCCTAATAGGGAGTGGTTCTCTACCCTTGAAGAACTAAATGGTGGAGATGTTTTCATGGGCAACGATAGTCCATGCAAAATTTTGGGGATTGGTACAATTCGACTGAGGAATCAAGATGGCTCAACCAGAGTTCTGACGGACGTTCGTTATGTTCCAGATATGAAGAAGAATCTCATCTCTTTGGGAGTCTTAGAATCTAAAGGCTTCACTGTGACTATGCAGAATGGGATATTGAAAGTTACTTCTGGAGCACTTGTGGCAATGAAAGGCGTTCGGAAGAATAGCTTGTACTACTACCTTGGTAGTACAGTTATTGGGACAGCAGCAGCAGCAGTCTCTGAAGAGGAGAAAGATTCAAAAATTACCAAGCTGTGGCATATGCGTTTGGGACATGCTGGTGAAAAGGCTTTGCAAATACTGGTGAAGCAAGGCTTATTGAAAGGTGCTAGAACCGGCAAGTTGGATTTCTGTGAGCATTGTGTTTTGGGGAAGCAGAAAAGAGTGAGCTTTGGCACCGTACTCCATAATACGAAAGCTATCTTGGATTATGTTCATACTGATGTATGGGGACCAACAAGGACTCCGTCTATGAGTGGCAAACATTATTATGTCACATTTGTCGACGACTTCTCAAGAAGAGTTTGGGTGTATCTCATGAAGAGGAAGGATGAAGTGCTGGAAATTTTTCTCAAGTGGAAAAAGATGATTGAGACTCAGACCGGTAGAAAGATCAAGCGACTGAGGTCTGATAATGGGACTGAGTACACAAATGACCCATTTATGAGAGTTTGTGAAGATGAAGGCATTGTGCGACACTTCACGGTTCGAAAAACACCACAACAGAACGGAGTTGCAGAACGTATGAACCGAACTTTGCTGGAGAAGGTTCGGTGTATGTTGTCCAATGCTGGGTTGGGCAAGCAGTTTTGGGGTGAGGCTGTGACGTATGCGTGTCATCTCATCAACCGTCTACCATCGTCTGCACTTGAAGGCAAAACACCTATGGAGGTATGGTCTGGAAAACCTGCAACTGACTATGATTCCTTACATGTGTTTGGTTCCGCTGCATACTACCATGTTATGGAATCGAAGTTGGATCCAAGAGCCAAGAAAGCTACTTTTATGGGGATCGCATCTGGTTCTAAGGGATATCGTTTGTGGTGTCCTGAAACAAGAAAGTTAGTCATCAGCAGGGATGTTACCTTTGATGAATCTGCCATGTTGAGCAAGGTAACTGAGAAGACCGATGGAACTTCGCAGCAGGTGGAGCAAACTTCGAAGCAGGTGGAGTTTGAAAGTAGAATCATTGAACCAGTTGATGGAAGTAAAACAGAAGTTGATTCTCCGTTGGTAGAAGACGAATCAGAAGAAGAAGAGGTTTTAACCCAAGAACCTCTACAACAACAAGAAAGTATTGCAGTTGATAGGCCACGACGACAGAATGTCAAGATCCCTGCTCGATACCAGGATATGGAAAACTTACCTACTCAGTTCAAAAATACGGTGGCCTATGCACTTTCGATTGTAGATGATGATGTTCCTTCCACATATAAAGAAGCGATCAGAAGTTTTGAAGTTGAAAAATGGAAGAAAGCCATGGATGAAGAGATGAAATCTCTTCAGAAGAATAATACGTGGCAATTGGCAAAACTACCTAAAGGCAAGAAGGCAATTGGATGCAAATGGGTCTATGCAAAGAAAGAAGGATTTCCTAACAAAGATGGTGTTCGCTACAAGGCAAGGTTGGTAGCTAAGGGCTACGCTCAGAAGGAGGGAATTGACTATAATGAGGTATTTTCTCCAGTTGTGAAACATTCCTCCATTAGAATTTTGTTGGCCTTGGTAGCACAATTGAATTTGAAACTAGTTCAACTGGATGTGAAGACCGCGTTTTTACACGGTAACTTGGAGGAGGAAATCTATATGTCTCAGCCTGAAGGTTTCGAGGTTGCTGGTAAAGAGAATTGGGTTTGCAAGCTGAACAAATCGTTGTATGGATTGAAGCAATCTCCAAGGCAGTGGTACAAACGATTTGATCAGTTTATGCTGCAGCAAAAGTACACCAAAAGCACACATGATCATTGTGTGTATTTTCGTAAGCTACAAGATGATTCTTTCATCTATCTTCTATTATATGTCGATGATATGTTGATCGCATCAAAGAGCCAAGTAGAGATTGAGAGGTTAAAGGCTCAATTGCATCAGGAGTTCGAGATGAAAGATTTGGGAGAAGCCAAGAAGATTCTCGGCATGGAGATAAACAGAGACAGGAAGAAAGGCAAGCTTTGTTTGACACAGAGTCAATATTTGAAGAAGGTGCTACAACGTTTTGGTATGAACGAACAAACAAAACCTGTAAGCACTCCACTTGCTCCTCATTTCAAGCTTAGTGCTCAATTATCTCCTAAGAATGATGAAGAACGAGAATACATGGCAAAAGTTCCGTATGCTAATGCGGTTGGTAGCTTGATGTATGCAATGGTGTGTACAAGGCCTGACATTTCACATGCAGTTGGAGCTGTGAGCAGATATATGCATGATCCTGGTAAGGGACATTGGCTAGCTGTGAAATGGATTCTACGGTACATTCAAAATACTGTAGATGTTGGTTTAGTATTTGAGCGGGATGATATAGTTGGTCAAGGTGCTATTGGATATTGTGATTCTGACTACGCGGGAGATTTAGACAAACGTCGGTCAACTACTGGTTATGTATTCACTCTTGCTAGAGCGCCAGTCAGTTGGAAGTCTACCTTGCAGTCTACAGTTGCTTTGTCTACTACAGAGGCAGAGTATATGGCAGTTACAGAGGCTGTGAAGGAAGCAATTTGGTTACAAGGTTTGCTTGAAGATTTGGGAATTGGTCAAAAGCACATCAAGGTGTATTGTGACAATCAGAGTGCTATTCATTTAGCAAAGAACCAAGTCTATCATGCACGTACAAAGCACATCGACGTTCGTTATCATTTTGTGCGAGAGATTATCGAAGAAGGTGGAGTGCAAATTCAAAAGATCCACACTGCAGAGAATCCCGCAGATATGATGACCAAGGTGGTGACAGCAATCAAGTTCAAACATTGTTTGAGCTTGATTAACATCCTGCAGATTTGAGCTGGCGTTGGCGTCGCTGATCTAGAGATTGAAGAAATTGTTCGAAGATCACTAAGTATCAAGGTGGAGATTTGTTGAATTGATACTTAGTTATTTTAGGAGTCCCACATTGCTTGTATAAATTTGGTAGGTGGCTTTGTAAGGCTATAAATAAGCCTTTCCCTTGCCAAATTAATCCATCCAAAAATATTTGTATTTCTTCCTCTCTATTGTAAGGGTGATTGATAAACTCAATCTTGCCCAAGTTGTAATTTGGAGTTCATCCAATTTTGAAGATAGTGGAAGTGGTCAGCGGTGCTCGAGGACGTAGGTAACATTTGTACCGAACCTCGTAAATTTCTGGTGTTCTTTATTTTTCTGCTTTTGTATATTTTTTTTTGTTTATTATCTGTTTCGGTTTCTTTCAATATTATTTTGTCGGGTTTGTTTGGAGTTCTATTCACTGGTATTCGTGAATAGTAACTATTTCGGATAGGGAAAATATACCCGATTTTCCCAACACAAACAGTCTTGAAGATGCTAATTTCATTGTTTCATTGAAGAATTTTGAGAAACAAGCTTGGAAGAAGACTATTTTAGCAGAGTGGAGAGGATTTAGAACAAGTTTCCTCGGAAGATTCAAATTTTGTATTTTTAATTTTAAAACATTTTAATAATTTATTTTGAAAGGATCAAATTGAAATATAGTATTATATGTATAATGCCGGCCAATATTCTTTTAAATTTTGTTGTTTTTGGTAATGACCGGGGAATGTCCATGTCCAAAAATTAATAAGATAAGGAAGTCAACAGATTCCTGAAACACGGAGTTTCAAATCTTTGACCTAAAAACACACAGATTTCCTGAAAAGGGAATTTCATGAACTTGTCGACGACTATTACAACATGAAACTGGTAAAAAAAAAAATTTATTGAAAAACAGTTTTAATGATTACAACTTGATTTTAAAATCCTGAAACTTCCATACTCTTTGCTTTAATTTCCTCACTTTTTATTTTCACTTAATTTTTTAGATTTTTATTTTTCTTAATTTTCTTGCATAAAGTAGAATTTACCTAATTTCCGAAATCAAATTTGTGAACTAGATTAAGAATAGAATTAGTTGCATATCCACTTATAACTCAAGTGATTAGTGCACCCCCTCCTCACCTCAGTGGTAAAGATTCAAGTCGCACCATGTATATTTACCGGTATGTGGTAGTTTTCTCCTGTTATGGAGTAGATATTCGAACCGCATGTTTAGTAATTAATCCCGATAAAAAAAAAAAGAATTTATTTGGATTTTGACAAAAATTCCAATATTTTTCAAGCAATCCCTATGGGATTGACCTTTTCAACGTAATCATGCTTGCAAGTAATATAAATTTTTATTCATATTGTATTTAAAGAATTAGATTAAGAGGCTCGTTTGACTTGCGAAGAATTAGCAAACAAATATTAAGATCAACCGTGATTTAAAAATGGACAGACATATTTTCCTTTGGTAAAAAAAAAAAACAAATGCAGTTCCTTTATAGCAAATCTGAAGCTATTATTTTTAACAGCACGGATTACTTAAATCCCCTGATATTTAATATAATTATACGAATATATAAGATTTGGTGATATCAACACAAATCTCACTTCACATTTTAAATTTATTACACATATATACCTGCCGTAGATTGCAAATTTGGCGTAAGATGGTCAATGCTATAGAAGCTCTAAAATATCCCTTATTTTCAATTTTAAGATTTATATAATTAATAAAATATTTAAAATAGATTAAATAAATACAAAATGGATATTATTATTTTCCCCTACTTTTTCAAGTAATATCATTTTACTCCACACTTTCAAAGTATTAATCAAAATACCCCCTTATAGGCAAGTAACCACCTCATTTTTTCAACATGATTGTAAAGATAGGGGGTGTTTTGACTAATATCTTAAAAGTGGGGAGTAAAATGATATTACTTTTAAAAGTAGGGTAAAAATAATAATATTTTATGAAAATAAATAATGATAAAATAAAAATAAAAACTATGGACCAGATCTGGTCGTTAGCATCGAAGAGATGGAGCCTTGGCTCTATCTCAGATGAATGAGATGGAGCTCCATCTCAATCTGCCCTTTTTTTACTTTCTTGGCTTCAATTTTCAGTATTGAAGATGGATGATTTTTTTTTTTTTTTTTGTGTTTAATTCGTTTTTGTCAATTGAATATTGATGAAGATGGTTGGGTGATGTTTGATGATTTGGAGATGGTGATGTTATTGTAGATGTTGTTAGAGAATAAAAAATATGTAGATAGATTTTTTTAATTTCTTTTTGTTTAATTCATTTGTGAGGATTGGAGATTGATGAAGATGGTTGAGATATTTATTAATTTAGAGATGGTAAATTTGGAGAATAAAAAAAGTGTATTGAATTTGGAGAATTGTGATGTGGATGGATTGAAATTTTTTCCAGATAAACTAGTGAGTTGTTCATCTTAGGGAGGAAGATGAATTGTTTTTTAAATATATTTATTCATCATTTAATCTAGAGCAAATTGCAATGGAGTCCTCAATGTTTGGTCATGTTACAATAAAATTATGAGTTTAGTCTTAATTATACATTAGTACCCTACCATTAGTTGACTCAATTAAAAGTAACGGTGTGACCAAAATTTTTATCTAAAATGACAAAAATACCCCTGGTTAAAAAATAAAAATAATATTAATTATTAAAACTAAAAACATTAAAAATTAAAAAAATTAATTTTTTTTAAATGGATGGATCCATTTAAATTATTTTTAAAATTTTTTATTTTTTAAAAGTTAATTTTTTAATTTTAATAATTAATATATTTTTTATTTTTTAACCGGGGGTATTTTTGTCATTTAAGGTAAAACTTTTGGTCAAATCATTACTTTTGACTGAGCCAACTAACGATAGGGTACTAATGTGTAATTAAGGTTAAACTCATAATTTCAATGCAATATGGCTAAACGACACAATACTCTATTACAATTTGCCTTTTAAACTATTAAAATCTTGAATAAATTGCAATAGAGTACTCTGAAATTTGGTCATATTACAATAAAATCGAACTTTTACTTAAATAACAACTAAGTACCTCGAATAATTATCATTTGGTCCCTAATATATTTTAAAATATCACTTTTTGAAATATGTTTACTTTTTTAACTCACATTGTCTCTACATTTTTCAAAATACATTAATTTAGTTCCTATGACCAAAATTTTGATGGTTAAATCTGACATAAAATATAAATTGATCATTTTATCTTTTTTTTTATTAAATTATTAAATTAGCAAGAAGATTTTACTCTCTAACTTTTTATATTTTAACAATTCAACCTATTTGAATAGTCTAATAAAAAATTGATATGCGTTATAAAAACTTAATTTTTTTAAAAAAAAATCACTTAAAAAGGATTAAATAAAAAATTTATATGATAAATTCATTAAAAATAAAAAATAATTAAATAAATTTAAAAAATTTAAAGATAACATCATTTATTAAAAATAAAAATAAAATTCCAGATTAAATAATATATTACTCAAAATTTAGTTAAAAAAACTAAAATATTAAAATATTATATATACATATTTTAAAGTATATTATATAGTATATATACTTTATATATATATATATATATATTATAAAAATTAAATATAATAATAGGATTACAATATATATCCATTTATTATTATTATATTATAAAAATAAAAATACAATAATAAAATTGCAATATATATATATATAAATTTGTTATTATAATATATATATATATATATATATTATTATATATATATGTGTGTGTGTGTGTGTGTGTGTGTGTGTGTTTATAAATTTGAGGTTGATTGGGAGTCTGCTTAGTTGTCCAAGTGCAATTCCTGTGTTCTCGGGATTCTTTCTTAAATTGTGGCTCCAGAATGTGAGCTGCTATCCTCGTGGTTAGTGAGCTACGGGCAGTTTTTCCCACGGTCGGCTAGTTTAGCGGAGTGTTGTACTTCGACTTTTTTGTTGTCCCTCCCTTCGTGGTTCATTGGATTTAGGCCCGTTTGATCCTGTAGCGATTCTCTGGCCCTTTACATGTGTTGGGCCTTCTTTGGAGGTTTCAGCATTCCGGGTCTGTTTAGGCCCTTGTAATTTTTACACGCAACATTAGTGCCCCAGCTTCAAGCTTAATAATTTCGGGGTGAAAGCTAAGTCTTTTTTATGCGAGCTGTAGTTTGCGAGTTGTCACTAGCTGGCTTCTTAGGAAGCTCACGAGTTGCCCTTTGAGGTCGCAGGTCCCAAGTGCCAGAAGCAGTTCCTTTTTGGTGAGTGGAACGAGTCTTGCAAGTACCACGTCTGTACTGTGCATTTAATGCGAGCGTTAAATCAGCGCTCTTTCGAGTATCCCGCCATATCCTAAGGTTCAATGGCGGCCATTGATCTCCTTCCAAGTTATAATTGCTTTGATCCAATAATTTGAGTTCTTCGTCTATATATATAGTCATTTATGCTATTCTCTTCACTTTTTGCAAGCTTCTGGGAAGTTTTTTTCTGCTGTTGGAAAACTGGGCTGTGCTTCATCTTCTGTTAGTCTTGGTCTTCAAGAAACGTATTTAAGGCCTCGCATCCTTCTGCGTGATCAAGTCCGCTATTCTTTTCGCTTGCTATCTTCTACTCTCTTTTGCGGTGAGTTCTATGTTCTTCTTTCCTTTCTTTCGCTGCATGCTTCTTGTTGTGGTTGCCTTCTTTTTTAATCTTGTATCTTAAATCCTATTGTCTGGGCTTTCATTTGGTACTCAGAGAGGAAAAAACCCTATTTTTATATATATTATTTTGTATGTTAGTTTGCATGTCTGTGTCCCTCCAGTGCCTCTAGCTCGAGCCTTTAGGTTACAGTGGAAGCCTAGGTTTTCCTTTTTTTGCTGCCTAATTCCAGTTTTTTTTTTTTTTTTTTTGTAGATGTCTGGTTCGAGCACTCAGAAGCCCCGCAAAGACAGAAGAACAGAGGCTTATGCTTCTAGTTGCCCAGGGGTCATGTCGTCCCACGGAAGTGCCCTGGGGCAATAGTATTTAGCTAGATCGATAATCTTGACCATCCTGGAGAGGTGGAGGTGGTAAACGATGTGAAGATATTGGACAGACTTCCTCGAGCTGCTTATAGGGGGCTGCGACGGAAAAAGGATGTTTTCACATCTGTTCCTTCCAGGATCTATCGAGGGCATTTGAGGGTCATGGTGGACTTCTTTCAGTTCCTAGTGGCCACCAAGTATTGGTACCAACAGTGGCTGATAGGGCTGCTTACCCACCTCCTAGTTTTGACACTGTTAGTCGCTCTCATCTGGAGGCGGGCCTGAGGTTCCCTATTCCGGGGTTCCTCATCGACGTGCTAAATCTCCTGAAACTTACCCCCATGCAGCTCATTCCTTACTCGTACGGCCAGCTTCTCACCCTGTACCTTTTATTCAGGAGGAAAGGGCTCTCCCCGCCCAGGGATAACGTTATTAAGCATTGTTTCGCCCTGAAATATTGTCCCCTGCCAAGGGGCTTATCTGAGGACTCACTTCACTAGGGTATGTATCACCTGGTCGTACGGGCTGATGCACAAGGGGCTGTTGTAGGGGAACCCTAGCTTGAACACTGGGGATTACAAAGCGAGCTACGTTTTTGTCAAGGGCCCTAAAATTGAGTTCGTGTATAATAGAAGTTTCGTGTTGAAGCCTGGTGAGTTGATTTTGCACTGTAGAAACCGTTTTTCCATTCTACTAGTCACGCAGCGGAATTGGGGTTTAAAATTTTTTATACAGATCGTAAAAGCGATCTGTGACTAGTAAAACTTTAGAACTATATTTTCGGAACAGTGAAAAAGAAAACATATCAAATATATATTTATTTTACATACAGAAAATTGTAATCAATTAAAAGAATGAAAAAATAAGGAACATACCACCGTTGGAGGCTCCTTCATATTTTTTTCTGCAGCTCCTTGTCTATACCACTATGTCTTCCTTGCTATGTCCCGGCACCGGTAACTTGCGTGTGGACGCGTCACGTTGTCAAGAACAGTGAAGAGGTAGAATGAAGAGGAGTTAGAGAGATATTGTATCTCTCTGGTCACTTTTCTTTTTTCTGTATATCTTACGTAAAAAAACTTTAAACGTAAAACTGATTTGGTTTTAGTTGTCCTATTATATTAAAAACTCTTTTTAATATATATTTAAGTTATTAAATTAATAAAAACTTTTTTAATTAATTTATCAATAACTTTTGAATTTAAACTCTTTTAAATTCAAATAATATTTATTTATTTTATTTAATAAATGAGATAATCCTATTATTTTTTTATTCAAAATAAAATAAACTATTATCAGACTTTTAAATTTAAACTTTTTAAATTCAAATTTATTTTATTTTATTTAATGAATGAGATAATCCTATTATCTTACTATTCACAATAAAATATCAACTATCACCCTCCTCTTATGACTAATTATATAATTAAATAATCTTATTATTTAATTGTTATAATTGTCATTATTTAATAATTGAATAATCACATTACTCAATTAACTCCTGACATGTGTTACTTTCGCAACACTATTAATTGGACCATCCAATTAATTGTACGTAACCCTTGTTACCTAAATGGATCGGGCTAACAAGGGGACCTAATGGACCCACAGTATTTTGAGCTCCGATAATCCTCGAAATCATTAATTAAACTCTTTGATTAATATTCTTTGATTATCAACTCCAGTGTTATTCCACTAAAAATCCAAAACTGCATTCTCTCAACTGCGGACACTTTTACATAGACCGATATCACTCGGTATCCATCGATATAGCTATTACATACGGTGTGACCCTCCACAGCAGTTCATAATTAGAGCTGGGTCATAATATCCGTTATACCTCTCTAATTATATATATCCTTTAAGCATCGTTGATTCTCTAATGAACAATAAATCCTGTTTCCTCATGGAATCAGGGGAGCGCTCATATTGTTCAAACCCCGAATTAACCCTTAAAGGAACTACTCTATATTTCTCACAAGAAGGAGTGGATTTCACTATTGTGTACAAATCTTCCCAGCCACAAGCCAAATCGCAATCCCAACATATGGAGAATATTGATCGAGAATAATCATCCGACCTCACCCATGATATATCAAATATCACGATCTAACCTGAAGGAGTCAATAAGACACTCAAGATTGAGATCACCCACATATAGCTATGATAAGTTGATGTATATGAATCTCATCGGTAAACGGATCTTGGTGAAAGATTCATATAGATCATGGCCTAGTCCTATATGATCACATCATACAAAGTGCCTCCATTCTCATATCTCCATATGAATGATTCAGGATAGAATCATCATACAATACAGAATGGACCGCGGCTATAAATTAACTACAAATAAAGTACCCAGCTTTATTTGCTATTTATGGACTCTTTAGATTGCACATCTCTTACTGTATCCATCTGTATGCACAAGTTTATATAATATAAATGACACGATAAGAATGAATTGAACTCTTCTTTTATATATTTATAAAAAATCATTTACAAATTACATCTTCAGGGTAAAATCCTCAACACGCACCCCGTTTTCTTTATATTTGCCATGTATTTACCTTTCCTCTTTTGTTTATTTGCAGACGGTACGGGTTCGAATCCTTTTCTTTTTGAGGAGGAGAAAACGATGTTCGATGCCCTCATGGCCTTGGTCCCAAAGGATTCGAGGGAGCTCACTGCGTATAAGTGGGTTACGGAGGAGCTCCTGGTGGAATTCAAACTCACCCCAGATAACAGTGGGGTACTGCAGCATCTTACGGAGCGGGGTACTAAAGCAGCTAATCCGTGTGCTCCAAGCAATGAGGTGGTCCCAGCTGGTCAGGTTCAGGGGATGGTTATTGCTCGCCCACAAGGCCAGTCTCAGGCTGGTGCCGAGCAACAACAACAACAACGCCTGCTGCGGGGTTCAATGAGGAGCTTGAATATAAAGAAGTCTCCCCTTGGCAAGAGGGCTACTGGAACCCCTCTCCTTGCCCTTTCTAAAAAGACTAAGCTGGCACCTTCCAATAAGAGCGACCAGGTTTTGCTCTTGGAGGATTTTGCTCGCAAGCCCTCGCCTTATGTTGCCGTTGTTGAGGGTTCTCATGGAAAGGGGAAGGTGATCGATTTCGATGCTTCCGCAGAGCAACCTATCCAGAGGGGATGTTTGGCCCTTCTGTTGTGGCTGGCTCTGCTGCATATCTGTCTTCGAGTCAGGGTCTTGGTGCATTTATGCATGAATACCTCAAGCAAGCTCCGATGCTTTAGAGGAGTTCCTTACTGGGGCCTGAGCCAGTGCATTGAGGAGGATAAGGATCAAGAACTTCATCATACGTTAATTCGCCACGCTTTCTTGGTAAGCTTATACGCTTATATGCGTGTTTCTTTTTTATGCATGTATACATTATCTTGTGGTTTATTGATTTTGTTTCTCTCTTGTCAGACTGCCAGTTTGTCATATAAAATCATGCTCGAATACGGGGATAATGACACAGAGAGGAGAGTTTTTTATGACAAGCTTCTAAAGTCGAAGCAGGGGCTTGCTGTTGCGAAGGGTCACGAGAAGGAACTGGCGACGAAACGCGAGAAATTACAAGCTTGCGAGAAGGCCTTGGAGATGGAGCTGAAAGAATCGGCTGATGTGTTAGACGAGAAGCAAGATAAAATTGAGCAGGCTCACGAAAAGGTGGCTCAAGCCCAGGGAAAAATGGAGGAGCTACAACAGGGCTTGGCCAAAGCTAATGAGGAGCTCTCTTAGAGGGAGAGGCGTTGGGAGGAAGATAAGGTGTCCATGACTGATGAAGCCCAGCGCGATCTTATGTATAATATTTGGCTTCATCACCTGCACTTGTCATTAGACTTCCTTGGCCCACCTGTTGAGGAATTGATTAGGGGATTTGAAGAACTGTAGGTTATCGATGCTATTGAAGTACATGAGAAGGGTCAGGGTGCCCAGGATGGAAGTGATTATCAAACTTGAGAGTCTTCTCCTGGTTAAGTCTGTTAAACCTCTTCCTTCTCTTCATATATTGCGACCTCCCCACCTTTTGATGTGGCTATAGTGAGGTTGTCACCCTATTGAGACTTTCTTACCTTCACCACGATTCTTCCTTCTTGACCAAGCTCATTTCCCTTCATTGGTGCAGACTTCACACATATCAATCTCCTGATCCTTTGTTTCTTCCTCCATGTTACTGTCGTATGTCACTGTAAATTCAAACCTGTTTTGAGGCAGAGGATTAACAGCAGGTCAACTGTTTCCCTAAACGTGAGCGAGCTTCTCTACGCGACCCCCCAAGAACAATAGTGAACTTGGGATATACGTGCCTTTTTACGCAATTCTTAAAGTAAGATGGCGGATTCCAAACTTGTTTTGAGGGCCTGTACGACTCCTCAAGCACTGCAGTGAACTCGAGCTATGCAAGCTTCTCAATATGACATTGAACAGGGTGATAAATTCGAGCTTGTTCTGTGGTGGAATTTCAACAATAAGAAGATCTTTTCTCTCCACTGTACTCAAACTTCTTATTATCAAGTTCAAATGAGTAGGTTTGATGTGGTTTTGCCAAACAATTTCCTCTTGTTTTCAACGGCTCTGTTATCATCACCGAAAATGGAATGTACTGGTAGGGTGCTGCGAGATTCTGAAAGATGCTTTAAAAAGACTTCAGTAAATTGAGACACCGACCACTGCTGCTTCTTAGTAGCTCTTAACCTCTCCTTGAGAGAATCACGCTTGTATTCAAGATGATCTTTATTAATTACATTCTTGTAACTTTCTAATCGCGATGATTATCTGTATCTAACTTTATTGTAATCTCAGCCCTTTCTGCGGCTTCTAATAATAAATCCTACTTTTGCTAGATGTTGCACTATATTTATATATGTTCTATCTTTACCAGTTCTATATGAATATTTGTTTAAAACACCTGATGGGCGACCTTCTTCAGGGAGTCGAAGTGGATCTCTAGCTCGAGGAGGTCCCTCTATTGGGTGTGCTCCAGCGGCCTTAGTCATTTTAAGTGCTTACAGGCTGGTTTCCTCGCTAGTATTCCTTGAGCTTTGTTGCTTTTCTGGAGGTTGATTTCGCGAGTTGGAAAGCTGAAGAGCTTCTCATGTTGGTGAGTCTTGTCAACCCTTGGCATGGCTCCCGGGGGAGGCCAGCCACTGTAGATGCCAGCTGTGCTAGTTTAGGGGCCTATGGCCCATTGATTAAATTTTGCTAATTTATACAGCTCCTCGGGAAGGCTGTTTGCCACAAGTAGTGACTTCGCTGCTTCTGTGGCTCTTTGGCAGCCCAGGTTGGCGAGTATTTGTCAGTACTTGGGCAGGGAGGGAGGGATTTCACCTTGAGTATTTATATTGACCCCGCTAGTTAATTGAACTCGTCAGCCCATAGGTTGACAGGTTTTTGTGTTAATGTCAACAACTCTAGATCTGGTACTCCGAGTATTTCTATTAACTCCGGTTGTTAGAGACCCGTGGGTTGTCAAGTTGGTAAGTTTTGTCAATTTATAAACTCAGGTTTTTGGTGAGCTCATAGGTTTAAAAGTAGGGAACTTTCTCGCTAACGAGTTCGTGGCGAGCTTGTAAGTTTGAAAGTATGAGACTTTCTCGTTAACGAGTTCGTGAGAAGTACTTGGTCATTGTCAGGAGAAGGGGATTATTTTTATTTATTTATTTATTACATCTGCTAATCCCCTTGGCACTCCAAGGTCGAGCGGACAATTTTGGCGCGAGACTTTATGATAGTGAAAATGTCTCTTTTATTTATTGAAATAAACTTTATAGAAGGATCTTAGCTTTTCTGTTATCTCATGATGTCCGGACCTCACTTGTCTTTTGATGGAGCAATGATGAGATCTTGCCTCGAAGCTATAGCCACTAGGTGCGACCAATAGGTGCGGTGTTATTACTGAAGGGGGGCTGTAGTGGTAGAGGTAGCAGATTTGGCTTTGGCTACTTTCTCCCTTGTACCGAATCTGATCGTTTTTTCATAGCACGCCCTAGCCACCTTCTGCTCCCCATACACATGGTGTGGGAAGAAAGTGCTTTGTAGAGGAGATTACTTATAGATCGTTGAGAGTGGGCCTTCCCATGACAGTGTTGTAGGCCGTGGGGCAATCAATGATTAGAAAATAGGCCATAGTAGTCGTTTAGCGACCTTGCTCTCCTAGGGTAAAGGCTCAGCAGACAATGGTGAAAGGACTACCTTGCATCAGTCATCCTAATCAGCTTTGCGAAGTGTGTTTACTTGGAAAGCAATTTAGAAACAGCTTTCCAAAAGAGTCAGACTTAAGAGCTAAGAAGCCACTAAAGCTCATTCATACCAATGTGTCTAGACCGATTAAGTCAAGCTCTCTTAGTAAAAATAATTATTTCCTTCTTTTCATTGATGATTTTTCTAGAAAAACTTGGGTATATTTCTTGAAGCAAAAATTAGAGGTCTTCAAAGTATTCAAGACATTTAAAGCTGCTGTGGAGAAAGAGAGTGGTCGAAAGATTAAGGCTATGAGATCAGCTCGAGGAGGAGAATTCACTTCCAAGAAGTTCCAAGAATTATGTGAAGCAAATGGAATCCGACGTCATCTTACAGTTTTAATATCCCCCTAGTAAAATGGAGTAGCTGAAAGGAAGAACAGAACCATCCTCAACATGGCACGAAGTATGCTCAAAAGTAAGAGAATGCCAAAAGAGTTTTGGGCAGAAGTTGTAGCCTGTGCAGTATACCTATCCAATCGATCTCCAACAAGAAGTGTGTTGGGAAGAACACCACAAGAAGCTTGGAATGGAAGAAAGCCAGTAATTTCTTATCTAAGAGTGTTTGGAAGCATAGGACATACACACGTTATAGACAAGAGAATAAGTAAGCTTGATGACAAAAATGAGAAGTTCACCTTCATCGGGTACGATAATTTCTCCAAAGAATATAAGCTTTATAATACAATGGGAAGATTATCATCAGCTGTAATGTTGTATTTGATGAAGAAAGTACATGGGAATGGAAAACACAGGATAAAGATTACAGCTTTTTTCCCTACCTTGAAGAAGAAAATGAGGAGCAATTAAGAATGGAGCAAGCAGAACAAGAACCTACTACACTATCAACATCACCAGCTTCAACAAATAACGAAAATTCACCACCATCATTTTTACAAGAAAGAGCAATGGAGCGAACAAGAGATCTTCAAGATTTATATGAGGTAACTGAGAGATATGATAATCTTACTCTTATTTGCTGATTGTGAACCAGTGAGTTATCAAGAAGCTGCAAAAGAGAAGAAGTGGAGAGATGTAATGGATGAAGAAATCAAGTCCATCGAGAAGAATGACACATGGGAACTTGTTCCATTTCCAAAAGGGCACAAGGCAATTAGTGTCAAATGGGTGTTCAAAACAAAGCAAAATTCTAAGGGAGAGATTGAAAGGCACAAGGCAAGACTTGTTGCAAAAGGCTACAGTCAAAGAGTTGAAATAGACTACGATGAGGTATTTGCTCCAGTTACTAGATTAGAAACTATAAGCCTAGTCATTTCTATGGCAACTCAAAACAAGTGGAAGATACATCAAATGGATGTAAAGTCTGCCTTTCTAAATGGATTTCTTAAAGAGAAAGTCTATATTCAGCAACCATTAGGCTACGAAGTCAAAGGCCACGAAGACAAGGTGTTAAAGTTGAAGAAGGCTCTTTACGGGTTAAAACAAGCACCAAGGGCATGGATTAGCCGAATCGACAAGTACTTTCAAGTGAATGGCTTCAACAAATGTTCCTACTAGCACGCTCTATAAATCAAGATTATAGATGAAGTTATTTTGATCGTGTGCCTCTATGTGGACGAATTGATCTTCACCAGAAGCAACCCAAGCATGTTCGATGAATTCAATGAAGTGATGACAAAGGAATTCGAGATTACGAATATGGGGCTCATGGTGTACTACCTTGGCATCGAAGTTAAGTAATAAAAGGATGGAATTTTCATTTCATAGGAAAGCTATACAAAGGAGATCCTGAAGAAGTTTAAGATGGAGAACTGTAAGCCGATAAGCACACCGATGGAATACGGAGTCAAGATGTCCAAATATGAAGAAGGCAAAAGTGTAGATCCAACATTCTTCAAAAGTTTGGTGGGAAGTCTACGCTACCTAATGTAACACCCCCTGACCCGACCCGGCCGGACCGACTCAGGGAGCGCTACACGGTTTTCAATACTTTCTAAATTCATATACATTTCAAAATCATTGTGAGCCCATAAAACAAATTTTCGACTCATTGGAAACCATAGAGTTTATTATTTTAAAAATCGTTTTCGAGTGAGCCCATTAAATAAACTTTTTACAAAAATTCGGCAGAGTTTCATTTGTTTTTCGGATTTTCCAAAACCTGTTTTTCAACACATCAATTCAAAAACAAATCTCAACAACACTTCAATATCTCATTTTCAAACACTTGCGCACTCTGCTGTTTAGTGCGACTTCCACAAACAGTTTATAAAATAAAATAATTCAAAAGTCATCATTTACAAATATTCTAAAATCAGGAACGAAAATCGATAAACAATTAGTTACAAAACATATTACAAAACATATTTACAAATCCTCTGTATATGCATGCCTATCAAACATAGTACACTTAAACATAAACATCTACCCAAAAGTTGTGATTCTACTCTTCTGTCTGCAGGAAGCTTCTCTTCAATCCTTTGCCTCTTCAGGATCCCTGGTACCTACGCGTTAGAAACAAAACTAACGCGCTAAGCATATAGCTTAGTGGGTGTACTATAAACTCAAATATGAAATATCATAAATAACTCTTAATGGGAAAACAAATCACAAAATATATGTCTTTTTCACTTCTAATCATTTTCAAAACGATTAAATTTCAAAGTCAAAGCATAAAACAATTTTAATCACTTTAATTTCAATAATGAGGTCAATATATAAATTCGATCAATAAAATCATTCAATTCACTTTTCAGTCCACTTCAAATCTGGCCCGCTAGAATACTCAACATACTAGGACTGGAATATGGGTCAAACTCCCACCCTAGGACGAATCCTAAGAGTGGTACGTATCTCCCTACTCTAGGACCGTGGGTACGGAACCTAGAGGTACATAACTCCCTATCCCAGGAACGAATCCTTAGGAAGGTATGTAACATCCCTGATTTCGGGTGATGAATTGTTGATATATATGAAATATGTGAAAATAAAATTTTACTATTTGAGGGGGTGTAAATGTAATTAAATGTATGGTTATTTTATGATTTCCAGCGGGCCGGATTGAATAGTGAAAAATGAGAAAAATAAAAAAATTGAAAAACTGGACCAGAGAGCATCGCGACCTGGTCACCGCGACCACAGGTCGCGATGGCTCGCTCGCGGAGAAAAACGCAAAATCTGGCAGTGAGTACCGCGACCAGTCACCGCGACCACAGGTCGCGATGGACTGCTCGCGATGAAATTGTCAAAAACGGGCAGAGAGCAGCGCGACCACTCGCGCGACCAAGGAGCGCTCGCGAGGAAGGCGGTGCGCGCACTCCAGTGAGTGTCGCGACCTGGTGCCGCGACCACAGGTCGCGACGGCGGTCGCGATGGCGAAAAAAATATAAAAAAAATAGAAGCTTCTCGCAAAAGGGAGAAAACAGAACAGAGAGAGAAAGAACCGAGAAAAAAGAGAGAAAAGGAGAGAAAAGAGAGAAGAAAAAGAAGAAGAAGAAGAGAGAAGAAGAAGAAAGAAAAGAAAAGAAAAAGAGGAAGAAGGAGAAAGGAAAAAGAGGAGGGAAAGAAATCGTGGAACCGCGGATTCTCGAACGAAAAACACGGATTCCATGTAGGTGTACGTTTGTTTTCGAAATCGTTATGAAAAGTATTTAGTTATCGTTTTCATTTCCGTTTTCTTTCGAGTTTTCGTTTTCGATTTCGTTTCGTTTTGTTTTCGTTTATGTTTTCGATTTTCGTATGAAAATGGTTTATGCTATATGAAGAAAAATTGATGATCTGCATATCTATTGTTGATTTGTAATACGTTTACGATAGACAGCATTTGGATCGTGTTTTTGAATATTTTGATTGTTACGATTGGTGAAAAAAAAAATACTTGATTTAGTTGCTTGCATGACTATCGTTTATGATTTGTAATATATTGTGATTTCTTGAAAATTTATTTATTGTAACGGCCCTAGGATACTTAGACATAGATATGGATATAGGAGGTTGGTATACCAGCTGGGTTTTACTGAGCAGTACTGCACCGTTATTATTGTGTGATTGTTGTTGCGGGGCAATCTCGGACAATCACACCGATTTTAGTGATCGTTGTTGCGGGGCAATCTCGGACGATCACAATGATACTAGCGATTGTTGTTGCGGGGCAATCTCGGACAATCGCGATGATATTAGTGATTGTTGTTGCGGGGCAATCTCGGACAATCACGTGATATCAGTGACTGTTGTTGCGGGGCAACCCCGGACGTCACATTGACCCATATTCCAGTCCTAGAATGTTTAGTATTCTAGTGGGCCAGAATTGATTGAAATTGAAAAGTGAACCGAATGATTTTATTGATAGCATTCATTATCGACTTCATTATTGAAATTAAAGTAATTGGAATTGTTTAATGCTTTGATTTTCGAAAGTTAATTGTTTTGAAATGCAATAGAAATGGAATTGTTTTGAAATATTTATATTGTGATCTATTTATTTGAGATTTTAGTACACCCACTAAGCTTTATGCTTAGCGCGTTAGTTTGTTTCTAACGCGTAGGTACCAGGAATCCAGAGGAGGCGAAAGATTGAAGGAAGAGCAAGTTGCAGACCGAGTCACAGAGATTGTACAGTTGGGTAGCTATATTTATGTTATGTGTATATATATTTTGAAAGCATGCATATACAGGAAATTTGTAAATACGTTTTGTAAAATGTTTTGTAATTAATTAGTTTGTGATTTATGTCTCTTATTATTAAAACTGTTTGTAAATATCAAGGTCTGTTTGTTTTATTTTATAAATTGTGATCGATAAGTCGCACTAAACGGCAGAGTGCGCAATTGTTTGAAATTGTTATTGAAGTGTTATTGAAATTGGTATTGAATTGATTGTGTAAAAACAGGTTTTTGGAAAGTCCGAAAAAACAAACGGTACTCTGCCGGATTTTTCGTAAAAAGTTTAAGTATTTGTTTTGGGCTCACAATGATTTGAAAATGAAAAATGAAGTTTTGAAAAGATGTGAAAGTCCGGGTAGCGCGCCCCGGGTCGGTCCGGCCGGATCGGGTCGGGTCGGGGGGTGCTACAAGGTACGTGGCTCCCAACCCCCAGGACGAATCCTGAGGAGGTACGTGTCTCCTTGCCTCTGGACGAATCCATGAGGAGGTACATAATAATCATCAATAGCAATCAATAACGGCGCAGTACTGCTCAGTAAAACCCAGCTGGTATACCAACCTCCTATATCCATGTCTATGTCTAAGTATCCTAGGGCCGTTTCCGATAAACTAGGTTCACAATCAGTTACAAATCAATATTTACTCAGTAAATCTACAATTTTACACAATATTCTTCAAAAGCATCAACAATAGTCATATAAATATCTAAATCAACTTTTTAAAACGAAATCGAAATATTCGAAATACAATCAACATGTAATCTATCATAAAATCTTTTCAAAATCAACAATAAGTGTATCATTCATCGATTTTACATATAAAGTAAACACCTTTCATACAAAAATCGAAAACGAAAACTTTCAACGAAATCGAAAACGAACGAAAACGAAAGCGAAAACGAAAACGAAAACGAAATACTTACTACTTTTCGTAACGATTCCGAAAAACGAAAGTACACCTACCTGGAATCCGTTTTTCGTTCGAGAAATCGCGATTCTACGCTTTCTTTTTCCTTTCCCTTTTTCCTTTCTCTTTCACCTACACTTTCCTTTTTCTCTCTTTCCTTCCTCTTCTTCTTCCTCTTCTTCTTCCTTCTCTTTCTTCTTCTTTCTTTCTTCTTCTTCTTCTTTCTCTTTCTCTTTTTTTTTTTTCTTTTTCTTTCTTTCTTTCCTCGGTCTCTCCTCTCTCTTCTCTCTATTTCTGTGTTTCTGGCTTTTGCGAGAAGCTACTTTTTTTTTATATTTTTCGGTCGTCACGACCGTCGTCGCGACCTGTGGTCGCACCACCAGGTCGCGGTACTCACTGGAGCGTTTGCACCGCCTTCATCGCGAGCACACCTCACGGTCCCTTGGTCGCGCTGGTGGTCGCGTTGCTCACTGCCAGAAATTGACATTTTCATCGCGAGCAGTTCATCGCGACCTGTGGTCGCAGTGACTGGTCGCGATGCTCACTGCCAGAAATCACATTTTCCACCGCGAGCAAGCCATCGCGACCTGTGGTCGCGGTGACCAGGTCGCGATGCTCTCTGTTTCAGTTTTCCTTTTTCTTGCATCATTTTTGGACCGTTCAATCTGGTCCACCTGGAAACCATAAAAATAAACATACTTTTAATTACATTAACACCCCTTCCAATCACAAAATTTATTTTCACATATATAAATTTAATTATCCGAAATCCGGGATGTTACACCTAACCTGCACGAGGCCCGATATCCTTTACGCAGTCGGATTGGTTAGTCGCTATATGGAAACTCCAACAACTACCCATTTAAAAGCCGCAAAGAGAATTCTTCGCTATCTGAAAGGTACAATTAACTTTGGCTTATTCTATTCAGTTTCTAATGATTACAAGCTCATTAGATATAGCGACAGTGATTGGGGTGGAGACATAGATAATCGAAGGAGCACTACTGGATTCGTATTTTTCATGGGAGATATTGCTTTCACATGGATGTCAAAGAAACAATCGATTGTCACATTGTCCACTTGTGAAGCATAATATGTTGCTGCTACCTTATGCGTTTGTCATGCAATTTGGCTTAGAAATCTATTGAAAGAGATAGGCTTGATACAAGAAGAGCCGACCAAGGTTTATATCGACAATAAGTCAGTCATTGCCTTAGCAAATAATCCAGTATTCCATGATCGAAGCAAGCACATTGATATACGCTACCACTATATAAGAGAGTACGTTGCAAGAAAGGATGTGCAAGTTGAATATGTGAAGTCATAAGATCAAGTTGCCGATATTTTAACCAAGCCACTGATAAGCGAAGACTTCGTAAGATTAAAGAATTTACTAAGGGTCACAAGATCAAGTTTAAAGGGGGGGGAGGTGTAGGATTATAAACGTGATCCATTATGGGAGCCCAAACCCAAGCCCAATTAAGTTAAAGTCCAAGTACATAACTAAGGTCCAAGCCCTCTACCTAGAATCTTCTAGGGTTTGATAATTAGACATAAAAATCATGTGGTAAATTAGAAGGATGTAGAAGGATGAGGTGTATGGTTATTGTAATTTTGGATAAGTTTATTTGTGTGGTTTAAAATTGTTTGTAATTAGTATAAATACCCCTCCCCATTTTGGTTTAGGCATCAAGAAGAAGCAAAACTTCTAAGTGAGTGAAGAAGAAGCAAAAGAGTGAATTGTAATATCTTAGTTTTTGAGTGAGAATATTCTTGTAATATTTGTTTTAAGTTTAAATAGAAGTTGTTTGAGTATTTAATTTCCAACACTTAGTTGGCCAACATTCGTATGTATGACATTGGAAAAGATCGGGAAATTAAATCATGCAATAGATGTTTTTCACATTGCAAAAATTGCAAGAAGAAAAAGATGATTTCAAGAGACAATTTCAGTTTCATCGAGGAATTGCAGTTATATAATAAATGATTTGTTATGTATAGAATGTGGACATCAAGCTCTTCAACTCCAGCACCTACTGCAGCACTAATCAATCCATGCATTATATATATATATATATAGACACACACAAAAAGAGAGAGTAATTTTTTAGTCAGGACCGGCCTGAAAAAAATTCAGCATCTTTGTTTTATAACTTTGTGGAACCCCGTCATTATAATATTACGAAACTGAACATCTAATTTTGTAACGTCATATAACTGATTGTACAATACGCTATAATTTCAGGACCGGCCTGAAAAAAAAATTCAGCAATTTTATTTTATAACGTTGTGGAACCCCGCTATTATAATGTTACGAAACTGAACGTCTAATTTTGTAACGTCACATAACTGATTGTACAACATGCTTGATCATCTATGCATGTAAATGTCTTCATAGTCTTGATCAACCTACATATAATTCTATCTCAAAAAAAAAAATACGTATAATTTATATCAAGGGTTTTGACATATGATGGATTAAGATTTTCCGCATATAACTTATATCAAGAATGTTAAACATGAGAACAAACAATTAATAATAAAAAGAAAAGAAAATTACATTAATAAATTTATTAAGCCAAAGAATCTCGACATCTTTATATACAGTGATTACATGCCAAGCTAATTAATACAGACATCACCCACATTAAACATAATTTCTAAAGATATATATTAAATCTTGAAAGAGAACCAATTCCAACATTAAAACAATGTAACGATAACTTTTCAAGATCTAGGCAGTTGAACAGTTAATGAAAAAGTACGTTCTTGGTCACATTGCATGGTTTAATAATGCTAAAGAAAAGGAAACACAATTTTAATCCACTAATACACAAATACAACAATTTTCCAAAATTCAACTTTTACTTTTATATTTAATGGAACTTCCCTAAACAACAATTACACTCTGTACGATTAACTTTTCAAATCTAATTAAACAAATTATAAAAAGATCCCTTGCAAATCTCCAATTAGCATCCAAAACAAATGTAAATAAGTTCAGATAAATGAGAAGTTCCATACCCATCAAGTTTGCTTCTTTTGCAGTCAATGATTGTGCTCATCAAACCCATCAAGTTTGCAAATTTGTTCACCTTTGGAAACTTGTTGGCTGTTCAGCATTTTCATGCGTCTAAGTGGCTGAGTCATCTAACATTCCTCACCTTTTTCACAATATCAACATATATTTTCGGAAGTAATATTGTTTTTACATTCCTATCAGTGGATATGACCGAACTGATCACTGAATCATGTCTAGTTCTATCAACCTCAAGTAACTGACATAGCAACTTTACCAACTTCGTATGTGTCAGCTCCTTTGAAACCAACTCTGCAAACGGCTCGTCACCAGCATAATCTAACCCATCCTACTTGCCCGTTGTAGTTAATTATCAGCCTACTTGTAATCATTTCATGAAAAATAGACAACTTTTTAAATTTCAGAATGTTCTTTACATATTTAAAACAAGGTTTTACGTTTTTTTAGGGTCTCACAATTTTTTTCTTAGGTTTCACCTTTTTAATCTAAAATTTATAAATTAAAGAATTAATTATTCCTTTTAAAAGAAAAAATAAATTATTCCAAAATTCCAATTCGAAAGCATTATGATAACAAAGCAGCAGGTACCTAAAGAATCATAGAATAGAAAACGAGACTTTTTTTTTCAGTGGTGTTTGCTTTCTTTCGTCTTCAAAAAATAGAAAGAGACCGATCGAGATGGGAATTTGGGATCACATTTCTTCAAAGACGGATTCCATCAAACGAAACGCACCCCATCTAACCTCCTCCGTCAAGGACTTGTGTCAGAACTCTTACGATCACAGCCGTGTTGCTGTTAATAAGATCCATGACACCGTCAAAGTTAACGCCGTTGAGAAGCTTCTTCCCCACTTGCCTGACGAAGAAACCCGTTCCAAGATCGCCGCCGACTTGGCCAAAAACTCCGCCCGTTTTGCCTTCCGTGTCCTACCAGGTTTGCCTGCAATTGTTTTTTGTCACATTGCTACTTTTTTTTTTTTTTTTTTTTTTTTGTCAATTTTTTTTATTAATGTGATATATAATATATGCTGTTTGCTTTATTTTGTTTTTGGTTAATAATATATCTTAATTTTGGTTTTTATTTTAGGAAACATGTCTGAGACTTTATTTTACATTTAAACATCAATGTACTTAGATTAAATAATTAGGAAGATTGCATGTCTAGCTCAAGTAGTACATTCCTGTGAATCCCACCATTGTCAATCAATAAACAAGGCTCTTCCAGAAGTGTGAGAGTTGCTTTCGGACCCCTAGCCCAATTCTTGTAATGTAGCACCATTATATAATGCACTTCTGAATTTGTATGTGATTTTCTCCTTGGTTTAGTATTTAGTTGACATGACATTACATTGAAAATGATATGACAAAGTACACCCTACATTTTACGTAAAGCTGATTCAGGTAATTGTCAGAACGCAACCCATGTCATGTGATTTGATATGAGTGAGTAATGCCCAACCCATGGAAAAATTTCTTCCCAAATTATTCTGGGGTTCCTCACTACCTCAGCACCAGCTAGTAATGCCAATGCTACCAAATTTATAAAGTTTTGTAAAATAGTTTCCACATGTTCATGTGCATGCTGGGAATAGGGAATATACAACGCTTTTGTTTGTGTGTATTTGTCTACTTTGCTCATTTAAGCTTTTAAAAACCCGTGACACATGGTTTTTATTAGGAACGAGCTATTATGATTTTTTTTTTTTTTTTTGTTTTTAAATTCATTGCTGTATTATCTATTCAATTGATCACAAGCTATAAGAAAAAAGATTACACAAAGTTTGGACGAAGAAAACGATCATGGTTAGAAACTATGAAATCCTGAAACTCTCTTTCTGACTGTTAGATATGTTAAAATATAAACTCAATAAGGGTGAAACTGCATATCTAGATTCTAGATTATGAGCTTGCTACTAGGTGTATCTCTTATAAGTATTCCGGTTTTGTATTTTCAGGCGGATCGATGGTTTACAACATTGTTTCGCAGTCTCACTCTGTCTCTGGTAACAAGATATCTAAGGAACATTCAGAGGAATTGAAGGACTTGAAAGATAAGGTAAGGAGACTGGAGGAAGAAGCAAGTGATTGTAAGAAATCAGTTGAGCGAACTGAGTTGCCGAAGCCAACTACAAAATTACAGTCCAAGATTTAAGAACAGACTTTCTCTTGAATCAAAAACCTAGAAGACACGATCAGAATTTTCCCCATGACAGAATTTACGAGTAAGTATTTATGTAAAAATGTTGTCAATTTGAAGAGAGTGTTACTGGGTGCCATGTTTATGTAGTACTATCTACTTTTTTCTTAGTTTATTTACAAATATCTATTTTCTTCTTAAGAATCTGTAGGTAAGTGATTGTACCGTTATTGATTTTTTAAAAAAAAATTTGGTGTACTAGAGAAAATATGTAAGACTTTTGAAAACATTCGAAACTAGGATAAAGTTTTGCAGAAAACAAAGAAATAAAATAAAATAAAAATTGTTTTACAACTTATACGGAGCATGACTTATTCACACATAATTTGTTATATTTTCAGTGTGAAATGATATTATTGTCCTTGTAATATTATACACGCACTAACGGTCCAACTAGGGATGGCCAAAGGAACTGAACCGGCAGTTCCGATTCTTTTTTTTGTCCAACTGAAACCACGGTCCCGGACCTGGTTTCGGTTCTGGTTGGAACTGGGGGCAGAGCCGACGGGTCCGGTTCCTCCCCGATTTTTTTGGTCCAAAACCGGAAAAATTAAAAAAATTAAAAATTAAAAATAAATTAATAAAAAATTTAAATATATAAATAACGATAATAATATATAAATAAATTGGGTACTGGAATTGGATTGCAATAAAATAACGATAAAATTGAAATAAAATTATGATAATATTATAAAACTATAAAATTAAATAAATAAATAAAAATTAGGGCTTGCACTTAATTTTACCTCAATTAAGCTACCTACGTATCCTCTAGGAGGAATCAAAGCCTACGTAGTTCTTTTACCTGTTATGTTCTAAAGGTGATCAATCATCGCTTGTTCCTTGGCCCAGTCGTCAACACAGACTTGTATCTGTATTGAGTCAGGACTAAGCAATGCCCGTCTCTCGTCGAGAACATTGTCATCTGCACTAAATTCCTATTTGACTGCCATGGTCGAGACAGGGGTTCTAAAAATTTGCTTAGCAATGAGGGCCAAATTGGAAAGTTAGTTTCGTACTCCCTCCACCAATGTAAGATGTTAAAGTCTTCGCTGTCCAAAAACTCAAAAGAGATGTTTATGTAAAGATCAACCTCTGAAACATAGGTTGATGAAGACAAAGAACTCCCTTGTGTCCTTGATTTTTTGGACAACACGCTTGACCCTAACTTCCTTAATGAGGAAAAGCGAGAACGAGAATGACTACTAGTACTACCACTTCCGTTTGCATTCGGTTGCTGAACATTAATGTTCAGTGAGGGACCGTTTATAGAACGGTATTCGTCATACATTGAATAAAATAAGTGCCTAACATTATTATATAAAGCACTAATATCTACGTTGTGTAGCCCTAGAGATTGATAATAAAGTATTAAATATTCATATAAACTATCAAATTTACACCTAGGGTCAAAACTGAACCAACAGTAAAAATCGAAGAAATGTCCCTATAATAATTTAACCATCTATCTCTCATTGCACAAACACATGCAGTTAGTTCCGATACTTGTGCACATTCATTAAGTGCATCTACAATATTAATGGCTTCACATAAAAATAAATGTAAAGTTGAATAATATATACCGGATAAAGCGTTAGTTGTATCATGAAAAACTTTTAAAAGCATGCAAATTTTAGTACAAACATCCTAATGATGAGCATACAAATTAATGCTACTAACATTATACTGCATAAATCTAACTAATAATTCTCTATAGTCATAGCTTTTACAAACCAATTTATATATGGAGTTCCAATGAGTTGGAACATCACGAGAAAACCTAATTGGATGTTTCCCATTAGATTTACAATACCTAGCCTATTTTCATAGTGCTAGGATGTTTCCACAAATAGTATAAGGCATCCCTAATTGGTGTAATTCATTCTTGAAGTGTTTGCAAACCATGTCGTACACATATATTTAAAACATGGTAAACACATCTTTGATGAAAAAATCTGCCACCAGAGTAAGATTGACACAATTGAATTAATTGTGGAACAGCGGCAGTATTGTTTACAGCATTATCAAAACCAATTGTAAAAATTTTACTTTCAATACAATATTCTTCAAAAATAATTTTCATTAATTTATAAATATTATCGACAGTATGAGTGTCGTCAAAAACTCTAAATGCAAGAATTCGTTTTTGCAACTCCTATGATTGGTCAACATAATGGCAAGTAAATCCTAAGTATGAATGTTTTTGCCAATAATCGCTCCAGATATCGGCACAAACAGACACACGACCCATATAATTTTGAAAATATCTAACTAATGTTTTTTTTCTTTTTTATAAATGTCACACATAGTACGTTTTAATGTGGTCCTAGGTACTCTACATGCAGCGGGATTTAAAGCATTATGACAATATTTTAAAATACCAATTTTTTCGCCAAAACTAAAAGGAAGATGTTCGGTCGCTACCATTCTTGCTAATTGTTCCCTATTATTTACATCACTATATTTAAATAAATGATGATTAGGAGATATGTACCTAAAAATTTGGTATTATCCTCGGCTACGCTCTTGCTGAGCTTTAACTGGATGCTTGGTGTTGATGTACTTCCAGTACGTCCCGTACCCTCCGAATTTGTTCCACTTAAAATCTTTGTTGCAATAGTTGCAAGTCACCACAACTTTTCCTTATTCCTTCTCCACCCTCCTCATATGAACCTTAAAAAGTTCATATTTGTACTTTGCCAAATCTGGCAGTGGCATATGTACAGTTTCACTTAGGCGAAGGGGCGGAGGGGGGATTTCACGAGAGGGACTAAGGGAATGAGAATACTGAGGAGTAAAATTAAGAGGAGGATCATTACCAAATATTACCTCCTCAAATTCTCTCTATTGTAGGTATTCAGCAAAATTTACATTGTTGAAATTTAATTCTGGGCTAGGGGCACGGCGACTCTGCACTTCTTCAGCATTTAAATCTGGTACCTGCATAATGTCTCTGCCGGAAACGGACCTTCTAGAAATGGATCTTCGGCCTCTGGAAGTAGACGGTCTTAACTGTGATGCCATTATAAATTTATGGTAAAATATACAATTTTAATAAATAACAAAAATAATTGCAGTATTGAAAAACAAGAACAAGAATGAGAGAATGACTGAATGAGAGAATTAGAGAAAAATTGAGAGAATGAGAGAAATATTAAGAGAATGAGAGAATAAGATTGAGAGAAAATGGTATTAATGAATTGAAGAGGAATGGGGTTTATATAATTTTTTGGGTTGGGGAGAAAAATAATATTTTTTAAAATTTAGGGAATCAAAATGTAATTTTTTAGGGGTTCTTATTGTAATTTTACAAGCCAAGGCAGTGTCAGGCTGCTGCCATGTGGCCATTGGCCTGTAAAGGCCAACGGCCACATTTTTTGAATTTTTTTTGTTTTTTAAATTTTTAAAAATTAAAAATAAAAAAAAAAAATTCCAAGAACCGGAACCGCCGAAATCGGACGGTTCCTTGAACTGTCGGTTCCTAACCGGCGGTTTCGTTCTGGGATTTAAGCCAACCGAAACCGGGACCTTGGGTCCCGGTTCTAGTTTTTAGTTCCGAAACCAATTTTTAACATAAACCGAAGGTTCCGATTAAAAACTAATGGTTCAATTTGAACCGCCCAATTCGAACCGAACCGGGACCATAACTACTCAAAACTGGCCCGCAATATTGAAAGAGAAGAGAGTGAGTGCTGATTGTTTAGAAATTGAAAGTTGGTGGTTCGTGGAAGGTTGGATCTGAAGCAGATGGGTGCCCTATAGTGGGCGTTGTTCAACGCGAATTAGCATATTTATTTGGAACTGTTTTCTGAGCTTTGTCTAGATAGACATCGGTATTGTCAAATGAGTTACTTATACTAGGTTTTTATTGACATTAGGTGGACTTGATAACTTGAATAAACTTGATTATATAAATATACCATTTCGATCTTCTCAATAGGAAAATACGAATCTACATTGGCCCATCATTTACATGATATTGGTCCTACTCAAGATTGAACTTCAAAATGTCAATTATCCAAAATGTGTGTTGAGTTTTCTCCTCTTATTATGATAGTAGATATTTTCCACTCATATGGTAGATATCTAGACCGTATATATAGCGATTAATCTTGATAGATTTCAACAGATTTATAATTAATCTTATAATTATACAATTCAAAAAAATTAATTGTTTTTATGAATTACAGTTGAACACTACTTTTATAATGCAAGGCTCATAATACTTACAACCCAAGTTACACAATCAAAATCAAGTAATACATATTGTGATTTATAAAATAGTTTAGGGTCATTTTAACATGTGTCCTAATTAGGACATAAGAATCCCAAATCTTAATAACATTTAGAAACTTATACTAATTTATTTAATACTTTAAGACACTTGAATTTCAATATATTAAAAAGATATAAAGTTGAATCCTTAATATGTACTGTTAGAACATATATTAACTATTCATATTATATATATATATATATATATATATATATATATATATATATCACCAAAGAAAAGAATTGTTGATTAAAAATTTAGTATACTTAGTCAAAAAAAAATATAGAAAATTTTTTAAAAAATAATTTCTAGATTGACATGCTTGACGCAAGTCTCTTAAAACCTATATAAAAAAAAAATGCAAACTAACTTTTGAGAAATTAAAAACTTTGATCACTTTTTCTCCTTGGCATACTAGTAGAATAGCTCAATCGTGTTGTATACCTTCATAAAAGTGAACTCTACAGCTTGTGGCATACTTGACTTGTCAAGCTTATGTTATTATCAATCCATTTTTTTTTTATGTCAAGTCATAATCATTTATAATTTCAATAATACTTAAACGCTAAAATATCACTTTATGATTTCTAACTTTAACAATACGTTATACACTAAAACATCACTTTATAATTTCTAACTTTAACAATACGTTAGACACTGCTAACTAAAAGAACTTTTTTTAATGCTAAAAACTCTTTTCAATTTTTTTTTTATAGAGTTTGATTACTACTCTAGTTGAGGTTTTGAACATTAAAAAAACTATTTAACATCTACCGAACAAGTTCAAATTTTATACTTTTCTAATTATAACTTTTTAAACTTTTAAAAAAATTAAAAAAATTAAAATTATTATAACAAGCTACCAATTCAAGAAGAGCTCTAACCTTGAGATACTTGACTTGTGAAGGTTGCAACTATCAATTCAAACTTTTTCTTCGATATCAAGTTGAAATTATTTCCAACTTCAACAATACGTTAGATCCTAAAACATCACTTTTTGAAATATTCAAACTCCATATAACTTTTAAGAAATTTCGATATAAGAAATTTAATCACATCTTTCAATAGTTCAAAGCGTGTATATACTTTTAGAAAAGTGCAGTTCTAAAAATTATAATATGCTTGATTTGTCAAATTTGTTGCTGTCAATTTAAACTTTTCTTCTTTTTAAGTTGGAATTATCCTGAACTCCAACAATATGTTAAATACTATAACATCACTTTATCAAGGTAACAAAACTCCATATAGAAAATTTGATAATTTCTTCGAGGTCTTAAGTATATGTATCAAATTATTTTATTTTTAAAAAAATATAGTTATTCCTCAAATACTTTATTTCTTGGTTTCCCAATATCATGGGATATTCACTTTTATATAATATGTTGTAAGGCATGTGTTATTACAATCATTGGCCCCTATAGTTTGCGATACATACTTCTTACTTCTTAGCAAATAATCAAAATTTGTGACAATGGAATTAAATTTTTAAATATTTTTCTTTGTTTTGCGTTTTGAACAAATATTATATTGTATTAATTTATTTATTTTTTACTCTTTTACAATTTATGTAAGACATTAACTGCCGCATGTTATTTTAAATTAATTATCATTTAATTCAAATTAAGAGATTAAATGTACAAGATAATATTTAATTATTTGGAAATCATGAATTTTGTCTAAAATTATATTATTTTATATTTAAAGGTCCATATAAATTTGCCCTAAAATGACATTATGAGTAGAGCCGGCGGAGGTTCAGGGGAATAGGACGATCGCCTTGGGCCCAATTTACTTTGAGAGCACCATATATGCTTTAAATATTTACTGTTACTGGCCCAAATAATTTTTTACTGAGCCAGGCCCAGAACTGATATGCTTTTTAACTTCATAGGTGTGGCCCAAAACAGTTTTTACTTTTATATTAGTCATTATACAAAACTGTTTTTATCTTCTCTTCTCCATCAGCCACTATACAAAATAGTTTTTAGTTTTATTTTTTTCTAAAATGTCTAAAGAAGAACGAACAGCCATCGCCATGAGTATGTTTGGGGTCCTCCATCAACCATTTTGACCCAACCGTCGGAGCATGGCGTCTCTCCTCTCCTTCAACGGTAATGAAATTCGTTAGAAATTGAAGTCTTCAATCTTATATTCATTTGCTTCTCCCATTTAGCCCCTTACTTTCTCCTCCCTTTCAATCTTACGAATCCTTCTTTTGATCTTATATTGGATTGTCAGATACACTGGTTACTCTCTCTTTGCCGATCGATTTTATCCTTCTCTTACCAGGTTTCAAATTTCACTACTTTCATCTTTCAATTTAGGGTTTATTTGCTTTGATTTTTTAATTAAGTTCGTTTTTATTGTTAGAGGTACAGACTGCCAAAGGTTAGATTGTCTGCTTCTTATTCTGAGGCTTCTTGGCGAGATTGATATCATTGTTTATAGACTTACAGTGGCCATATGTTTTTTCGTTTTAAAATTGGCCAGCATTTAATCAATTATTAGTTTTTCTTTTGAGATTTTTGTTTGTTTTATTGGCAATTTGGCATTTTCATTTATAATTTTGGATTATAATTTGACGTGTTTAGCTAGGCTGACAGCTGACTGAGTTTGTAATGGGTGGGAGTTTTGAGACAAATGACATTTTTGCTTACTTGTAGCTGTAGGACTATGGTTGAGAGTTGGGACAGCTCCTGCCTGAAAGTTTATTATGATTGTTTTTTAGCATGAATGCATTTTTTTCCCCTTTTGTTATGCAGTTGAATTTTTTTTCCTATGGCACAATTTTTTATTTTCGCCCAGACCCCAAAATACTATGGGCCGGCCGTGATTATAAGTATCACGAAGAGTTCAATTAAGTTTGAAATTAGCAAAACTTAAAATTAATAGGAAATATTCTTTTCTTTTTTTTCCGTAATTAGAGGTAATTAATTGTGATATTCTATTAAGAAAATTCATATTAACATGAAATAGGGCTAATTACAATGACACCCCTGTGGTTTTACATAATAACACAAATATTTCAAGTATGGTCATAATACAATAAATTACCCTAACGTTTTATAAATGTTACACAAACATCCCTTACCGTTAACTCCAGACCATTAGTGTCTAACGGTCAATAGTGCAAAATTTTTTAAAATGCCTAAAATACCCTTCTTTCCATTTTTAAAAAATTAAAAAAAAATATAAAAATTAATGTTCATCCACCTTCATCAAGTTCATCTTCATTAATCCACATCTTCATTTTCTTCACCAACATCAACATTTTTCAATTTCACAGAAAAAAATAAATCAATATTTTCCATCATCTTCAACATGAATATTCAACATCACAACCCATCCCAATACAACATCCCACCAACAACAACAATATTCAACATCATCAATATTCAACATTTTTCAAAAATTAAAAAATACACAAACAGGAAACCCAAAACCGGAAACTCAACATCATCACAACCAGAAAACAAACCCCAAATCATCACAAGAAACCAAACCTAGCTCCATCGAACCCAGAAAACAAACTCAGCTCCATCATCAAACAACTTCAAAAATTCAGTTTTCCAGAAACTAAACTGAATTCCCCATCTATCACAACAAACCGGAAAAAAAAAAAAAAAAAAGAATATCGAAGTTGAAGATGAAGAACAGAAAGAAAAAAAAAAGAGTTAAAGTTGGGTTCAATTCGAACCCAGGTTCTGGGTTCGTCTTCGAACCCGAAGAACATAAAGAAATAAAATAAAATAAAAAAAGTTAGAGTCGAACCCAGAAACTGGGTTAGTCCTCGAACCTTGGTTCCTCTTCGAACCCGAAGAAAAAAGAAAAAAGAAAAAAAAAAAAAAAGAGTTAGAGTCGAACTCAGAAACTGAATTCGAAGAGGAACCCAGGTAAGTGAAGGACCAGATCACATGCGCTTTTTATAATCGTCGGCGCGCGCTCAGGCGAGAGTGCGCCGGCGATCTCTTGAGAAGATGGAGCTTTGGCTCCACCTCCCATCTCAGTTGGAGCCAAAGCTCCAAAATGAAAACGATGGTTCCAGATTTCTGGAACCATCGTTTTTATTTTTATTTTTTTCTTTTAATTTTTTTTTTTTTTTTGGCAATGGATCGGATAATCGATCCATTGGATGGTCTGCATCCAATGGACCAGATGAGATCTGGTCCATTGGCTTTTTTTAAAAGTTTTTTAATTAATTATTAAATTAATATAACATAATAAAAATTATTTTAATTAAGGGCATTTTAGTCATTTTGAACCGTTGACCGTTAGACACTAACGGTCCGGAGTTGACGGTAGAAAATGTTTGTGTAACATTTCTAAAACGTCAGGGTAATTTACTGTATTTATAATCATACTTAAAATATATGTGTTATTATGTCAAACTACAGGAAATGTTATTGTAATTAGCCCCATGAAATAATGCATGTCTGCTGACTTAGTCAGCTTTATTTATTAAAAAAAAAAAGAGTTGACTAAGTCAGCAGTTTAGTCAACTTTTAACTTTTATTTTTAGAGAAAAATTCAATTGGTTTTCTAACTTTTTTTAAAAAAATTATTATTATTATTTCTGTTCTTTTAGTTACTAAATTATCATAAATAATTCAAATTGATCCATCTAATCAAAATTTTAATGCTCAATCATCACAAAATATGTAAAAAGTCAATTTTACCATTTATAAATTAATAAATTAAAATTTTATCCTTAGAATGTATTAAATGAAAAATTAATAAATAAAAATATTTAATAAAATAATATAATCTCAACTATAAAATATTAAAAGTTGTATAAAATATTTAAAGTTAAATTAAATTACGAATTAAAAAAGTTAAAAAAAAAGGAAGAAAAAAAATTATATTTAAAAAAAAGAAAAATTAAATAAAAAGAATAGTATTTTAAAAACATAAATGGTCATTTTTCCATCAATTAGCACTGCTCCAATAACAAATAAGAAAGACAATTATTGTCAATTTAAGGTCTTCTCAACACGTGTTAAAAATTACACTAGTTTTCAAGAAATACAAAAGAAAATTGATCACATTTTTTATGGGATCATAAATTAGTTAGGTCTACTAAATAATATTTTTAGTTAACTTTATCAATTCTGTTGGCATCAATCGAGACTTTTCATTCTTTCTAATTAAAATCACCCACGCCCACATAACATGTAAGATTTGTTTTAGTATATAACCTACTAACTCCATTTTTTAGAATGTTTGAGTGCAATAAAGTTTTGAGAAATAATATACATAAATATTAACCCAAAAGTTTAAGTTAAAAATCAACTCAAATAATTTGTATTTATCATATAAATCATGAAATGATGATGTGATGAATGATATGTCATGGACAAATTAATTATCACATCATTTGAGTTGATTTTTACATTAATATTTTGGGTTGTATAGTATTACTATTAATTGTGATACTATTGAAATAACGAAGTTTCATAACTAATAAATAAGAAAGTTGCTAATAAGAGAAGATTTATGTTAATTCAAAGTCTTTACAATACGTGTGGAAATATGTATTAACTTTCAAGAAATTGAAATTTTTGATCCCTTTTCTATGAATATATCATTTAATCGATATCTAATAAAATCTTTGATGGCCAATTCCATTCCATTAATATTATAGTTGTGCCCTCGTCTTCAGCCTGTCTCAGGAGGGAAGAAAGACCTTCTGCACACCCCAAAAAAAGGTAAGGCGACAACGGGTCGCCCTTACGAAGCCCTTTCTCAAGTTTCAGGTAGCCCACCGTCTCACCATTCAAAAGAAATTGATAGGTCACCGAGGAGATACAAGCCTGAATCTTGCGAATCCAATTCTTAGAAAACCACATAACCCGCATCATAGAACACACAAAACTCCACTCCACACGGTCATAGACTTTCGACATATCGACTTTCATTGTCTTATTTTTTATATTAATTTTAAAATATTAAGTATAATTTTTTTTTTTTTATAGTTTGATCTCAAGTTAAATATAGATATTATATTTCTTTTTATATATCTTTTTTATATAGATTTATCAATTTTATCATAAAAATAAATTTTGTTGACAATATAATAGAATTACTGATAAATATAACCATAACTATTATACCGCTATTAAACTAGAGAGTAAAAAAGTCTTAAATTTGAAATGTCACTAAACATGTGTACAATGACGTAATTTTAAAATAATCACTGTCATTAAGTTTGCTTATAGTGATACAATTATATATTGTTAACTGTCACTAAGTTTGTGTAGAGTGGCCTAAATTAAGGTAATTTATTATCACTAGCTCTGTGAATAATGACACAAGTTTTAAACAATTAATTGTTACTAACTGTACATATAGTGACACTGATTGCATGCTATGAGCTGTCACTAAAATTTTATACAGTGACACAAATTACATATAACTAACTGTCACTAAATTTCTATACAGTGACACAATTTTTATACGATTAACTGTCACTAAGTTTATATTTAGTGACACGATTTTTATATAATTAAGTGTCACTAAATTTGTGTATAGTAACAAATTTATCTAATGATTAATAGTCATTATATTTATAAATAGTAACATAATATTTAAACAATAAATTGTCACTAAATATGTGTATAGTAACAAATTTATAAATAGTTAACTGTCACTAAATTTGTGCATAGTAATAAAAATATTATTTCGTCACTCATTAAAGTTCTCTAATAATGTGTCACTAAAAATCATGGTATGTGACACATATAGAATTCTGTCACTAACTACAGTGACGAGATGACTTTAACAGTCACTAGTACTTTTAGTGACGAAGATAAATATGACAATTTTATAGTGACACTTTTTATGTCACAATATTGATATTATGATAAATTTTTCTTTTCTAGTGGTAAATATTTTTTGTCACTACAGGTCATTTTTCTTGTAGTAGTGGTAAACAAAATCTTAAATCTTAAAATAAATGTTTTTGTGAAACCTTTTTGTTGCTCTTGGAATATATACTCCCATAATGGAAGATATCTATTTTCACAATAAAGTGAAAGAGAGAAAATTAACTACTTTACTACAATTAGATACGCAATAGAAGCCTATGGCTAATTTTTGATAAAATATGTGATAAATATCTCAAAATAATAATTATTTTTTGTTGTTATAGTTTTCGTATTCACTCCAAAAAAATTATAAATTAAGAAAAATTTTCTTATAAAGTTTGAAATTATTATTTATCTAATGATTAGATCCTCGTCCCTCTAATAATATATTGGCGACGACTACATTTTATTAACTTTAAATGGGTAATTTATCTCTCAAAGTTTCTACCTAATTTAGAGGACTAAACCTTATTATTAATAAAATTGCTTCAATTGGCATCTCATTTATTTTAGCGCCCTTTTAGAGAATGTTGAGAATGACAAAATCAGTTTATTTGTAATTTTTTAAATAGTTGAGATTATTTATAAAATAGTTTATTCTAATTTTTCAAGTTTGAAGACGAATAACTTGGAATATTTGTATTTAAGTGGTAACTTCAACAACAATAGCTAAATGCACTTTGATCATTAAAAGGATTATATCTCTAAGATGTTGGGTTTTTGAGGCTATTAAGCTCACTTCACCTTTCTCTTGGTGCATGTACAGCAACTAACTTTGATTTGTTTTTTGCTTTTAATAGCTAGATGAGGACAAAATTGCTTATGCTTTCTCTTCTTTTATTTTATTTATTTTGTGATTTTTCATTAACTCTATTTAACTCTGACCTGAAATATTTAATTCTCTAAGCAATTTAGAACTATTGGACGAGAGCAACTATAAGATAAACAAATTAGTGGTCACAAAAGGTAATTAAAACAAAATTCAGTTGCTTTAATACGATATTTTATTCTATTCAATTAGTTTCATTAATCATAAATGTTTCCATTATATTTTAAATATAATCTTATTTATTAATTCAAATTAATAAACATTAAAAGGGTGGTTTTGTGGCAACAATCAATTTCTATAGATAGCACCTTGGAGCTAATTTTATTTTTTTTTTATATTTTTTTTTTTTTATTTCAAACAAAACTTCTATTACAGAAAACCAACAAGAAAGCTAGGTTCAGGATTGAACCAACAAAATTCCTCCTTAGAGAAAAAGGCTAGGGAAGTAAGAGAATGTGTCATTCCATTCCCTGAATATAAAATATTTTTATATTTTTTTACTTACAAGTAACGGTACATGTTTGAGAAACTTGCAATATCTTTTACCTACACAATGTCAACATACATAATGGAAGCACCCTATTGCAATTATTACTCATTAGGTTTATTCCCAATTTTAAAGACACTTGACCTTAGTTTTAATAATTTTAGTGGAATAATGAATAGTCAAGGTAAATCTGTTAAGCTATTTTAAATTTTCATTAATATTTTTCATAATCTTTCATATATATGGTTACATTTAAGTAAAGTTTCTTTTTCAATGACAAGAGTTGCATAATTTTACCAACCTGGAAAAGTTGTACATGTTTATCCATATAAGCCTTCTTTAAAGCATTGCAGCTTTCACTTCTCTCGGAAGATTTTTCTTATTTTAAGGGGTACAATTATAAATAATTAGTGCCGAGACCTGTCGAGATCAATCACTAAACATACGATTCGGATATCTACTTCCACAATAAAGGGAGAAAACTACTCACATATAATGATAAATATACAAAGTGAGAATTGAATATTCATTACTGAAGTGGAAGCAGATACACTAACCACTTTTCTTTGAAAATTAACGATGTGGGATTGTCAACTCAACAGCATCTTGAATGTTTTAATATTTATACCCATCTATTATTCATTGGATTTAGATTTCTTTTTATGGAGACCAAACAAATATATTTATATATTATGAGTATTTTATTATTTTAAAAATATTTATAATAATATAGAGAATAAGAAAATTCAAAACTGCACAACCACTCATAACTCAAGTAGTTAGTGCACCTCTCTCCCACCAAAATGGTGAGGATTCAAGTCCTAACATACGCATTTACCAGTATATGTGGGTAGTTTTATCTCCTTATTGTGAGAGTAGATATCTTCTATATTACAATTTTATAATTGTAACAACTCAAAAGAACTCAGTGATCTAATGCTTCGTAAAACACTGATATTGAGCCGTATTATATATTTTCAAGTATATCAAATTCTTGAAATTAGAAAAATCTACAAACAAGAAACCAAATATACATTAGTATTTACCAAGTGTTAGTTAAGCTAAATTGGATGATAATCAACCTAAATGCGAAATATTATTGTTAATTACTAATTTCATACGTGTAAAAAAATTGGCTATAGTCTTATATATTTAACTTTAATTGTCCCATGTATATGATTAGGAGTTAACTCCATTTTTTCAGAAAAATAATTACTGACTTCAAACGTGTAAAAGATTGTGATATTTTTTAGTAGTAATTATGAGACTTTGATATTTGGTATCAGATCATTTTTTTTTTCTGAAAATAACAGATGGGTTTATGACATTTTATATGCATTATTATGACATTTGAGATAGACATAATCTTAATTATAAAAAAAAAAATTTATGACAAACCTTTGAGCATTAGACATGATTTTTCCATAGAGGAGCACCCATAAAAATATCTGAATTTTAGGAAGGGTCTCAATCTTCCAAATCATCCTCCACTTCCATAAATCATTGTCCGAATTTTCACTAAGAATGTCATAAGCTAAATATAACATTAAATTATCATTTTCAATGCCTTATTTAATTCGACAGAAAAAAAAAACAATTATAAAGATAGCTTACTAATAATGACATAAAATATATTATAATAGATAAAATTGGTAAATTTTAAATCCTATGCACATTGTTAAAATTTGGATGACATTTAGCAGTCAGACAAAGTATGGATTTTTGTGATCTAAAAATACCAAGAAACACTCACCGAAAGTTCAAAACTCAATTGTGTTTAGAAATTAAATCTGGGTCAAGAAATATGAGAAAATGGAGATACACCATAAATACAATTAAAGTTACCAACATCATATATTTAATTGTATTTCAATTTTCAGGCCTGTGTGAGCTGGTGTATCTGCAAGAGCTCGGTCTCTCTTATAATGATCTAAGTGGTAGCTTGCCTTGGTGTTTTGCAAATTTGACATCCCTTCAAGTATTAGATATCTCTTTCAATCAATTTTCTGGAAACATCTCTTCTTCTTCCCTTAAAGCTCTTACATTCATCCAAGAATTACGTCTTTCGGATAATCACTTCCAAATCCCAATTTCACTTGAACCATTTTTCAATCACTCCAAACTCAAGAGTTTTTACAGTGACAACAACGAAATATATACAGACAGTCACATTCTTTGATCCCAAAATTCTAATTAAATTTGGTGAGATAATCTGGTTGCAGAGATGGTGTCACATTTCCCAAATTCCTCTACCATCAACATGACTTTGAAGAAGTTAATCTTTCTCACAATAACTTGAGCGGAGAGTTTCCAAATTGGTTGTTAGATAACAAATCAACTTATGGCAACTTCTTCTTGTCAATAATTCTCTTACAGGACCTCTCCTATTGCCAATTCATTGTAACATTAATTTAGCAACATTAGATATCTTCAATAATTTCTTCCATGAAAAATTCCAATAGAAGTGGGAGCATATATGTCGTGGTTGATGACTCTAAACATTTCCATAAATGCTTTTGATGGTCACATTTCCTCTTCAATCGGAGATATGAATTCATTGAATACTTTGGACTTATCCTACAATAAGTTGTTTGGTGAAATACCAGAGCACTTGGCCAAGAGCTGCATCAATTAGAATACCTTGTTCTATCAAACAATAGCTTGGAAGGTCAGATATTCTCTGTAAGTTTTAGCTTATAATATAATAGAATGGTAATCACTTCACTGGAAAGATCCAAGAAGGCTTGTCGAACTCCTCCTATTTAATTTGGAGGGATTATATCTTAGTGATAATCATCTCTCTGGTAGGATTCCCAATTGGGAGGGAAATATGTCAAACTTGGTAGATTTTATAATGCCGAATATATCATCTAGAAGGTCCAACTCTACCAGACCTTTGTCAACTGAAATATCTTAAAGTTTTGAACCTTGCAGAGATTTAATCCTCCACAAATCCAACAAGTTCATTTATCTAGAAATAAGTTACAGGGACAACTAACAGATGTATTCTTTAATAGTTCTTCCGTGGTGACCTTAGATCTTAGCTATAATCGCTTCAATGGTAGGATTCCAAGGTGGATTGGCCGACTTTCTAATTTGAGACTCACAATAATCTTGAAGGTGGAGTGCCACAATTATTGTGCCATTTGGACCAGTTACGCTTGATAGATCTTTCACATAACAATCTCTCTGGACAAATTCGTCCTTGCCTAGATATGACTACACTCCACGGCGATTATAATGTTGCTTTTAATACCACGTCTTCAACCGGTATTGAGCCAAGTGCTGCTCCAATGAGAAAGGAGCTGAAGAGTTCACAACAAAAAATATATCCTACTCTTACCAAGGAAGAATTCTTACTTATATGTCTGGAGTTGATCTTTCATGCAATAAGCTGATAGATGACATCCCTCATCAAATTGGAAACCTTACCATGATCCATACATTGAATTTCCTATAACAATTTGACTGGATCGATCCCATGAACATTTTCAAACCTTGAGCAAATTGAGAGATTGGATCTTTCCCACAATAACTTAAATAGAAAAATCCCACCCCAAATTATTAAGCTATACCGTTTAGATGTTTTTAGTGTGGCCTACAATAACTTGTCTGGCGAAACCCCTGAGAGGATCACACAATTTGGTACCTTTGAAGAGGGTAGCTATCAGGTAAATCGTCTTCTATGTGGCTTCCACTGAAAAGTTGCAATGCAAATGGATCACCATCTTGTTAGTCAAACCGAATACGAATTAAACAGATGCTAATAGAAAATAATTGAATATAAAACTATAAACAATTATTATAACAGTAATATAAAATTGAAGTCGAGGCCCGTGTTTCACACGATGTCCTTAAAATATATTCGTCCCCTATCGTGGGTACATATATTTCCCACGATACAACTGCTTCGAGTAATTGTCGTTAGACAACTCCGGCGAACTAAATACTGTCTGAACTCTTTTACTTGGAAACGGAACGAATAAAATATTTTCGGAATTGCTTATTGTATGATTGTGTTTGTATATTTTTCTTTTCAAAATAATTTGATGTTAATATATAAACAATCTGATGAGAACCTAGCTAGGGTTAGGGAGAGAAGAGGAGGAGGAAGCGGCCTCCAAAAGAGGCAGTGAGCCTCGCGATCGCCGTCGCAAGGCACCGTCGCGGCGGTTGATTGCGATGCTCACTGGATGCGCGCAGGAGGAAGAATCCACGAAGGAGAAAAACTGAGGCAATGAGCCTCGCGACCTAGGCGCGATGCCCATTGTGCAAACTAAGGCAGTGAGCCTCACGACCAACCCAGGTCGCGACCTAGGTCGCGATGCTCACTGTGCGAGCATGGAGTTTGATTTTCTTCTACATTTTCTGTTTTCTATACCTATAAGTGTTTTGGTCATTTCATGGCTTGTTTAGTTTCCAGCACATTTCTATCTTGTAAACCTAGGGGCAGTTTGGTCATTTCATGCTTATTTTTTAGTTCTAGTATAAATAGAAACACTAATTTAGCTTGTAAGGATATCTATCATATTTCTTGAAATCAAATACAAATTGAGAGCATTTTCTCTCATTCTCTTGGATCATCCTCCAAGATCAAATCGGTTCTTCTTGCAATTTCGCTTGTGAGATCAACTTGGGCTAGGGCTTGGGCTAATAACCTAAGAACTAGATAGCAAGGGATTCCCTAAAAAGGTAACTAAGCTCAAAATCTATCTTCATTATTTTAATTTGAGTTGGGTGTTGTTTATTTAGTTATTAGTGAAGTTAGGGTTGTAGATTTGTGTTGATTTCTGATTTAATTAAAGATTGGGTGTGTTATTGTGTTAATTGGAGAGAAATTAGGGTTCATGGATGTTTGTGATTTATGGCTAAATTGAAGTTAGGGTTGAATTGAGTTGTTGATTATTAGTAAAGTTAGGTTTGTTATTGGATTTTGAACTAGGTCCTCAATAATTTGGTGCTTTCATTGAGAGTGGTTAGAGTTGTTGCACACTAAGTGTTTGATAAAATTCCTAAGTGAGTTTTTTTAGAGTTGAACTCAAGGTGTTTGATTGTGAGCGTTAGTAGTTTGGAGAGTTACCTACTAGGTGTTTGATAAAAGCCCTTAGTAAGCAAATTTTAAAAATAAAAAAAAAATCCAATTGATCGAAATTAGTTTCAAGATGTCAAACGAAGACATTGAGCAATCCCAAACCGTTACTCCATCCAACCGAGTCCGATTTGAAGCCTTAGAAGCCTGTCAACATGAGATGAGGGCAGAGATGGCTAGGATAGCAAGGGCGTTGGAAGGATTATTGGGCCGGGGAGGAAGATCACCGGTAGAGGGGGATGTTATGTAATGCCCCTAATTTTCCGTAATTATGAAAAGTATATTATTTTTATGATGCATTTAGATAATAATGACTCCAATTGCATATGGGTGAAGTCAATTTGGTAATTGGTCAGATGTGGAATATTTTTGGAATAAATGTTGAGATGGAATGTGATTAAGATTAAATTGATGTCATTGTAAGATTTTAAGAAGTTCAAGTGAGCATATGGTAATTAGGAAGATATTTATATATGTATGTGAGTATGTGTGTGAGTGTTTACACACAAGTAAAATATTAAAAAAAAAACAAAAAAAAAGAGGAAAATTGATTGGCACAGCACAAAAGCATTCTCTAAAATCTCAAAAACAAATGAGAAATGAAGACCAGAGACAGAATTAGCGAGAGAGAAGAAAGAAGGAGGAGAGATGGCGTGAGAGAGGAAAGAGAAAGAAGAGAGAGAAAGAAAAGGAAGAAGAAGGAGAAGGAAATTAATATGGGTCCAGAAGAGTTTTGTGTTCAGAATAGCATTTCAGGTTTGGTGGTATTTATAATGATATTAATTATATATATATATATATATATATATATATATATATATATATATATTGTTTGTTATATTACTTTAGTACCACAAAATATATATATATATATACTTTAGTACCACAATATATATATATATATATATATATATATATAATTGTTACTGATTTGGATTACATGTATTTGGAATATTCTGGATCCGTAATATTATTTACGAAAAATATTCTGAATTGATTTTCGATATGTTTTGAGTATAGTAATATTACGGAGAATATTATTAAAATATATATTATTTTGCGATTTGTTTCGAAACATGATTCGGGCATTTGGATTTACTATGGATTTATGATATATAATTGCACGTGATTTTAAATGTGATTTGAAGCGATTTCTGGATTCAGAAATATTTTCGGAAACGATTTTGTAATTTGCTTGTATATGTATGTTGATGCGATTCGACTTCCGGAAATGTGTATACTGATTTGGATATGATTTCAGAATTTAAATTGACGAATCTGTTCTGAACGAATTATATGATTTTCGAAAAATGATTTGGCTCTGATATATGTAGACATAGATATGGATATAGGAGATTGACATGTCAATTGGGTTCTCTGAGTAGTACTACGCCTATATGTTATGATAGAGGTACCACCCTTTACGGGTTGAGAAATTTGATCTGGGATACGCAGCGGCTCACCCGTTGGTATCCAACTCTGATATGTATATGGGATACGCAGCAGCTCACCCGTTGGTATCCAACTCTGATATCTGTACAGCCCGTAATCCAGTCCGAAAAGTATGTTTAGTATATTAGGAGCCTGAAATGAAATTAGAAATGTGATATGATCTGTATATGCTTTGACTTGTATTTGATTTGAATTGAGCCCCAAATTGATTATTTATTTGTCAGTATATTTTTTATGTTGATTTACATGATATTACAATGTAAGTGGAAATATAGTTTTCTGTACACCCACTAAGCTATATGCTTAGCGTGTTGAGTTTTCTCACACGCAGGTAAAAGAATTGTTGAAGGGGACAAGGATCAGAAAGAGTAAAATCTGCTGAAATAGTGATCAGAGTCACATCACTCCTGCATTTTTGGTAGCCCACTACATATTCGATATTTTATAGTATTATATCGGCATGCATGGACAAGAATGTTTTTGTAAATATTTGAAATGGTATTTAGTTTTATGTGTGTTTTGTAATATTTGGGCCCATGGATTTTAATGCTTTTGAAGTTGAAAATTTATAAGTATTTTGATATAATTGGTTTTGGTAAGTCGCACCGGATATGGAAGGGTGCGCAATTTGATTTCAGATTATAAAAGTGTGGATTTTATTAATTGTGAAAACAGGTTTTGGAAAGTCAGAAAAAAACAGAGGAAATTTTGGCGAAATTTTCAGAAAATCTTTTTGGACCATAATTTTTAAATATTTATTCGGATCATTACTTAAAATTTCTGTTCTGAAATTTGTTCTCCGTATCCGGTAGCGCTCCCCGATTCGGTCTGAGCGGATTTGGGTCGGGGGGTGTTACATGTTATTCCGGGGGTAGTCACAAAGGCGGAGGTAGATCAAAACACCGGGAGAACTCATAGAGTTAGAACACTACCGGTGAATCCTTTACAAGATGTCAATGAGGGGTTCATGAGGCAAGAAAGGACTCTGACTCACATGAGACATGTGGGGAGAGTAGAAAGGGGAGATCGGGTTGCCGAGAGATGGGTTGAACCGCATCATGAGAGACAGAGGATAGGAACCGGTAGGGAATTCAATGAATACGGGTCTAGTAGTGAGGAGGAAGACTGAAGGGAAGATCGAAGGGGTTACCGAGGTGAACAACAATTTCATAGACCGAGGCATCGACATTATGATGAATCGGACTATGAAATGGATCGACGGGGTAATCGAGGCTTGAGGAAGCTGAAGGTAGACTTTCCGCGTTTTAACGGAGGAGATCCGTATGATTGGCTAGACAAGGCTAACCGCTACTTTAGAATTTGTGAAGTGACTAGGGCTAACAAGGTAGACATTGCAAGTATGTACTTGGAGGGTGAGGCCAGCAGTTGGTGGAGATGGATTAGTGCTCAATACGACCGAGACCATAGGCGGATGGGATGGACGACATTTGAGTAGGAAATAGTGTCTCAATTTGGACCATCACCAGTCACGAATCACCATGGTCTACTTGCCAAGCTTCGTCAAGAAGGTAAACTCCAGACCTACATTAAGGAGTTTCGGCAATTACACATCATGACTAGGAGATGGACGGAAGAGTAATTAATAGGGACATTCACGGAGGGCCTCAAGCCATGGTTGGCAAGAGAGGTTAAATTGAAGCAACCATCTAGTTTGCGGGAAACAATGAGGATGACCGAGATATTTGAAGGAAGCAACGAGGAGAGGGAGAAGCTAGAGGACCACACGGGGAGCAAATACTCAACTCCTGCGCAACCCGAAACTTTCGAGGAGGAAAAAAATGAAGTGAGTAGCAAACCGAAGGATAAAAAGACAGAAGTAAAGAAGTTATCACGAGAGGAGTTGCAGAAACATATCAAAAGGGGGCTGTGCTTCAAGTGTAGCGAAAAATGGGCTGTGGGTCATCAATGCACCAAGGGCAAGTTATTAGTGATTGAGGATTCAGAAGAATCAACATCTGAGGACGAAAGTGGAGGTGAGGCTTATTATGACAGGGGCAAGAGAATTTCAGATGTTGCCCTTGAAGGCAAAGGCATTCTTAAAGGGAAAGGGAATGATGAGAACCTAGTTAGGGTTAGGGAGAGAAGAGGAGGAAACGGCCTCCAGAAGAGGTAGTGAGCCTCGCGATCGCTGTCGCAAGGCACCGTCACGGCAGTCGGTCGCGATGCTCACTAGATGCGCGCAGGAGGAAGAATGCACAAAGGAGAAAAACTAAGGAAGTGAGCCTCACAACTAACCCAGGTCGTGACCTAGGTCGCGATGCCCATTGTGCAAACTGAGGCAGTAAGCCTCACGACCAGGCTCGCGACCAACCCAGGTTGCGACCTAGGTCGCGATGCTCACTGTGCGAGCATGGAGTTTGATTTTCTTCTGCATTTTCTGTTTTCTATACCTAGGGTGTTTTGGTCATTTCATGACTTGTTTAGTTTCCAGCGCATTTCTATCTTGTAAACCTAGGGGCAGTTTGGTCATTTCATGCTTAATTTTAGTTCTAGTATAAATAGAAACACTAATTTAGCTTGTAAGGATATCTATCATATTTCTTGAAATGAAATACAAATTGAGAGCATTTTCCCTCATTCTCTTCGATCATCCTTCAAGATCAAATCGGTTCTTCTTGCAATTTCGCTTGTGAGATCAACTTGGGCTAGGGCTTGGGCTAATAACCTAAGAACTAGAGAGCAAGGGATTCTCTAAAAAGGTAACTACGCTCAAAATCTATCTTCATTGTTTTAATTTGAGTTGGGTGTTGTTTATTTGGTTATTAGTGAAGTTAAGGTTGTGGATTTGTGTTGATTTCGGGTTTAATTGAAGATTGGGTGTGTTATTGTGTTAATTGGAGAAATTAGAGTTCATGGATGTTTGTGATTTGGCGCTAAATTGAATTTATGATTGAATTGAGTTGTTGATTGTTAGTAAAGTTAGGTTTGTTGTTGGATTTTGAACTAGATCCTCAACACAATCAATAGAATGACCGTTACAAAATATTCATGACATTTATATGACCGTTATAAAATATTCATGATATTTATATTTGACCGTTACAATATCAATTTTCCATTACAAATTAAATAGTCATAATTTTCATTCATTTCTAACACATCCTTCATGCCAAAAGCTTCAATGGATAATGTAGAAGATAGCAATTTCATGAACATAGACATCTTTTACATCAGTTTCACCGTGAGTTATATAGTTGTGGTTTTAGCAATTGCTATAATTCTGTATGTAAATCCCTACTGGCAGCGAACATAGTTCTATCTTGTCAAAACATGCATGGCTTCCTGCTTCTAAGAGATTCCATCATTAAACCTCATGTAGTGGCATAATCATATTTACATTTCTTATGATGTTTCTGTTTTTAGCGTAGTCTTTGTAAGGAAATCATATGTAAATGGCAATAGCCTTTGTAATAACATCTACCTGAATTTGGCAGATTCATCTCAGTAATATAGTACATTGCAATTTATCCACCAGTCTCTAAACTATATGTAATGAATGATTTAATTATCTACAAGAATCATCTCCAGATGGTGACGAAATTGGAAATTCTTCTACAATGATGCATGGATGATTTGTGTTTTTAGGTCTCCCCAGATAATTCTCATTTTTTACATAGCATGGACAATCAAACTTATTCCAGGTGGTGCCCTCAGCCCTGACTAACTACTTGAAAGGCAGACAAAGGATCAAAGCTCCAAGATTTCTTCAAAGTGTGAGTTGTATGATAGCATATATAATACAGGTCATATATGAATTAATCCCTTATACAACCAAAATTAGTATCAATTCTAAAAGTAATTTGACTTTATTTAAATTAATCCCTTATCTTACCTTTAATATGAAGACAGAAAGAGAGTGATATTTTAAAATATATCGGAATTATATTCACATTTAAGTACAATGCCCAAATGAAATATTTGATATTGAAATTCTGAAATTATCAATAAATAAAATTATTAAATGCCTTTTCTTTTTAGATGTTAGTTCTGTGATCGTATTAAATAAATATATGTAAGCAAAGTCAATTTTTTACCGTCTAAAACATTTACACATTCTAGTTAATTCCGTAACACGAGAAAAAACATTTCTATAGTTTGTGATTCATAAAATAGTGCGAGGTGGTATTAACATGTGTCATAATTAGGATATAAATTAATAATCTAAAATCTTAATAATTTCTTTAATACTTTAATGACACTTGAATTTCAATATATTGAAAATGTATAAATTTAAATTTTAATATGTACTTTTAGAACACGTGTTAATTTTTTCATATTTGTCTAGATATATCATTTGCCAAGAAAAAGATATTACTAATTAAAAGTTCAATGTATCTCAAGTCAAAAAAAAAAATGTTCAATGTACTTAGGCAGAGGAAAAATATAGGAAAATGTTCGAGAAACAATTCCTAGATTGACGTACTTGATATATGTCTCTTAAAATCTACGTGGCAAAAATGTAAACTAACTTTTAAGAAATTAAAAAATTAATCATTTTTTTTTCCTTAACTTACTAGTAGAAGCTCAATGATGTTGTATACCTCTAGAAAAGTGAATTCTACGAGAGTTGTGACATGTTTCACTTGTTAAGGTTTTCTATTATCAATCCAATTTTTCTTTTTTATGTTAAGTCGTAATCATTTATAACTTCAACAATATATTAAACATAAAAATATCATTTTTTTTTAATTTCTTAACTTTAATAATATATTAATACTAAAATATCATTTTATAATCTTTAACTTTAACAATACGGTAGACACTAAAATATCACTTTATGAGATAATCATACTTTATATAACTTGTAATAAATTTTAGAATAGAAAATTTGATTATTTTATATATATTTAAAGGTCTACATAAATTTGACCTATGATGACTAATTAAGTTTGAAATTAGCAAGAATTAGAATTAATAGGAAATTTTTTTACAATTAGTTGTGATATTCAATTAAGTAATTTTATATTAAAATGAAAATAATATATGTCAACTTTACCTTTTGTTTTTATACCATTAACCTGTAAAAGAAGCAAGCAGAATTAATTAAATTAAATATGATTTGTTAATTATTTGTATTATTCAAAATGAAAAGAAATTAATAATAATAATAATAAATAAGAAAGACAATTATTGAGGTTTGATGTCAATTGAAACATAGCATAAAGTTAGATATGTTAAAAGACAGATATTTATTTTAGTATATAACCTAACGACTCCATTTTTTATATAAAAAAGTTTTGAGAAATAATATAAATGAATTAGGGATTTTTTTTTAAATAGTGTGATTTTTTTTTTTTAAAATAGTGGGCCTTTTTAAATAATAGAGTATTGCTACAAAAAAAAACGTAAGTTAAATTTAAAAAATTTAGATAGTGTGATTTACTACATCATTTGAGTTGATTTTTTAATTGAGCTATTACAATTAATTCTGGATGGAGGAGGGAGACACGATTCGAACTCGCAGCCTCAAGTTATAAATATGAGGGACATATCACTACGTCAACCTCATCTTACCTCATTTAAGTTTATTTTTAAACTAATATTTTGAGTTATATAGCATTGCTGCTAATTGGACAGTTAAAAAATAATAATTTTATAATTATACTATTCAAAAAAATTAATTATTTTTGTTGACTCGGAGTCTAGCACTACTCATGTAGTGCAAGGCTGGTAATACTTACAGCCCATGTGACAATCAAAATCAAGTAATATATATTGTGATTCATAAAATAGTTTAGGGCCGTTTTAACATGTGTCTTAGTTATGATATAAGTTAAGAATCTCAAATCTTAATCATATTAAAAAACATATTAATTTTTATAATACTTTAATGACGTTTGAATTCTAATATACTAAAAATATATAAATTTAAATTCTTAATATGTACTTTTAGAAAGTAGGTTAACTTATTCATATTGCCTAAATATTTTTTTTTTTTAAGGAAGTACAATTACAATATTAATAACTGTCGAGACCTACCGAGATTGCCTAAATATATTATACACCAAAGAAAAGAAAACTGCTGATTAAATGTTTAGTGTACTTAGTCAAAAAAAAATATATAGGAAAAAGCTTAAGAAATAATTTCCAGATTGGCGTAGTTGATGCAAGTCTTTTAAAACCTCTGTAGAAAAAATGCACACTAACTTCCAAGAAATTAAAAACTTTGATCATTTTTTTTTTCTTGGCTTATTAGTAGAATAGCTCAATGTATTGTATACTTTCATAACAAATGAACTTTACAACTTGCGGCATGCTTAATTTGTCAAGGTTGTGTTATTATCAATCTTTTTTTTATTTTTTGATGTCAAGTCGTAATCATTTATAACTTCAACAATAGTTAGATACTAAAATATTTTCTAACTTTAACAATATGTTAGACACTAAAATATCACTTTATGATTTCTAACTTTAACAATACGTTAGACACTACTAGCTAAAAGAGCTTTTTTTTTTTTAATTTACTAACTACTTGAAAAGCAGACAAAGGATCAAAGCTCCAAGATTTCTTCAAGTTGAGTTGTATGATAGCATATATATTACAAGTTACAGTGTTGTCTGTGTTATGTTCTAATGAGAGAAAGATGGCTGTTTGTGTCATGTTCTAATGAGAGTAGTTCTTCTAAGACACCTGCAAAAACTCAAGAAACCCCTGTTGTGGGAGATGAAAAGCCCTCTTTGAAGCCTAAAAATTCCAGTAATTAGATTGATGAAATCTCTGCTGGTAAAAAGAAGAAAAAATACTCACAAGTCCAATAAAGATGACACTTTGGAACCAAAATTCACGAGGAGAAGAAGAAAACTAAAAAAATCAAACACTCCGGATTATTTAGTAAAGAAAAAATATGGCATTAGTAGATAAGAGAGGAAGAAACAACATATTCATTCATTTCAAAATCTATATCCCAACAGACTTATAATTAATGGTGTAAATTATACTATTAAAAAAATTAATTATTTTGGTTGACTCGGAGTCAATCACTATTCATATAAATTCATAATGCAAGGCTGATAAACTTACAAGCCAAGTAGCATAGTCAAAATGAAGTACTATATATATTTTGTTTCTTTTTTCTATATTTTGTTTTTCACTTTTCTTTTATTTTGCCTGATCAAAATACTATATATTCGTCAATAGTGGCACAACTCGTTTCTAAAGAATTCAAGCCCAGTCTTATTCTAGAGAACTAGACCGTATTACAGAATGGGCCTATTAACAGTTTCCCGTAAATGATGAATATCACCTGTTAACCGATCTCATTAAGTCCCGATATACAGTATCACTCCTAAAAATAATTTGACTTTATTTAAATTAATCTCTTATCTTACCTTTAATGAAATATTTGATATTGAAATTCTGAAATTATCAATAACTAAAATTATTAAATGCCTTTTCTTTTTAGATGTTAGTTCTGAGTTTTTAGTAACAATAATCTTATTAAATAAATAAATGTAAGAAAAATCATTTTTTTACCGCCTAAAACATTTATACATTCTAGTTAAATCCCCTACACGAGAAACACATTTCTATAGTTTGTGATTCATAAAATAGTGTAAGATTGTATTAACACGTGTCCTAATTAGATATAAATTAATAATTTAAAATCTTAATAATATTAAAAAAAAAACTTATATTAAATTATGTAATACTTTAATCATGCTTGAATTTCAATATATTGAAAATAAAATTTGAATTTTAATATGTACTCTTAGAATACGTGTTAACTTATTTATATTGTCTACATATATTATTCACCAAGGAAAAGATGTCACTAATTAAAAGTTCATTGTATTTCAAGTCAAAAAAAAAAAAGTCGAATGTACTTAGCCAGAGGAAAAATATAGGAACATGTTCAAGAAACAATTCCTAAATTGACGTGCTTAATACAAGTCTCTTAAAATCTATGAGGTAAAAATGCAAACTAAATTAAAAAATTAATCACTTTTTTTCCTTAACTTACTAGTAGAATAGCCCAACGATATTGTATACCCTCTAGAAAAGTGAATTCTAAGAGTTGTGGCATATTTCACTTGTTAAGCTTTTGCTATTATCAATCAAACTTTTTTCTTTGATGTCAAGTCGTAATCATTTGTAACTTTAATAATACGTTAGACACAAAAATATCATTTTTTAATTTCTAACTTCAATACTATGTTAGATACTAAAATATCACTTTATAATCTTAAATTTCAACGATACAGTGGACACTAAAACATCACTTTATAAGATAACAAAACTTCATATAACTTGTAATAAATTTTAGAATAGAAAATTTGATCATTTTATACATATTTAAAGGTCCACATAAATTTGACCTAATCATGAAGAGCTTAATTAAGTTTAGAATTAAAATTAATAGGAAATGTTCTTTTTTTTTTCCTTTAATTAGAGGCAATTATTTGTGATATTCAATTAAAAAATTTCATATTAAAATAAAAATAATATATCTCAACTTTACCTTTTGTTTTTATACCCTTTAACTTGAAGAAGATGTAGAATCAATTAAATTAAATATGATTTGTTAATTGTTTATATTATTCAAAATGAAAAGTAATTAATAATAATAATAATAAATAAGAAAGACAATTATTGATGTTTGATGTCAATAAAAATGTAGCATAGAGTTAGATGTGTTAAAAGACAAATATTTATTTTAGTATATAACCTACCGACTCCATTTTTTTATAACATTAACAGCAAAAAAAAGTTTTAAAAAATAATATAAATGAATTCGGGATTTTTTTTTTAAAATAGTGTGATTTTTTTTTAAATAGTGGGCTTTTTTAAATAATAGAGTATTGCTAAAAAAACAAAAACTTAAGTTAAAAATCAATTTAAAAAATTTAAATAGAGTGATTTGCCACATAGTTTAAGTTGATTTTTTAATTGAACTGTTACAATTAATTTGGATGAAGGAGGGAGATACGACTCGAACTTACAATCTGAAGTTGTAAGTATGAGGGGCATATTACTGTATCAACCTCTTCCTGTCTCATTTGAGTTTATTTTTAAACTAATATTTTGGGTTGTATAATATTACTTTTCATTATACTATTCAAAAAATAATAATTTATAATTATACTATTTAAAAAAATTAATTATTTTTATTGACTCGCAATTAAGCAAATGCAAGGCTAATAATACTTACAGCCCAGGTGACACAATCAAAATCAAGTAATATATATTATGATTCATAAAATAGTTTAGGGTCGATTTAACATGTGTCCTAATTAGGACATAAGTTAAGAATCCCAAATTTTAATAATATTAAAAAACTTATATTAATTTCTTTAATACTTTAATGATGTTTGAATTCCAAAATATTAAAAATATATAAATTTGAATATGTACTCTTAAAAAGCATGTTAACTTATTTATATTGTGTAAATATATTATTCACCAAAGAAAAGAAACTGTTGATTAAAAGTTTAGTATAGTTGGTCAAAGAAAAAAATATGGAAAATGTTTGAGAAACAATTCATAGATTGACATGTTTGACGCATGTCTTTTACAACCTATGTAGAAAAAATGCAAACTAATTTTTAAGAAATTAAAAATTTAATCACTTTTTTTTTCTTGGTTTACCAGTAGAATAGCTCAATGCAGTGTTGAAGAAATCGGCATTAAGCACTGATTAAGCGGCAGCAAGGCGCCGCTGCCGCGATTTGCTCTATTAAGCGGCGAGGGCGATATCGGCGGAGAAAGAAGAAGAAGGCAGCGTGCGGCGAAGGAAGAAGAAGAAAGAAGAAGACAGCGGCGACGGAGAAAGAAGAGAAAAAAAAAACTAAAACCTACACCCCAAACGACGTCATTTAGGGTTTAGGTTTTTTTAAAAAAATAATAATAATAATCACAGCAGCACTTCAGCTTCTTCACTTCTTCTTCTTCCCTTCTTCTTCAGTTCTTCTCTGTTTTCATCCACCGGTCTGCTTCCGATTTGCCTCCGACCGGCCTTCGACCGGCCGCTTAATCTCCACTTAAGCGTTCTAGGCGCTAGGCGGTGGGTCGCCGCCTAACTAGCGCCTAGCGCTTTCTCCAACCTTGGCTCAATGTATTGTATATTTTTATAAAAGTGAACTTTACAACTTGAGGTATGCTTGACTTGTCAAGCTTGTGCTATTATCAATCCAATTTTTTTTTTTTTTTATGTCAAGTCGTAATCATTTATAACTTCAACAAATCGGTAGATGCTAAAACATTACTTTATGATTTTTAACTTTAACAATATGTTAGACACTAAAACATCACTTTATAATTTCTAATTTCAACAATACATTAGACACTACTGGCCAAAAGAGCTTTTTTAATCACAAAATATCTTTTTAATTCTTTTTATGTTGTTTGGTTGTCCCTCTAATTGAGCTTTTGAATGATTAAAAAAATATTTTTACATCTACTCAGAAGCTCAAATTTTGGACTTTGTTAAGTAGATCTTTAAACTTTTAAAAATATTAACAAAATTAAAATTGTTATAACAAGCTATCAATTCATGAAGACCTCTAACCTTGTTAAATTCTTTTAGTGAATTTTTATAAGTCGTGACATGCTTGGCTTGTTAAGATTGCAGCTATCAGTTCAAACTTTTTCTTTGATATAAAGTTGAAATTATTTTCAACTCCAACAATACGTTAGATCCTAAAATATTACTTTATGAGATATTCGAACTCCATATAACTTTCAAGAAATTTTGGTATAAGAAATTTGATGACTTCTTCCAATATTTCAAAGCGTGCGTATATTTTTAGAAAAGTGAATCCTAAAAATCATGGTATGTTTGATTTGTCAAGCTTGTTGCTGTCAATTTAAATTTTTCTCCATTTCAAGTTGGAATCATCCTCAACTCCAACAGTATATTAGACACTAAAACATCACTTTACCAAGATAACGAAACTTCATATAATATCCAATGAAGATATTTTGGAAACAAAAATTTGATAATTTCTTTGAGTTCTTGAGTATATGTATCAAAAATTGAATTTTTCTTATTTTTAAATAGTTTTCTTAGATTTATATTTTGAACAAATATTATATTTTTTTTTCTTTTTACTTTTTAACAATTTACGTGAAACATTAACAGTCACATATTATTTTGGATTAGTTATCGTTTGATTCAAATTAAGAGATTAATTGTATAAGAAAATATTTAATTATTTTAAAATCTTGAAATCCGTCAAAAATTTTGGTGTTGAAACTTGGTGTGAAAAACGAACTGAAACCGATTTTAATTGAAAACTGTGTGAAAACACCAATTTGGTGTCACATTGGAGATGGTCTGAGTGAGTAAGAGAAAGAAGAAAACAAATAAAGTTTTTAGGTTTTTTTTTTAATCTATATATATTGTTGGTTCGGCTCGAGTTCGGTTTTAAAGACCCAGAACCAAATTGAAACCGATTTTATTCGGTTTTGTATTTATAAAACTGAACCTTACCCGACCTCCACCCAATACCGACTAAAACACCCCTATTTGGTTTAGTTCGGACTTTTTCCCCACTCCTAGAAAAACATACGTAAATTTTGCAACTAGCAAAGTTTTAATAATCATGAATCCAAGTTAGATGAGACGGTTTTATCACGTCATTTGTGTTGTTCATCCAATAATATTGAACGAGTCAAGATCTATTGAAACCTGTCGAAATTAAACACTATACACTATATGGACGGTCTGGATATATATTTCCACAATTGAGAGAAATCTACCCTCATATACTGGGGGAAAATTTCCTACACATAGGGTGCGTTTGGTGCACGGGATTGGATTGAACTATTTTTATGAGATAGGATAGAATTGGATTGGATTGGATTGGACTAATTAGTACTATGATGTGTTTGGTGTATGATGAATAGGATTAAAAATAGTATTGTCCCTTATTTGGTATAAAATGGGATTGGATAAAATCAAATTTGATTAAATTAATTTTAAATATTATATAATTGGATTAAAATTATTTAAAATAAATATAAATTAAATTAAATATTTTAAAATGTAAATATATTTATATAAAATATATTAATATTAATTATAAATAAAATATATTATATTAATTAATATTAAAAAAATAAAAGTGATACAAAAATGCCGGACTATCAAGTATTGTTCATTGTTCGGTATTATATTGGATTGGACGCAAAATAATTGTGTTTAATTTCTAAGACAATGTAAAATTATATCAAGTATTGTTCATTGTTCGGTATTAATTAATTTTTAAATAAAATAAAATTATTTAAATTCAATTTTAATAAAAATAAAAATTATTTAAATTAAAATAAATTTAATTTAGAAATTATTTAAATTAAGTAAAATATTTAAAATTAATTAGTTAATTTTGAAATTAGTATTAAAATATATTATTTTTTAATGTTATAATAAAATTTATTAAAGTAATTTTAATATTTTATATATAATAATTATAATAATAAGATAAAAAAAATTGTTTAAAAAAAAAGAAGTTAAAAACAAAAAAAGGTGTGATTCTATTGTCATGCCACAGCCTGATTATTTTGTGGCACTGGACTAGATAAAGTCCAGTGCCACAACCAATTAAAGGATTGGATTGGGATTAGTCCAATTCGGGCCAACAAACAGGGCTATACTGCACTTGTAAGATGTGCATAGTTTAACTCGAACTCTTGACTACAAATGAGAAATATTACTAAATATATTTAATGACTTCTATTCTTGATTAAAAAATAGTGAAGGTTTATTTTAATTTAAATTTCTTCCTTAAATTTAGATTTCAACATCCTACCATACTTTAAACAAAAAAAAAAAAAAACATCCTACCATACATATGCTTTAATTCACAGGCCAAAATAATGTTGCATCATCTTTATAATACAATTAAAAAATCATTCAAATATGTAATGATGTGACAAGATAATGTTGACTCAATAGTATGCATTTCATACTTATACCTTAAAATTGTGAGTTCAAATTATGTCTCATTTCTCTAAATTCTGAAATAATTATAATAGTTAAAAAAAAATGTTTTGGTTCATTGAAGGTAAATTGAGATATCAATATGCTAATGAGATTATAAATAATAAACCGAAACGTATTTTTTTTTCATTTTTCAATTCAAGTACAGTTCAATAATCAAGTACTCTGAATAATGTTAAGACTTTTGTGACCACATTGACATGAATGTTGAATTTGCCACATGAATGTTAAATCTTTTTCTTCCCGGAAAAGTGATGGAAGTAAAAGAGCAAAAGCATCAGGAGTCACTGATGCTGACTTGCTCCCAGCTTGGCATTGAGGTTCCAGATAAGAAGGATTTGACGAGTGTGAGAGCAAGCTTTGGTCTATGCAATGGGACTTCATGGCCTGCTCCCCTCACGGAAACGAACGTAAGTCCAGAGTACTCTTGGGTCCATCCTCCTACCTGTTTTAATAGATCATGTTCGTTTTACGATTCTCAGGAGAAGAATTTTACTAGAGTAGGGTCGAAAATGAGCTTTACGTGTTTTATTGAAACGATATGTTTCGATAGTTGCAAGAAAGAGTTCAGGGATAGAAGAAATGTGATTCACTAGAGTGATTATTTACCTGTCCATCATCATACCACGCACGCCATGGCCTCACCGTTGGAAGTTTAAGAGTATCTATGCTGTACCGGGTGGATGTTACTGGGATAACAGCATCTGTATCACCGCTGTTGTAAAGGAAAATCAAACAAAACAGTAATCGTCAGCAAATCTCAGTTGAAAACACTTGTTTTGAACTTAAGGTGAAAGGGGTAGTGCCAATCATCTCTAAGGTGATTCAATAGAAATGTTGATGAATAAAACGCAGACATTAGGTTATCAATAAACGAGGCTTCACACAATGAATGTATAGAATTCAACGTGAGACATTGAGAGAAACCTGAACACCCATATACGAAGCCCAGAATCTATAAGCTCGCGATAAATGTCCAACACGGTTCTAGGAGAATCCTGCCAGTTACCATTTACCAAATCACTGCAGAACAGTAAGAAAAGGAAAGAAAATCATGAGAAACATAGACTTGGTGCTATTTTAGTCAAGGATTTAAGTATTTAACAAAAACCAGAGTATAGCAGACAATATTTGATTCGTTAAAGCCGACTATTAAAAGATATATCTTTAATAAATGTCAGAAAATTCAGTGTACATGCAAATTACAATTTACAATATATCTTTCTTGTTAATATCATTAATATTTTTGCGACATATGTGATAGCTGGTAACAGTGTGTTCAAGTTACAGATATAAAGATGACACCACACCACACCAAACAACTTTATTTTCAGAGATTGGAGAAGCGAAACCATAAATTCATCTGCCTCTAGGATCGGCAAGAGAAATTCTCTGATTGGAGTCTCAAAAGAAAATAAAAATTTTAATGTTTGAATTCGTTAGTATTTACTTTCTTAAATGTATTTTTTTTACCAGCGAAACAGAATGCTGAACCATTAATGTTTATTTCCTTCACTATAACATAGAAATTTGATTATTACTTTTGTGCTTCGAGTGCTTCTTGGAAGAGCCATACCTGCAGGTATCCCATTTCGATGGTGCTACTGCTGGTATAACATGGAGCGCCTTTTGAACCTCAGGTCGATTGAAGTATACAACTGAGTGCTTCTCAGTGCAGGGATCATACTTCTCGCTGGTGCGACCAACCACCTATTAGATGACATCAAATTTCAATCATGATCCGAGGAATTATCAACCCAATATTACAGTGACATTTCAAAGAAGAGTTATTCTGAAGAAATCAGAAGTTTCATAATATCTTGAAATGCTGAGGAGACACAAACTTACATTAGAGCTTCAATTATCAAATATACAATTGTTAGCAGAGAGACCACATTGGGTCTATGTAGTGAAGAATAACAGTTTAGATCTATCGAACCGAAAAATTAACAAAGGTAATTCGAAAACAATGAAATTATGGCAACCTAAACTCATAGCATGATGAATCAGAGAACGAGAAAAAAACTTAATTCTGAACTCATCGTTGCAAAATTGATAGCGCGAACTGGGATCACACTGTGAACCTTATCAGGAATTACTGACCAAACATACTGAATTCTCGAATGCCCCCGATTTTTATACTTAAATATGTTTAAGAAGAAAATCCTATAATTACGTATAAAGAAAAATAGTAAAATAAGAAGGTTATAACGATTTAGTAAGTACATAATTTACAAAGCGTCTACTTACACGCATTCTCTTCAGCAGCTGATTTGACTGGCTAATATTAGCAGTGCAGGGAGGAGTGTAAATGCTGTATGGGTCAATACTTCCAAGTTCTTCGCTAGCAATATCTAGGATCTTATCACAAGAACTTGAGGTGTGAATAAATGACTGAAAATCACATAGATCGTTTAGTAGCTTATATGTGTCATCCGAAATCAGACCAGCTGACCACATAAACTGGAAAAGCCCCAGGTGATCATGGTAGTCATCAGTTAGAGCATTTCCGACCTGCATTATAAGTACATGTTAGCATTTTTTTTTTAATTTGTTCACATGATGCTCAATAAACTGATATAGTGTTTTCGAGAAGATAGTCTATACCATGTAACCCTTCAGATTAATAGTTTTTTTCACAGTTGCTCGGTTGTGCCTTACAATGACTTGACTTAACTGCGGAACATAATGCCCTGGACCACATTTTGAGATATTTAGAACAACACGTAAATAAAGCTAGAATGCAATCACGTAAAGTAAAAATAACAATAATAGAGTAATGAGACAATAGGACACAGGCATAGCTGCATGTTTTCATCTATTTCATTAAAAAAGCTAGAGAAATTTATCAATTCTATTAATTTTACCATTACATGTGCATCATAACTTATTAACTGGTGTGGTGTGGAAACGAAAAGAAAACTTGTATTGAAGACTGGCATTACAAATTATCAACTCACATACCTGCATAGCTCTCTCCGGTGATATAAAAGTCCCTTCCTTTATACTGTGGGAAGCGTTCAAACCACTTCAGCAAAAATTCTAGGGAGTCCTCAGCTGCACATTAAAGATGATAAGTTGTAAGAGCACAAGGTGCTTGCAGTGTGAACATAATTCAAAGCAGAATTGCGAGATACAATGTGGCAGTAGTAAGTATTACCAGTCCTTTTATCACCGTTGTTCAAAAGGTCGGAAGAAGTATTTGAATATGAAAAACCAACTCCGACAGGGGAATCAAGAAACAGAAGGTTGGCAACTGCATATTAGTAATAGTTAGCAGAAGATGGTAGCATTAACATTGAAAATTTGCAGTCAATTTAATCATTCTGGAGAATCTAACGACAACAACATGTGCACGTAATCTCTTAGCAAAGCAATAACATTTGAATAATTTTTAACTAAATCAATTCAAGTGAGTCGGTCTATTAGGACAATCTGGTATCAGAAAAATGAACAAGATAAGGAGAGATGCAAACGGAAAAAAAATATGAATATATGCTCAACAAGCAAAATTTTGTCACCCAAAGGACAAAATAATTTAATATAGTTACCAAAAGAGGTCATTTCTAAATGAAGTAATCCCCGATATTAGATTACAAGAGCTTTATTGAGTTTGGCATGTCGAGAGTGTTGTGCGGATGCGCGGTTTATAAGTGACAAATTGACGGCAACTCAACAGTAGAGAAATAATAAACAAATAATGGACACAAGGAAATTACGTGGTTCGGTCTTGAGACCTACATCCACGGACGAAGACACGAGAATAAATTTAATTAATAAAACAAAGTTTACAAAATTTGAGTGGAAACTCTCAGACACCCAAAGCCCCCAACCCAATAGATACCCTCATACAAGAGTAACTCCTTATGGCTCTCAAGATCTCAAGCTCACTTTCTCTCTATGAATTCTCTCACCTTGAGGAATTCTCTCAAATTGTTTGGATGCATTCTCCAAATGCATGGCTCCCTTATATAGCCATGAAAATGAACTAACAATCACCATCTTCCAACCACCTCATTTAAAACTCATAAAATTTCAACATCTACTATCTTCCACCAACTTTCTTAATGGTAGATTTGAAAAAACAAAATAAACACATGTGAATTCAAGACACATTTTCAACAGAGGGGAAGACTGTGAAATTTAGGTAACACCAGAATTCATTTGAGGGCATGCATAAATTACCGTCTATCATAAGATTGTCATCGCTCATAGTCCCCAGTCTCAAACTCTGGCATCAGAGATTATAAAGCGGAAATCTAAGAATCTTAACAATCCCTACTAATTCTACAGAATTCACTAATTTGGTAAAGAAATATTCCTCAAATAAAATTTTCACTCATGTGCTGTGACATGTATAGTTGGATCATTTCTTTTGCTAAGAACTTATAGTTTCCCGTTAAGAAAACACGGTAACAATCACTTGGGGTGCATCACTCATCATCCCCTTCTCAGAAAAAACTCAAATACAAAAGTTACTCCTATAGTCCCACTTCAATTGGTGCAAAACAACAATAAATTACAAGAAACTAATTCATTGAAAATTCTGTAAGGTTATCAATCTCTCACCTTGATTCCAAGAGTAAGGGTTCGAATAGAGTGTCTTCCCATCTGGCCTTATATGAAACGGACCGATTTCCTCTGCCTCCCCATAAGCAATGGATGAACATCCAGGCCCTAAAGATATATAGCATTTTAGATCAGAACCCACTTGTAAAAACTTGAACAACAAATGTCACTGCTCACTAGCCATTTGAAAGCCACACAAACAAAACAACCCATATTTAAATTTTAATTAATACACTGTTAATGTAACTAAACAGCCACCAAAACTTTCCACAATTGAAGTAGTTTAAAAGTAAAAGCAAAAGATTCAGTCAAGTCAACAACAGAATGAGGTAGAGATATCCAAGATCAAAATAAATCAATTCCTATCAAAAAGAGCAAAAAAATGAATAAACACCCAACAGAACCAATTAAAGAGTAATATAGAATCTGAACAGCAGTACTAGAAAGCAAATAAACCAACAAGAGAAATGGAATCCCAAAAGAGTGAAGAATTTATTAGACCTCCATTGAGCCAGAGAATAAGAGGCTTGGACTCGGGCTCCTCAGCTGCCTCGGTGAGCCAGTAAAAGAGAGACCTCCCAGAGTCGTCATTGACAGTGACATAGCCCGAGAACTGTGCAAAGCTCACATCGAAGCTCTGCCCTGGAAGATTATGAACCCTATCCAGCTCTCGCTGGACACCTCCTGGGTCTGTTGAAAAACATGTACCCAGATGAGAATTTGTGAGGATAAACAACAAAAACTGAACAAGAAAGAAACCCCATTTCAGATTGGCCATTTTTTTGGAGGACGTGAACATGTTCGTTGTTGTTGTTGATTATTGGGTTTTTATAAATGGAAAGAAAAGAAGAATACGAAGAAAAAAAATTGGATAGTCAAGCAATGATGATGATGATGAGGTGGTCAATGATGGTGTTTGAAGCTAGAACGGTTAGCTGAGTCATGTCATGTATCTGCCCAGACCATCTCTTCTGTCTTGACTTTCCAAGGAAGTGGGTTTGCTTGGTTAGTGGTACGATGAGTTGATATGTCAGTTGTGTTTTTGTACTTTTATTGTTATAAAACAGTTTTTTTTTTTTTTTTTGGTTAAGGTTAACTAAAATATCTATTTTTATAATAAAGGGCGACATCTACTTCTATAATAAAAAAAAATTATTTATATATATTAATATGTGTATAATTACAATTGAATCTCTCACCATTAACATACAAGCGAGATAAATTAATTATTTTACTGTAAGAAAAAAAAAATTATTGTTATTGAGGCACGTTACGAGAAAAAGACTTTATTTTGGGAATTCAACAGGTATTAGAATTATATATATATATATATATATATATTAAGTTTAACGCCCGCCGAAATTAACCATATTTATTTATGGTGTATCTATACAAAAGCAAAAATATTTTTGTTTTGGGTTTCACGTTATCAAAAGATAATTTTGACTTTTTTTTATTTAACTTAACTTTATTTTTCTTATTTGATGTCTCATGTCTTTGTTTAGTATTATTTACAATAATTTATCAAAACAGTACTTTTTATTTCTTTTGTCAAAATCTCATATTATCTTTTCAAGAAAAATAAAATAAAATCTTAGAGCTTCTCCAACCCATAATTAAAATGGTATAAATGCACGATTTTGATGCAATTTTCGATCCAACCAAATATCAAAACACAGTCTCCAACGCCTTTTTTTGGTGTAACTTTTTTTTGTATAAGTGAACAGTGTTGTACCATACACCAAAAACTATTTATTATTTTCAAATTTCAGTTTTGTCCTTTGTGTTATAACTCCAACAAATTTTATTTCTTCTATATCCTTTAACCAATTTAATTAATTTATATATTTCAATAAATAAATAAATATATAAATTAACTTTATACAAAAAATATACTGTTAGAATTAATTTGTCGAGAAAATGAGTACAATATTGATATATATTATTAAGTTATTTAATTAACTTATTAATTAAATATTTAACTCATTTATACTTTTTAATTTTACTTAAATTTTTAATGTATAAAAAAATTATTTTATCAATTACTATTTTAAAAATATAATAATCAGTAATTGAATAAAAGTAACGTTAAATTAACTTTAACAAAATACATAGATAAAAAAAATAAATTACAACATAGCTTAAACTTAAATAAAATACATGGATAAAAAAAGTAAATTACAATATAGCTTAAACTTAAATAAAATATATGGATAAAAAAAGTAAATTACATCATAGTTTAAAATAAAACAGTTGATAACAATAATTCTAAAAATACTATTAATAATCCGGAATATTATCTCCATTTCCTCCGTAACCACCAAAAACAGTCGCTCGAAAAATATATGGATAAAAAATTAGATACAAATTTAATTAGTTGGATAAAAAAATTAGTTGAAAAAAAAACAATTAAAATAATATTATATTAAAAATGACAAAAAATTAACTTGAGTATTCAATTTTTTTTATATATAATATGTGTAATTATTTAACAATAATATTATAATACTAAATAGATAAATAAATATTATTTAAAGAATTATGTATAGAATATTATTTAAAAATAGTGTTTGCACCAATTTAGTGCAAATTAGGTTGGAGATGAAAAAAAATTAGTGTAAGAATATTCTAAAAAGATATTGTTTTTGCACCATTTTAATGCAAAATTTGATGCTATGAATTGAAAATGGCCTTAGAAAAGCTGTAAGAATGAGCTATTTTATTGAAAAATAAAATAGGTTTTTTAAGTAAAAAAGAAACAGTTTTCAAAATATAATAGCACTGTCTACTGTATTTTGGTGGCAAGAACTCTCATTTTAATTTATTATTATTATTATTTAACATAGTGATAAAAATTTATTAAGAAAGTAAGAAAAGAGTATAAGAATATAGAGGAATAGAACAGTCTAATCCCCTCAATTGTTTTTAAAAATGCTCAAACAAAATTTAATAAAATCTGAAATTTTTTATTTGAATCCATCTAAAACTGCTTTAAAAATATAAAACCACACAAAATGGAGTTGGAAACAGCCTTTTTTTAGGTAATCTACCATAAAATAGGACTCGACGATACGGTTCCATTAATATACTATGGAACTAAGATGGAAATCGTTTGTCCCCACCAAAGAAGCTCACAAAGTGAGATGCCCACGTGTCCTACACACACAATCAAGTAATTTATTATAAACCATAGGTTGACAACACCTTATGGAATCCATTGAAGAATAAATACTTCTTCTTCAAGTAACTGTTGGTGATAAAGTGGACACCACTTTTAAGTAAAAGCATCCATTGAAAATGTCTCCTTTTATCATATTCATTGTCAAACACAAAACTTAAAAAAAATAATAATAATAATAAATAAATAAATTGGGAAATGTAGGGGTTGGTGGATTGGATCAAAAAGCTTGAGGTCCACCTCAAAGAATGGGCCAACTCAGCCCAATGTTGAAACCAGCCCATGGGCCCAACAATTTATTTTTTTTGGGGTGGTCAAGCTGGAAAGCAGCTTATTCAAAATCAATTATGGTTGCTTTAAAACCAAGTTGAAAACTTGAAATCAACTAACAGCTCTTTGACTATGACTATGAGCTGTCTTTGGATGGCCTCTTTTGTGTTGCGGATTGGATCAAAAAGCTTGAGGTCCACCTCAACGAATGGGCCAACTCAGCCCAATGTTGAAACCAGCCCATGGGCCCAACAATTTTTTTTTTTGGTGGTCAAGCTGGAAAGCAACTTATTCAAAAATCAATGAGTTAATTACACTCAACCTCCCTGAGGTTTGGCTAATTACATTCGGAATCAAAGTTTACATTAATGGACACTAATCTCCCCTCACGTTAACCGTTAAAATGACCGTTGACTTTTTTCAAATTTTTTAAATGACCAAAATACCCCTGTCACAAATTTTTTACTGTTCATTAAAAAAATTTACTGTTCAGAGGGTTCGAAAATCGAACCCAGAAGGGTTCGTGTCTTCGAAACCTTCTGGGTTCGTGGAACCCAGACAGTTCGAAGATCGAACCCTTCTGGGTTCGTCGAACCCAGAAGGGTTCGATCTTCGAACCCTCTGGGTTTGAAGATGAAGATTCGAAAAAAAAAAAATTTTTAAGGGTTCGATCTTCGAACCCTCTGGGTTTGAAGATGAAGATTCGAAAAAAAAATTTTTTTTTTTTTTTTTTTTTTTCTTGGTGGAGATCCAATCTGGATCTCACTATTAATTTTTTTAATGAACAGTAAAAAAATTTGTGACAGGGTAGTTGAAAACTTGAAATCAATTAACAGCAGCTCTTTGACTATGAGCTGTCTTTGGATGGCCTCTTTTGTGTTGCCTTCTGCTGCTAAAAATAAATTTTGTGTGTGTGTGTGTGTGTGTGTGTGTGTGTGTGTGTGTGTGTGGTGTTGCCTTCTGCTGCTAAAAATAAATTGTGTGTGTGTAAGAGAGAGAGAGAGAGAGACCCAACTTGTGTGTGTGTGCGCGCGCGCGCGCGCGTGGGGTGTTGCCTTCTGCTGCTAAAAATAAATTGTGTGTGTGTAAGAGAGAGAGAGAGACCCAACTAAGTTGGCTTCTTTTTCAACCAGTTGTTTATTTTGTCAGTATATCTTTACAAAATCATAAATTAAAAAATAATAATAATAACAACAACAATAACAAAAAAAGAAAAAGTGTCGGGTTTTTTCATTAATAAATAACACTTAACATGAATGAGGTTTGTTAAATTATACTCGAAATTAAAATTTACAGAAACTCACACTAAACTCTCCTGACGTTAAGTTTGACAGATTAAAAAATAGATTTGAACATTAAAAAAAGATAAAATAAGAAGTGATAGATCCATGTTATATTCACCATGAATTGCAGATCAGAGGAGGTTCGAACTTACTTTTTAACGGTCAAACTTAAAGTCGAGGAGTTTAATATGAGTTTCTGTAAACTTTGATTACGAATGTAATTCAACAAATCTCAAGTAAATTTAGTGTTATTTATTCATTTTTCATAGCAATTATGAGAATTTACACTACGTAAAATTCTTCATGACTTGTTTAAATTAAGATTGAATTTTTTTTTTTTTTAACGAAGTAGTAATAATTAGGTTCAAATTTATCATGTTAGATAGAATTCGTTGTGTTTATTATTATTATTTGATCAAGAGTAGACGAAATACATCGTTTACTTATAAGTTTAGAAAATCAATAATGTTGTAAATTGCTTTGGTATTTGGAACTTCATAAGTTCCCTCAAATTCCATCATTATCTATAAAACTACAATAAGTATGGGGAGACCTCTCTCTATATTGGAAGTAGACGGCTTTCGATATAAAAGTATATATATATATATATATATATATATATATATATATATAGTTTAACACCTGTCTGAAATTAACCATATTTATTTATGGTGTATCTATACAAAAGTAAAATTAACTCAAATTATAAAATGTTATTGTATTATTGTTATTGATAAATTCTCAAGCAAAAAAATTTTTGTTTTGGGTTTCACGTTATCAAAAAATAATTTTGACCTATTTTTTTAATTTGAAAAGAAGAAATTCGAATTTAGCACCTCAACTTTATTAGCATATTTACTACAATTTATCAAAACATTACTTTTTATTTCTTTTGTCAAAATCTCATATTATCTTTTCAAAAAAATAAATAAAATCTTAGAAAAGCTGTAAGCAGAAGCTATTTTATTGAAAAACAAAATAGGTTTTTTAAGTAAAAGAAACAGTTTTCAAAATACAAAATATGATACCACTACCTAATGTATTTCGGTGGCAAGAACTCTCATTTTAATTTATTATTATTATTATTATTTAACAAAGTGATGAAAATTTATTAAGAAAGTAAGAAGAGTACAAGAATATAGAGGAATAGAACAGTCTAACCCCCTCAACTGTTTTTAAAAATGCTCAAACAAAATTTAATAAAATCTGAAATTTCTTATTTGAATCCATCTAAAACTGCTCTAAAATAATAAAACCAGACAAAACGGAATTGGAAACGGCCTTTTCTAGGTAATCTCCCGTAAAATAGGATTCGTCGATACTGTTCCATTAATATACTATGGACTTAAAACAAAAATCGTTTGCCCCTCCAACGAAGCTCACAAAGTGAGATGCCCACGTGTCCTACACACACAATCAAGTAATTTATTAGAAACCATTGGTTGACAACACCTTATTTTTATTTTTTAAGTATAGAATCCATTGAAGAATAAATACTTCTTCTTCAAGTGACTGTTGGTGATAAAGTGGACACCATTTTTAAGTAAAAGCATCCATTGAATATGTCTTCTTTTATCAAATTCATTGTCAAACACAAAACTTAAATAATAATAATAATAATAAATAAATAAATTGGGAAATGTAGGGGTTGGTGGATTGGATCAAAAAGTTTGAGGTCCACATCAAAGAATGGGCCAACTCAGCCCAATGTTGAAACCAGCCCATGGGCCCAACTATTTTTGTTTTTTTGTTGGTCAAGCTGGAAAGCAGCTTATTCAAAAACTAAGTTGAAACTTGAAGTCAATTAACAACAGTTCTTTGGATGGCCTCTTTTGTGTTGCCTTCTGATGCTAAAAGTAAATTTTGTTTTTGTGTGAGAGAGAGTCAGAGAGAGACACCCAACTTGTCCAATTTGCTTCTCTAAGTTGGCTTCTTTTTCAACCAGTTGTTTTATTTTGTCAGTATATCTTTACAAAATCATAAATTTAAAAAAAAAAAAAAAAAAAACAACAACAACAACAATAATAACAAAAAAGAAAAAGTGTCGGGTTTTTCATGAACAAATAACACTTAACATGCATAAGGTTTGTTGAATTACACTCAGAATCAAAGTTTACAAAAATTCACACTGAACTCTCTTGGCGTTAAGTTTGACCGATTAAAAAATAGATTTTAACATTAAAAAAAAAGGTAAAAGAAGAAGTGATAGATCTATGTTGTATTCACCATGGATTGCAGATCAGGGGAGGTTCGAACTTACTTTTTAACGGTCAAACTTAAGGTCGAGGAGTTCAATGTGAGTTTCTGTAAACTTTGATTGCGAATGTAATTCAACAAACTTCAGGTAAATTTAGTATTATTTATTCGTTTTTCATAGCAATTATGGGAATTTACGCTACGTAAAATTCTTCATGACTTGTTTAAATTAAGATTGAATTTTTTTTTTTAACGAAGTAGTAATAATTAGGTTCAAATTTATCATGTTAGATAGAATCTGTTGTGTTTATTATTATTATTTAATCAAGAGTAGACAAAATACATCGATTACTTATAAGTTTAGAAAATCAATAATGTTGTAAATTGCTTTGGTATTTGAAACTTCACAAGCTCCCTCAAATTTCATCATTATCTGTAAAACAGCAATAAGTATAGAGAGACTTCTCTCTGTATTGAAAGTAGACGGCTTTCGATATAAAAGTAGATATTCAGATCGTGTTAGTAGGGTGTAATTTCAATACGTCCCAATATTTCTTTAATTCATGAAGTGTCATATTTTTTATAAAAAAAAACTAGTAATAATATTGCATTTCTCAAAAGTTTTTTTAAAAAAATATTTCTCTATAATATATGACAGTTCATTAAATAATTATTACAATTATTACTACTTTGTAGTTTTCGATTTGTGGGTCTACCTAACAAAATCAACTTAGCTATTAAAAAAGTAAAAAGTTAAAATAAATAAAAATATGAGTATTATCATTTTCTACCCTATAGTTTGAAGTATTTTTCTTTTTCCATCCTCTACTTTTATTTTTATCTATTTTAACTCCTTTAATTTATAAAAATATTCAAAATCTCCTATCCTATTAAGTTTTTATTTAATTTTTAAGTTTGATCATTAAATTTAATAGGTAGAAAGGTAATTATAACATAATAAATACCCAAAAAAAATTAAATTACATAAAATTTATTTAAAATAAAAATAAAAATTATTTTTCTCTCTCATCTCTTCTCTATATCCTCATCTTCTTCTATTTTTTTCTCTCTTTTTCCTCTCTTTCATCATCTTTTTCTTCTTCTCTCACATCTTTTATATCTCTCTTTTCCTCAACACATTTTTTCTCTCCTTTTCTTTTATTTTTTTAATTATTTGTGGTATTATTTGGGATTTTTTTTATTTTGTTTGTTTATATTTTTTTAAAAAAATTTTATTGGAGATCAATCTTCACCGTCCATCTTTTGAAGATGGATGGTTGGATCTCCACTAAATCTAGAATTGTTTATAAAAAATTATAATTTTAGTTTTAATTTTATTATGTGTTTTTTAATTTTTTTTATTAAATTTATTAGTTTCATCTTTTATTAAATTCTTTTTATATGTTTTTAATTTTTTATATATAAAAATATTTAAGTATTATTTTATTTAATAATTGAGGGTAAGAAAATATTTTTCACTAAAATATTAATAAATCTTAATAGAAAGAATAAAAAAGAGAAAAATAAAATTAGAGGTGAAAAATCGAAAATACCTCAAATTACAGGAGTAGAATAATTATATTCCATAAAAATAAAAATTGAGTCAATCATCAATAGCCAAACATAGGAGAATTTATTATCATAATGTGGTCCTAGATGATGAGAGCCAATGCGCTGTCTGATTTTCAAGCATAGAAAAAAAGAAGAAAAATCATGTTGGTGGATCCACCATGTGCTTGTTGATATGCTAATACAAAATTACAAATCCATGGTAGCATATCAAGTAACAATTTTTATCGCATCAACTAAACAAATTAATCAAACTTTGCTCAAAAACTCTGATACTCTGATACCAGTGGGATTCGATCTGTATGTATCTTAACTAAATTACGAAATATTTATTTAATCTCTCTCGATATGTTATCTATTTTTAAAAGGATAGACTCTTAATTTAAAAATTGAACTTAAATTATTAATATATAGTCTCAATTTTATTAACTTATTCTTCTATTACAACATATAAGACTTAAAACCATCGGCGTTAACAGAAGAGGATTTTTTTTTTCCATCTATTACAATTAATTTAGAATTTAGGAGAGAGAAATACTATTTAAACTCACAACTTTGAGTTGTAAACGTAAAGACATACCACTGAACCAACTTCATATTATTAACGGAAGAGGGATTTGATCGCATGAACTATTATATAATAATAGAATATATAACCCAACTAACATAGTTAATATGAATTATTTTCATTTTATATTATATATCATTTATATTTTAACAACAAAAAAATGGGGTTTTTTTTTCTACAATTTCATAAATGACTTGGCAGTATTTTTGAATTAGTTTAGAGAGAGAATTGTTTCACTTCTAATGAATTCAAAGGTTTACTAAAACTTTAAATTAAGTTACATTAACCTCACACAATTCAAAAAAATTAGGTTAAAGTAGAAATAACACTATTTATATCCATCTATAAAAAACGTAAATCATCGCACATCCACTCATAACTCAAAAGATTAATGTACCTCATTTTCATTTTAGTGGTGAGCATGTATGGGTAGTTTTCTCCCCTTAGATGTCTCCCGTTATAGAGGAAGATATCCAAACTGCGTGTTTAGTGATTGATCTTAATAAAGAGTAAATGTCTCTCATTATGCGAGTAGATATTAAAAAAGAACCTGGTAGAATTATTTATTATTCTTATAATTATATCGTTGAAAAAAAAAATCGTAGATAATTTAATTTCCATTTTTTATTACAAAAGTTAAGGGTATCTAAGTAATTACTTATCTTTTCTACCCTTTCATTTTCTAAAAGTAAATAAACCAACACATATGAACTTTTGTTTTCATTTTCATACCCTACTAAGTAAATATTTTAAAGGTTCTCTTTACAAAAATGGTAAGGTGATGGGGTCAGTTTTGGTAATAAGAACAAAAGTGAGGATGAGGAAAGTTTTTTTGTTTTCATTTTCATACCCTACTAAGTAAATATTTTAAAGGTTCTCTTTACAAAAATGGTAAGGTGATGGGGTCAGTTTTGGTAATAAGAACAAAAGTGAGGATGAGGAAAGTTTTTTTGTCTTTGATTTCAGAGATCATATACTTTTTTATAAGAGAGCAAGCAGCACATGAGAGCTGCAAGCCTGCAACTGCATTGAATCAATAATGGAGCCCACCACCACCACCAACTCTTTAAACGCTACTGAGGAAAAAACTGAAACAAAGTTGGATGATCATGAGGTGGTGGTCCTCTCCGACTCTTCATCAATCATTGTATATATTTCTACGTATATGAGACTGATCAGATGCTGTATTCCACACTTTTTGTACAGATTTCAACGTTACAGAGTCAATAATGTAGACAAGTGTTGGATCTCGAATGTTTATTAAGGTGGGTTTTGATTTTTTAAGGCTGTGTAACGTTATAAAGTCATTCAAAATTATTTTGTAACATTGAGAATTCCGTAATTAATAATTACTATTTTACAGATGTATATAAGGTGATAGACATCGCTTTCAGTTCGGGAAACATCCCATGTGATGTGAGTGTCAATCTCCAATCCCCCTGTGATGTCACAGACAGTATTATCGGCTTGGGAACATGAGGCCTTGATGCTTGAAACTTGGATCTCCTCGTAAGTTGTAAGTCTTGTCCAATCTATCAGTTCACAGGCACCGAAATTAATATATATATATATATATATATATATATATATATATATATAATGTAATAAATCTTTTTTTTGAACTCACAATCTTGTTAGTTAGTATACATGTAAAGAGTTTATCACTAGATAGGCTTAAGTTTGTTATCTTCAGGCCCTGATTGGTACGCGGAATTGGATTCGACTATTTTATGAGATTGGATTAGACTGAGATTAGATTGAATTGAATTGGATTAGATTAAATATAATGCTATTCAACGTTTGGTGTAATATGGGATATAATTAAAATAGTCCAATCTATTGTTTGGCGTAATATGGAAAGGATTAAAATAGTTCAATCCATATGCATAAATTGAATCACTGAGGATTAGACTAAAAATAATGTAATGAAATATTTGTTATATAGTTATAATTTAATAATTTTAAATATAATTAGTCTATTAAAATAGAGATACATAAATTGTAATTAAATTAAAATTGAAAATATGATTGAATTTTTTTTTTTTTTAGAAAAGAGGCAAATCAAGAACTAAAACTAAAGCATTGAATGGAGATCAGATAGAAGACCATGATCTAGTTAGGAAGAGTATCATCCAATCAAAAAAAAATTATTGAATAAAAAATAAAAATTTAATTTTTTAAAAATAAAATAATGTAAGAAATTAGTTTAAATTATATTAATTTATTATTTTGAAAATGGAGAGGATGATGAGAGATGAGAAAGGAGAAAGGGTAGGTATTGGGTAATAAATATGTGGGACTCGCATATTTTTTAGTCATGGGACTAATAGAGATGGGGGTATGGTGGGTTTGTGTAATCCGGTGTAGGGGGGATTAAAATGTCACTCAGCATTACTCATCTCACGTTTAATTGTGTTACCAAACGCAGGATAAAGATAAAAATAGTTTAGTCCCGACTTAATCCCGTGTAACAAACATGGCCTTAGTACACAAGTTAATGATTTAAAAACTGAACAAAAAAACCACCACCAAATGTGGTGCGGTGATAAATATGTTCAATCAGTCTAATAATATTTCAGATTTGAGTTATCACCACCGTAAGTGGTATGTCAAAATAAAAAACTAAATAGAAAATTTGTATTTATTTTTTTGAAAATAATATTGGAAAATTTTAAAGAATAAATTTAATTTTTTAAACTTTTCAAATCTTTAACGTGCACACGTTAATACAATCCACCAACAAAATATCATTAAGGGGGATGTATTCAATTTAGATTTTGGATGACTTTTAATGTTTTTTTTTTAAGTGAATGACTTTTATAGAGTTCATGTATTTCTAATGACTTTTATAGACTTTATAAGATTTATAAACGACTTTCGTAGACTTTCACAGACTTTCATTTAAATGACTTTCATAGACTTTAATAAATTTTTAATAACTTTATTAAAAATAATTTGTAGACTTTCATAGAGTTTTTGTAGACTTTTATTAATTTTTAATATTACAAATAAATTAGTAGTTAAATTTATTAGCCCGTTCAATTTTTATTTAGCAATAATCATTGATGGGTATTGTTAAGAATTTGGCCATACCGTATAACACAGAAAAAAAAAAAAAAAGGTCAAATAGATAATCAAAATATCAATTTTTTTTTAAACATTTATTACTCAACATATACTTAATGTCATTAATGAAAAAAAAAATTACTAATCTCCATTATTATCAATAAAATAACGTCTGAATATGATAAGACAAAAGAATAAATAAATACATTATATCAATCCATTCAAAATTTATATGTATCATAATATAATTAAATTATTTAAGTTGTTTATATGGCAAATAATTATATATAATGTTTGATCTAATTTTTCACCTATCTATTACTAATGCATTTTAGTTTTAAAAAAAATATTTTTAACTTATTTTTTAATCTTAACAATATCAAAATTGAATTTCATTTTTGTAGCTTTGTTAAGTGCTAACAAAATAGTTAAAGTGTACTTTAAAGTTTTGAATAACGAAAAGATATAGTATATATTTAGAAATAATCATTCTATATTTTTTTTTCTTTTTACTTTAAGCGCTCTTTTTTTTATCTTGTTATAAATATATTTTTTTTAATTAGTTTTTATCCACATAATAGGTTGCAGGGTGATACAATTTTTTTTGAATTATTCTTTTCGAATAATATGTTAAATAGCAAGTGATAATAAAAGTTACCAATAATTATTTATTAGAAAGTCTTCAAAAGTCTTTAAGAGAAGTGGGAGAGAAATTTTGAGCATTTTTTTAAAGAATTATCTACAAAAGTCTAGCATTTTTAAAAGTCTATAAAAGTCATTGACATTTTGAATACCCTGTGACTTTCATAGACTCTTAAAAATCTAGATTGAATACCTCATGACTTATATAAACTTTTTTAAAGTAGTTAAAAGTCTAGATTGAATACCTCATGACTTTTATATGCTTTTCTAAAACCCATAAAAGTCTATATTGAATACACCATCACTTTTATAGACTCTTCAAAAGTCTTTATTTAATATACCCAAACTTTTTAATCTCATAAAAGTCTTTAAAGTTTTCAAATCTTTAACGTGCGCACGTTAATACAATCCACCAACAAAATATCATTAAAGTAGTTGTAGAATGGTATAATTTCATTTAGACCAATGAGCCCAAATTAGTTGGGGAACAGTTCTGGGCTGGCTCATATAGTTTTTCTATTAAGTTAATTATATCGACCTACCTTAAAGTTTTGCCAACTACAAGCGGGGTTAACTTTATCATTTATTGACAATGACCTCCCCTGCCGTTAGTTGACTTACGCTAGATTTAACTGTTGACCACCTTTAACCGTTAACAAGATCAAAATACCCCTAAAATAATATTTTCTTTTTATTAAATAAGAAAATAAGGTAAGATCTTCACTGTCCATCTCAAGTGAGATGGACGGTAGATATTTTTTCTTTTAAAAAAATTACTATAAAAAATTAAATTTCAAATCTCCATTGTCCATCTTTGAATGGACGATGATGATCAAAAATTTATTTTTTAAGAAAAATTTGAGTTTGAAATGGGGAGATCCAATCTCTAGATTGGATCTTCACTATCCATCAGATAGAGATCCAATCTGAATCTCCACCAGGAAAAAAAAAATTTACTGGTGACAAACCCATTACTGGGTTCGCCTTAGAAGGCAAACTCAGATCTATGAAATTTAAAAAAAAAAAAAAAAATTGGAGGAAGACCTAGATCTGGATTCTTTAAAGAACCCATAAATGAATTCTTCTCTGGGTTCGTTCGAAGAACCCATTTCTAGGTTCTTCATCTCCACCGTCCATCAAGATTAATGCACAGTGGTGATCCAATCTGGAGAATAGATATCCATTAACTAAAATTAATTTTTTAATTTTTTATTATTTTTAAAATTTTTTAAAAATAAATCCTAACCTTCCATTATTTTAAAGATGGAGAGATAAGGTTTTTTTTTTTCTTAATTTTTAATTTTTATTTAATAAAATAAATTTTAAAAAGACGAAAATACCCCTGAGCCTGTTAAATTTGATTAAAGTCAACTAACGACAGGAAATGTCGTTGTCAATAAACGATAAAAATGACTTCACTTATAATTGGCAAAACCTTAAGAGAAGTCGGTGTAATTAGATCTTTTCTATTTTTGAAATATAACTATTACAATAAATTCAAATTTTGAAAAATAGGAATACGACTTAAATCAATAATATGATGGTGTAGGTGTGAGGGATATACAACCAAATTTATCTCATTCATGCTATGTTATTAAGTTTAAACCAGATGCTATTTCAAAAAAAAAAAAAGAAATTAAAACTAGATGCATAAATTTGATATAACAAGAATTGAGTTTTGCATTATAAAATTTAAAAATATAAGATATGAAAAAAAAAAAAAGATTAGATATCCAAGCTAAATTTAAAATACTAAGAGCATCTCCAATGCTATTATGCATTTAGAGAAAATTGAGTGTCACATAGAATCTATATTGAAAAAGTTAAGAAAACCTTCTCTAATGTAATTATCTAACTTTAATATTGATATGATGTGACAAAAAAAAAGTTAGAGAATATCAAATAAAGTTTCTAATTGTAGATATCCTCCTTAATATGCTGACTAGGATTTCAAACTTTTCCTACCAATAAAATTTTAGTATTTTGTCAATGCATTTAATTATTATATTGAATGGAGACAGAATGTAACAAATGATTTGTGCTGATTGGTTTAAAATTACTATTTAGATATTCACATTGGAGAAGTGAATATGCATTTCTATAATTTTTTTTACAAGGTAGATCTATATTATTTAGAAATGCTGATATGACACTATTTAGATATTTAAAAATACATATTTGCATCGGAGATATTCTAAGAGCATCTTCAATGCTATTATGCATTTGGAGAAAATTGAGTGCCACATAGGATTTATATTGGAAAAGTTAAGAAAACATTCTCCAATGCAATTATCTAACTTTAATATTGAGATGATGTGGTAAAAAAAAAGTTAGAGAATATCAAGTAGAGTTTCTAAGAGCATCTCCAATGCTATTATGCATTTAGAGAAAATTGAGTGCCACATAGGATTTATATTGAAAAAGTTAAGAAAATATTCTCCAATTCAATTATCTAACTTTAATATTGTGATGATGTGGTAAAAAAAAAGTTAGTGAATATCAAGTAGAGTTTCTAAGAGCATTTCCAATGCTATTATGAATTTGGAGAAAATTGAGTGCTACATAGGATCTATATTGAAAAAGTAAAGAAAATATTCTCCAATGCAATTATCTAACTTTAATATTGATATGATGTCGTAAAACAAATTTAGAGAATATCAAGTAGAATTTCTAATTGTAGATATCCTCCTTGATATGCTGACTAGGATTTCTAACTTTTCCCACCAATCAAATTTTAGCATTTTGTCAATGTATTTAATTATAATATTGAATGGAGAGAGAATGTAACAAATGACTTGTGGTGATTGGTTTAAAATTACTATTTAGATATTTACATGGGAGAAGTGAATATGCATTTTTATAATTTTTTTAACAAGGTAAATCCATATTATTTAGAAATGCTGATGTTGCACTATTTAGATACTAAAAAACACATATTTGCATTGGAGATGCTCTAATTGTAGATATCCTCCTTGATATGCTGACTAGTATTTCTAACTTTTTCCACCAATAAAATTTTAGCATTTTGTCAATACATTTAATTATCATATTAAATGGAGAGAGAATATAATAAATGACTTGTGGTGATTGGTTTAAAATTACTATTTAGATATTCACACTGGAGAAGTGAATATGCATTTCTATAATTTTTTTGACAAAGTAAATCCATATTATTTAGAAATGCTGATGTGACACTATTTAGATACTCAAAAACACATATTTGCATTGGAGATGCTCTAATATTATTAATTTTGAAATTTCATAAAAATGGATATATTACATAAAAAATTTAGAATTTCTTGCATCCACATATATATATATAATTGTTTTTTCAATTATGAATAGTTTACAGATGACAATAACATTTCTTTACTTTATTCAGTAAATGCAAAGAGCTACTTTATTTGAAGGTAAAGAAAGGGAGAGGAAAAATATAAATAAAGTTTTTGTGTTTGTACAACAAAGATAAGACAATGACATTTTCACAATAATGAAAACAAAAATATTTTTTTATATTTTATAAACATCAATTTTAAACTACATTGGTATCAATTCTTCGTTTTATATATCTATATATACTGAATTCCCCAAAAAATTCAATATCTTTGAGAGGGGGACCAATTCATAATTTGCATCAATGATTTCAATTTGAGAATAGCACTTGAGCTCATCTTTATATGATTTTTATATTTATTTTAATAATTCGATTGAGATTCAGTAAATTTTAAATGCCTCCATAATGTTACTGAATGTGTATGGCAACTTATCAATGTATATGTAATATAAACTTATAGAAATAGTCATTATTATAATTTTAAATATATGTAGAGAGTTTTTTTTCTAATATTGTAGGAATAGATAGTCGAATCGCATATATAGTATTTGATTTTGATAGGTCCTGAAAGACCCTTAACTCCTTTGGTATCAGTGTTTTCTATTAGATAAGTTTATCTTACCTTTTACTGTATTTTGGAAGAACAAAAACACTTTTTTATTCACTAATCAATCTTTACAGCAAATTCATAATTATTAATGTTTTTATATAAAGTTAAGCAGAAAGATCATAGTTAATTATAAATAGGATGAATTGCACTTAAGTACCCTAACTTTTATCATAATTACACGTTTAATATCAATTTTATTATAATTGTACTCGAATACCCTACTTTCCGTTGACCACCGTTAAAGTGACGGTTGACCAAACGGTTCAGTGGCAAATTGCTCTTTTACGCTTAAATTTATTTTTAAAAAAATTTAAAAAATCATCCAACCAATAAGAACATGCCACGTTATATTAAAAATATTTTTAAAAATAAATTAAAAAACAAGCACATCACCAAAAAAAAAAATTAAAAAAATTTTAAAAAAATTCTGATTCGAAACCCAGTTTCTGGGTTCGAACGCGAACCCAGAAATCTGGGTCGCGAACCCAGATGATATGGGTTCGAATGCGAACCCAGATGATCTGGGTTCGAACGCGAATCTAGATCATCTGAGTTTTTAATTTTTTTTTACTTTGCAGGGGCAGTCTCGTTATTTTACCATAATTCGTTTGGTCAACCGTCACTTTAACGGTGGTCAACAGAAAGTAGGGTATTCGAGTGTAATTATGATAAAATTGACATTAAACGTGCAATTATAATAAAAGTTAGAGTACTTGAGTGCAATTCACCCTTATAAATAATTAAAAGTGATTATTTGACCTGTGTATATAGTGATGGATATCGACAGGTTACTGTAGACCGTTAATTTATTCAGTGTCAAATTTAAAGATAAATAACAATGCAAACCCGCTTTTTTTTTTTTTTCTTTTCCAATTTCTTCTTGGATTAAACTATTTTTGAACTTTTAATATTCTATCTTGGTCTTAACTAAAAACATTGAATATTGAAATATGATATTAAAAAATAAGCTAGCTTTCAAAAGTCATTTTCCACAAAATTCAATCAATGAGATTCATGAATCATTGTATAGTTTTTTCAAACAATTTTTTTTTTGTCTTTTTTTGTCTAATTATTCTCATATGATCATGTTTTTCCATCCTTGAATGTTAATTATTTGCACAAGGATCACATGGGTTTGACTGTGGTGCGAGTGTGTGTATAAGATATATGCATATAATTAATGTATGTGGTCATATTTCATTCAATTAATGTGGTCATAATGTTGTCATCCTTGAATGTTAATTATTATTTCATTCAATTAATGTGGTCATATTGTGTACCAAACTCTCGGTTGATTGACTCTGCATATTAAAAAAAAAAAAAAAAAATCTTTATAATGAACTCAAGTCTTTTTTACCTAATCTCAAGTCTTTTTTTAAAAGGGTAATAAACTCTACTGCAAGGTGGATGTTTTTTATAAGATAATTTTGAATGATTAAAAACGCTACGTGGTATGGTTTATGAATAGAAAAACAACAAAGTCCTCACATGTATCACGACATTATTTTATTTTAATTTTTGTTATTATTTCTTCAAACTTTCATATCAACAATAACTAATCAATGAAAACAAATTATATGAAACTCTGGTCGGCCACGCATGCCACGTCTCCATGAGTTGGCTCTCCAACACTAGCCGCTTGAAATCGCTTTGCTTCCGCGTCATCTGGTAAAAAAATTTTATTTTTCGTTCTAGCATCCATGTACTTTCACATTAGAAACCATCTATTCCCAGCATATAGAGCTACGTACTCATACTAATGACAGAACAATATTTACACTAACAAAGTTTGAACCCTGATAATTTAAAATAACTTGTGAGGATCCAATTACCCAGGCAAGTAACCTATAATTCAAAATATTTATTTGATAAATCTTCAATTTACACAATTTTCTTTCAAATTTCAACAATTCATGAGTATAAAAATTAGCAACAAGAAGAGACTTTGCTTCAAGTAAGTTGGTCTAATAATATTATGTAATATGGTAGTGTATACAATCAGAAGCAACAATTTTTATTACTGATAATATAATTTCAGTGACTAATCACATTTTATCGGATATATTGAAGTTTTTTTCACAACAGTCTAAGATATATATGTTTTGTGCTTAGCATAAATGTCTTAACGATTTAAGGAGTATCTCGTCTTGAATGAGGTGGCGGGTTCTTTCTTTTTGTCAACACGAATTCTCTATTATAAAAAAATTTATTATATTTGTTGCGACTATTTTACCGTAAATATTAATCCGTGATAAATACTAAAAAAAATTGAATTTTTTACCTCAGATTTAAGTCTTTACTGCGAATACTTTACAGTAATTTTTTTTATAACAGTTATTACTTTGAGGTAAAATTTTTTACTACCAAAGTATTTGCAACTGTTTCTACGGTGGATTACAACATTTTTTTTTCCGCAGTAAAAAAATTACTTTTTTTGTAGTACTCTCACTGAAATTGTGGGGTAAGGTGGAAGTCATACCACCCACATCCGTGCTCAACCGCCGCCCTGAACTGCCTTGTCTCATTAAAAACAAAAAAAGTTTCTCTTACTATCGTAAAACTAAATACTATCCAACTGACATAGGACACTCAAGATGCCCAAAATTATTTGTTTGTTTTAGAATTTTATTATTATTTGCTTGTTCTAGAATTTTGTAATTTAAACAATTCTTCTTTATTTAGATTTTTTTGCTATCGGATATTTTTTTTTAAAAAAATCTCTCTTTGAGAGTTTAACTTGGAGAATTTCAATTTTTTTTAGGGCCTATTTACTTTCAAGATTTAACATATGAACCAAGAAAAAGAGAGGGAGAGTATTTTTCACATTAAAATAAAAAGTTTTTAAAAAAAAGTAATTTTTATAAAAGGCAATTTTAAGCAGACCCTCAGCAGAAAGGGAAATTACCAAGAAAGTCACAGTTTTGCAAAAGTACAAAATTCTGCTAGACAGAGTGACTATGAGTACACAAATGTGAACGAACGAAGTCCTTATCTTTGGCACCCTAAAATTGGACACACAATTTCATTCATGCATGCATTTTTGGGTCTTTTTCTGACTTGTGATTTTGCCTGGTAATTTCCTTGGCTTTTCTTCGATGGGTATTTTTTTTTTTTTTTTTTAACGTTGACTCAGGTTTCTTCTATTCTTTGTTTGTTTTAGGGTTCAAATAGAAGGATCCTTACAATTTTTTTATTTTAAAAGTAATACTAGATATTCTATATTCTATATTCTATATTTTATTTTATTATCAACTTATGATGTGATAATTAAATTCATTTGACATATGACAAGCTAATTACATTATCGTTAATGTGTATCTATCTATTAATTAATACGTCATAAATTGAAATTATAAGTTAGAATATAATGTGAGGTATTTAGTATTGCTCTTCTTTATTTAAAAATAATAAATAAAATTTAGTTTTTTATTCGTTTTTTTCAATTTTTAATATTACATGCTCCTTTATTCTTTCCAATATCTACATAATAAGAAACATGCAAATGATTCTGTTTTCTGGGATGTCCTCAATCTGCAGCGCCATATCTCTTGTTTTGATTTGATTTTGTGGGTTTTTGTTAGGGCCAAGAGAGCAGAGTTCGAGGAGTTCTGTATGATTCTGTGGGGGGTTTGGTCTGATCGGAATGCCGTGCTTCATTCTAAATCCCCCAGGGTTAATGCTGATTTGGTTTCTTGGTCTCTTTCTTTGCTTCGTGAATTTCAGGGCACTCAGAAGGTCTTTGGCTCTCCCTCTCAGCCTCCCAGGCAGCCTTGTTCTGCTTCGTGGTTGCCTCCTCCTGCAGGCTCCCTGAAGTTGAACACCGATGCAGCAGTGAAGTCTGGTTTTTCTGTGATGGGGTCGGGTGCTGTGGTGCGTGATTCTCAGGGCAAGGTTGTTGCAGCTTCTGCTAAGCCCCTATTGGGGTTCTTTCCTGCTGAGCTTGGCGAGCTGCTGGCGTTGCGAGAGGGGTTGCTGGTGGCTAAAGAGTTGAGCCTTATTATTGAGTGGGTTGAGTTAGATGCTGCTAATGCTGTGGCTAGGATTTCTAACTCGTGTCCTAGTTCTTTTATGGACCCTATTGTTTCTGATATCAAGGCGCTGTTTAGGGTTGTGGGAGTTTCCAACTGTCATGCCATTCCTCGTTCAAGGAATGGAATGGCACATTCTCTTGCTTCCCTTGCCTTTTCCTCTAAGGAGGATTTTTGTTGGTTCAATCCTGAACCTAGCTTTCTTGTTGGTCTTCTGTAATAGAAGTGTTGTTGAAATCAAAAAAAAAAAAAAAAGAAACATGCAAATGAATAGATTTTAAGAAATTGTCATGTCTACTTGACCGTCTATATATAATGAATTTGGTTTTGATTCGAAGAAACTACCCACATATGATAAAATGTGTATATGAGACTTTAACTCTTACCATTGAGGTAGAAGAGAGGTACACTAACCACTTGAGCTCTAGATGTTTGTGTGTGATGTAACAAGTTAAAAATTTATAATTAGTAGGATTTAATATAGCCAAAGAAGAAAAAAGAAAGTGATGTATACACGTGATTATAAGGACAAAGTTCAATTAAAAATGGAAAATAAAAAATTAGATATTTGGTTGTTCGATTGTACACTTCTCAGTAGCGCTTGATGTAATTCGATTCAATAGACCTGTAACCCAACCAATATCAAACTTAAAATATATATATATATATATATATATATATATATGATATTATAAGATTAGTTGATTGTTTTTGTATTGTTTAAAATTTTTATTACAATAAATTGACGAATAAACTTCTATTAAAAGATTAAAATTTAATAATTTCCTCTTATTAAATATAAATGAGTTTCTTTCAAAGATTTTTTTTTTTAAAAAAAATTAATTAAAAGAGGCTCATCTAGTCATAGTTTAAGTGGTTAGTGTATATCTCTTCCACCTGATTAGTAAATATTCAACTCTCACTATACATATTTACCAACATATATGGATAGATTTCTCTCATTGTTGTAAAATAAAAACTCATTTAACTATTCAAAAACTATTATCAAATTAGGAGTGAAAAGACATTAACTAATTGATTACCAAATATAAATTACTTGTACTATAAAATTATTGATAAAAGTTGAGGTCTTTAGCGGTAAATCTTTTTTACACTCAAATTCCAAATTTAAGTTTTTTTTTTATAAATATTTTCATATTATAATAAAGAAATAATATAATAATTATTCAAATAAAAACTAACATACCATGTGTCAAAAAAAAAAAAAAATCTTTATAAAATACAACCAAATTATTAAACAAAATTTGAAACAAGTACAGTTATTTCTTAAAAAATAGAAAAACACTTTTTTGGTAGAAAAACAATAGAAAACACATGCTTAATTGATCAATGAGCAAATTGATGTATATACAATGACTCTTTGTCTCCTTCAATAATAATAAATATCCCAAAAAAATAAAAAAAAATTGCAAAGTAATTAAATTTTAAAATTCATACAAATTAGAATCCTAAAAACTTTCTAAAAAAACTATTAAAATAATGATAATAATTAAAAAAAAAAAGTCTTTGAAAATTAGTTAAAATCCTATAACTATTCAGTTTCAAAACTTTGAAATCTTTCAATTTTAATCAAGCTCTAAATTCTAAAACAACCAACTTTTATTTTAGAAAAATTATTAAACTTAAAGAACTCTAAATAAATAAATAAATAACTGTTTTAGCTGTTGTTGGACTGTTGGAGAGAGCCAGAGAGATAGGTTTATAGAGATATAGAGAGGAGACAGAGCTCTTCTGCTTCGGTGGTTACTTCTCGCAGAAGGTTCTCTGTGGCTTTTTCTTCTTCTTCTTCTTCTACTATTAATATTTAAAATAAAAAAAAAACATTTTTTTTATTAGGAGAGAAAACGTAGATTACTACAATAGTTTTGTTTGTGATATAAGAAACAAAGAGAAGAGAGAAAGAAAAAAAAAATTTATAAATCAAAGGGGTTTCGTGAAGAGAACCTTTTTACGATTTTTAACTCACCTTATAAAAATTCCTGTTAGATTCATCTCTTCACGTTATCGCTTTTGATTTTCCTTTCCTGTTTCAACAGAGGGGAAAAAAAAAAAAATCCAAAAATAGAAGGAAAGAAAAAAAAGAAAAATCGCTTTTTTTTTTCTCGTTTATTTGTTTATTTTTTTGATCTGGTGGTTTTCGTTTTCTGTGCTTTTGGGGCTTATTTGGTGGGGTTTATTTGTGGGTGTGTTGGTGATTGTGCTGGTTTTGAAGGATTAGAGGCGGGTCGGTGACGATTGGGATTTTTTTTTTTTTTTTTTTCGAGGTTATCTTTGGTCGGTTGTGGCTGGATTTGGAGATTTGCAGGATAAAGTTAGAGTTTTTATGAGAATTTATTTGGGTGTCATGCTGTAAAAATTGGATTTTTCTTTTTTATTGGCAGATGTGGATGGTTCGTCGATTGATATCAGCCTTTTTGAGGTTTAATCTTTTGTGGGTATTGTAAATATTTGGTTGTTAGAAGATTTCAGTTGTGGGTTGGTGATAATCTAGGGTTTTATCAAGAGTTAAGGTAAAAAAAATCTGAACTTTATCCAATTTTGTGGGGGTTATCTTGTCAAGAGCTTCAATTTGAGCCATATTCTGGGGTTAGGCTTGAATTCTCTTGTGGGTATTGGTAGTGGTTTCATTGGGTTGTATTTGTGGAGGAGAGAGTCCTGGTTTTTGGGGATAAAATGAGTTCAAGTATCACAGAAAGTTTGATTCATGAAGGCAAGCTTTTGGTGCATATTGCAGAGAATGGCCACTCATTTGAGCTTGATTGCAGTGAAACCACGACTGTTGAAGCTGTTATGCGGTCCATCGAATCCGTTTCAGGTATTAACTTCAATGACCAGCTTGTTCTCTGCTTGGACATGAAACTAGAGCCACAAAAGATGCTGTCAGCTTATAGGCTCCCATCTAATGATAAAGAAGTGTTTATTTTCAATAAAGTGAGGTTGCAAAGTAATTCACCACCTCCTCCACCGGAGCACATTGATATACTAGAAGTTGCAGACCCTCCACCACCTGCTTCGTCCCATGATCCGCACCCTTTAGATGATGCCTCGGACCCAGCCTTGAAGGCATTGCCTTCGTATGAGAGGCAATTTAGGTACCATTACCATAGGGGACATGCGCTATATAGTCGTACACAGGTGAAGATTGAGAACAGTAACAGGCTTTTGAGGGAGCAAAAAGTACAAGAGAGAGCGGTGGAGGTTGGTAGGGGTAATTTGGAACAGTACTATAGGGTGATTAACCAAAACTATACCGAATTCATGAAGCGCTATTTACAGCAATATAGGATCCATTCTGATCTTTTGGTGAATTTCGAGAGGGATTTAGACAAATTGAGATCCATAAAGCTTCATCCCAGTTTACAGAACTCTACACGCAAGTGCTTGTTGGATTTTGTGAAGGAAGAGAATTTGCGTAAGTCAGCAGAACTTTGCAGTAGTTCACACAGGCAGTTTGAGAATAAAGTTTCACAATTTAAGCAGATGTTTGCTGAAGTTAAACGAAAAGTTGAGGAATTGCTTAATACTAGGCCTTCCTTGTCACTTAAGAATTTAGAAGTGACAATTAAGGAGCACCAGCGATTCATCAATGAACAAAAGAGTATAATGCAGTCATTGAGGTTCGTTCCCCATTTTAATTCCGTGTCTAAAACTCCATGTTGTTTGCTTGGTTTAGATGGTCTATTTTGGCTATTTGATCTTATAACTTTTTGTTGGTGTGTTTCAAGTTTTTTTATGATAGCAATAGATTGGTTGTTTCAAACCAGTCGTGGCTAATGGCTATTTATCGTGGAATTCTTAAGTATTTATAACTTTTCTCATATTCTATATATGCAAAATTGTTCATTATACTAATTCTGTTTCAATGTTATAATAGCATTCTCAAGTGAAGAACATTTGTATAAATGTTTGGCATGATATCTAAAATGCACATGCTTGAATATGTGTAGTAATCCTTTTTCATTATGTATATACGATTTCATAGACATTTTATTAGTATCCATCAAGTCTTTGATTTTTTGTGATCTTGGATGAGGAAGTCTCTGATTATAGTAGTATTGTTAAGTTGGGATAATGGAAAAGTGAGTCAAGAATTTTCATTGTCACTGACTCACTTATAACTTTATTTACTAGCTGTGGATAGTTCTGATAATTTGTTGCTTGCCATAAGTTAATGCATGATTGAGGGCCATCTGCAGTACTTTGATTTGGAAGTCACCTCTTACTGACTTCTGCAAGATAAGATTTATTGCTTTATACTTATGTTGCCTTAAAAAGATATGACATGTACATCTTTGCACGAGGAAGAAATTCATAGATGAAGCCTTTTCATCCAGTTCTATTAGCAGAAAGTTTCCCCGTAATTTTTCCTTTGATCTATTCATAATTTATAGAACAATTTGAACACTATGCTTTCCCATGACTTTTCAGCCATGGGTCTGACATTTGTAAAGTTAACCGTCTAAAGACCCCTTTCCAAACTCCTAGACAATTTTTTGTGAAAGGCGATTATCCTTATCCTAATTATTTGAAGATCTCATATTTGTAAACGGCACTAGATTCTGAGTATCACTAATATTAATATTATCAGCTACCATACTTCATTGTCTATGCTTGCTTGTGTGTGTAGATATAACATCAATCTGTTGTAAGAGTTGTTTTTTGGAAGAATTTATAGGGTTATCAACTAATAACTACTTGTGGCCATTCATGCAGCAAAGATGTCAGTACAGTGAAGAAACTGGTTGATGACTGTCTGTCCTGCCAACTGTCCTCCTCACTCCGTCCTCATGATGCAGTTTCTGCCCTGGGTCCTATGTATCATGTTCATGACAAGAATCACCTACCCAGGATGCAGGCTTGTGACCGTTCAATATCCAAGCTGCTTGAGTTTTGCAAGGATAAGAAGAATGAAATGAACATCTTTGTGCACAGTTACATGCAAAAGATAACTTATGTGTCTTACATCATTAAAGATGCTAAGTTACAGTTTCCTGTTTTTAGAGAGGCAATGGTGCGTCAGGATGATATATTTGCAGACCTAAAGTTGCTCCGTGGGATTGGTCCTGCATATAGAGCTTGTCTTGCGGAAGTAATTAGAAGAAAGGCTTCCATGATGCTCTACATGGGCATGGCTGGACAGTTGGCTGAAAGACTTGCAACGAAGAGGGAGGTCGAGGTCAGGAGACGGGAGGAGTTTCTGAAAGCACATAGTGCATACATACCTAGGGATATATTAGCATCCATGGGGTTGTATGATACTCCTAGTCAATGTGATGTTAATATATCTCCGTTTGATACTCATTTGCTTGAAATTGACATTTCAGACCTGGAGGGTTATGCTCCTGAATTTTTGGTAGGACTGCCCTCTAAGGGTGAGAAACCTGGAAGCTTAAGAAGTTCTTTTTCCATGTCCAATGATAGTTCTCATTCAGCTGAGGTTGAAGTGGATACTCTTGAGAAATATGACACCGAGGAGCTCCTCGAGGAATGTGAGTTGGTTGAGATCGCTGGAACTAGCAAGATGGAAGTGGAAAATGCAAAACTGAAAGCTGAACTTGCTTCTGCTATTGCTCTAATTTGTTCCTTGTGCCCTGAAGTTGAATATGAATCACTGGATGACAGTAAACTGGACAGTGTGTTAAAGAATGCAGCAGAAAAGACAGCTGAAGCCTTACATCTGAAAGACGAGTATGGGAAACATCTCCAATCTATGCTTAAGGCAAAACAAACGCAGTGTGTAGCTTATGAGAAGCGCATTCAAGAACTGGAACATAGATTATCTGATCAGTATTCGCAGGATCAAAAGCATTCAAGCAGTAAGGATGAGTCTGACTTTGCTGGATTGGGTGGGAAGGCTGATGACTGCAAAGCAGAAACCTCTGGTGGTGGGGAAACCCACATGCCTTGTATATCTACTACTGAGCCTATGGATGAAGTTTCTTGTGTATCAAATTCTTTGGATGCAAAGCTAGGACTTCTCAATAGGCAACCGAGCAAAACCCGAGAAGGGGTTGATGAGAATATGTTGGATTCCTCTGGAATGCTAAATCCTCCATTAGATTCATCAATGCTGGAGCCACATCGTGAAGAACTGCCGGGTGAGGATAAAGATGTGAAAGATAAGATGGCAGGGCAGTTAGGCATGTCACTAACAAATAGTTCCACTGCTGAGAGCATGCCTCAACCTCTGAATGTCTTACCTTGTGATGCTGCAGCTGATTTGCGTATGGATTCTAAAGCCAGCAATGATCTTGTGTTGGAATTGCAAAGTGCTCTTGCAGACAAGTCTAATCAGTTGAGTGAAACTGAAACCAAGCTTCAAGATGCAGTAGAGGATGTTGCGATGCTTAGGAGGGAGTTGGAAATGAGTCGGAAGCTCCTTGATGAATCTCAGGTAATAGCCGATGAACATCATTTTTGGTCTTTTACCCTTTTTTTTTGGCAAAAGCTTTCAGTGGTTGAAATCACTTGCATTGTCTATCGCTTTTTGATTTATGGTGTTTTGCATTTATTAGCTTCCCCTCCTTCTCCCTCTCTTCCTTCTTCTAAAAGTAGTTTAAAGGAACAACCGGAGCATGGATAAAATTATTATGTTATCTATTTTAAAAAAGGACATACATGTGAGAACTGCAATTGCCATGCATTCAAGAAAATAAGCTGACAGAATCTTTGGTCTTGGAAGATGTCTGCTACATGAGCGTGAAATTTATTCTTTCTTTAATATAAAACACTTGGCAGATATGTTCTCTAGTTTCTTTGGTCCTTGGTATTTTCTTTTTTTGTAAAATCTTACCGGTTGATATTTGCAGATAATTTGCTACTTTATAAGAACTTGTTCCATCTCCTTTGTACCACCTCAACAATTTGTGCTGCTTCTTCTTGTCCTAGTAATGACAAAAAAGAGTGTTAATTTATCATAACAACCTTAACTGTCCCAGAATCACTCTTGATGATCTTCATCAACATGGCCTGTCGCTGGCATTTTTACTATTAGAAAGTGTCTCCTCCCACACCTTGGATATAAAGTATGCCTTGCAGTTTGACTAGATCTTTAACGTTTTAGATTTATATGGGGAAAATTTGATTATGTCTAACATTCTAGACTCTCATAAGTCATAACTAGCTATGATATATATATATATATATATTTTAACTGTAAGTTATAGACTAATCAAATTTTAAGTTGCCTAATAATTTTTGCATTTTAGTTTACCGAACGCAATTAAGTGGGATATAGTAGTAAGTACTGTAGCAGGTACTTCCTGTGCCATTATTTCTTAATTTTGTAAAGCATGTTATGTTTTCTAAATTTTCTCTGACCCCTTTGTATAGTTACAACTTTTATTAATGTATTGTTTGTTCAGTTCACAAATTTGGAATTCAAATAGCACAAATTTAAAATTTATAATGATTGATTCAAACTTTTGGATAAGTTGAAGAGCACTCCTCTCAATAAGCTAAATTCTTATTGAAGAAGGGATAAAAGAAAAGAGAACAAGAAAAAAAGATTGAACTGTTGATTTCACCATAACTCAACATTTATTTTGTATCTGTTACAATACGTAAGTGTGATCTCGGGTATGTGGGGTCTTGGTCTATGGTCTCAATAAAATAGCAGTCAGTTTCTTGTTTGGTTTAGGTGTCGGTGTCGGCATCTTCAGTAATCATTGTCGTAAAACTACAAGTGTCGTGAACAAAATTATCTCTTCAATAATTTATCCTGATGGCCTTGTTGTATCCTGATATATAATTACTTCTTGTGTAACAGATGAATTGTGTTCACTTGGAGAATTGTTTGCATGAAGCAAGAGAGGAAGCTCAAACACATCTGTGTGCTGCTGATAGGAGGGCCTCAGAGTATAGTGCATTGCGTGCATCTGCTGTCAAAATGCGTGGTCTCTTTGAAAGACTCCGGACTTGTGTTTATGCTTCTGGTGGGGTGGCTGGTTTTGCTGACTCATTGCGTGCCCTGGCTCAATCTTTGGCCAAGTAAGTTACTAGCTAGGCTTCTGTTATGGCGAACTCCCCTCTTTGGCTCACATATTTTTGCTCTATTCGTTCGAAATTCTTTTATATAGATTGGCCTTTTACAATGAAGCAGAAATTTTCTTTTTCCTGTCAAGACTGGGGCTTAGTCTGGTTATGTGGATGTGCCAATAACTTTGAGTATAATGCTTTTAATTGCAAATTTGCAATCAGCTTAATAATTGCCTCATCCAATATTTATTTCTATTATTGGCTAGTGAAATTTAAGAAAACCAATGCACTTATTTATTGGGTATTATTGTAGACTTATAGAAAAGTCTGAATTACTTTAAGCTTTGTGGCTACTCTGTTTAATTATTGACTACTATAGCAAGAAATGATGGTGGTTGAAATTGCTTTACTTTTGAAATTTTCAGTTCCATTAACGACAACGAAGATGATGGCGTTGTTGAGTTCCGGAAATGCATACGCGTCCTCTCAGATAAAGTTGGTTTCTTGTCTAGGCATCGTGAAGAGCTGCTTGACAAGAGCCGAAAGGTTGAAGTTGCTAACGAACAGCTTACTAAGGAATTGGAAGAAAAGAAAGAGCTAGTTAAAACTTTATTCACAAAGCATCAGATTGAGAAGCAGGTAAGTTTTTTTTCATTCTCAAAATTCATGGTTTCATTACAGGTTATTAGTGTTGAACTATATGTGCTGGAGGACTTTCTCTTTGTGGTTTGATTTACCCATCTATTCAATTTTCTTTTTCTGGATATTTTTGCTCTAGGCAAACAAAGAAAAGATATCTTTCGGTCGTTTGGAAGTCCACGAAATTGCTGCATTTGTTCTCAACTCAGCTGGGCATTATGAAGCGATCAATAGGAACTGCTTGAACTACTACCTGTCTGCTGAATCAGTGGCCTTGTTTACAGATCATCTCCCAAGTCGACCCAGCTACATTGTTGGGCAGATTGTACATATTGAACGACAAACCGTGAAGCCATTACCTCCTCCAACTAGGCCAGAGCATCATAGGGCAGATCAAATGGATCACTTGACCTTGAATTCTGGATCAACTTCGAATCCCTACAGTCTTCCTATTGGCTGTGAATTCTTCGTAGTGACAGTAGCCATGTTACCTGATACCGGCATTCATTCACCACCTTCTTCTTCCTGATCCCTGCTTCCTGCAGATAGATGTGATGGAAGACACCAAGTGTAGATACATAATATAAGTACTCCAGAGATAAACCCTGATGAAGGGAGTTGAACTTGATTTTCCTTTTGTACAGCTGATGATTTAATTAAGTTTAATCTCCCTTTTGTAAATAAATCCACTCCTTTTAGTATGTAAAAAGAAAAACTGTGAATATTTTTCTAGATTTCCTGAATTGCTTTCAATTGGCAAACTTTATAAATTCATTCAGGTTCTTTATGCATCTCTCTCTCTAATCTATTTGTGCACTACTAATTGTCCAAGAGCATAGTCGGCAAAAGTACCTGAAGTGAAATTCTGTGTAATTTGCAGCACTAGAAACCCATTTAAGCTCTGAAATTTTTAATCAAAAGTGATTTTTTCACAAACCCCAGAAAAGCTCTTGTACTTTTAGCGTTCTATAAAGTTTTTGACATTTCATGTTTAGTGCATCATTTGGATGAGATGGTGATCAAGGATCTTGTGATGTTCTAAAATTAACTAGATTGTTGCTGGAGAGGCTTGGTTTTCTCAGATGTCATTTTCAACAATGATTTGGAGTAAGAGGACTGATTATTTTCTGATCTACTGCACTTTATCAGGTTCGTGTTTGGATCAAATTATCCATTGCAGATGTTCATATATATATATATATATATATATATATATATATATATATTTAAACAATATATGTATCTATTTTGTATGCTCCTTTCGTCAAGAGTTGAGATTTGACGATAGAAAGAAAGTAAAAATGTCCGCATAAAATAAATATTTAAAATAAAAATAGTTATAAAGGACAAATATGAGATGAAGTCTGTAAAAAATGTACCATAAGCAACTTTTATTAAATCGGTAAAAAAAACTGGGTGCAAAGCATATACACAATTTATCACTCTAGTTTTGTTCCTTGTGCATCTCCAATTTGTTGGTTCATTTATCACATATCATTTACTTCCAAGTCAAGAAAGCTTTTACATGTATTACCTGAACATACAATCAAGAATAATAAAGAGCGATCAATCAAAATATTCTCAGCAATTGATTCCACATTGTTTAGAGTCAGGTCCTCTGGCTCTCATCACGAAAGGGTCGATCCGGATCCAAATCAAGGAGAAGATTGAAGCCAGAAGGACTGACCATATGACAACAATGGTCGGTGTCCGATTCTGCCTCCCCATGAGACCTTTCAGGAATGGATAGAGATGTGCAATGACCCAGAAGACAAAGAAGAGCTTTCCCATTAGAGGCCTCATTGCCTGGTAACCAGTGTTCATGGCATCTGTGATCCCAGCAACCACTCCAACAAGGTTGATGATCAAAACAGTGGTTGGTGGTATCAGGAGAGTTGTCCATTTAAAGGTGTATAGCTCTTTGAAATCATGATCATCAAATGCCTTGAATGTGACTATGAAGTTTGTGTCAATTCCTGCCAGAATCTTCAGGATTCCTTGTATGACCGCGAAAAGGTGCGAAGAAATGCCACCAATGACCCAGAATTGTTCATTTCTCCACCATTCTTCAATGGTCACCCCACTCCATCTCAGCTCAAGAATTCCAGTTGCAAAGAAGGAGATGAAGAGAGCAACTAACAACATTCCAGAGTAAGTGCTCAACTGGGTCATGCAAACCCAAAGAAAATGTTACTTTTTGAGTTTTATTTGCAACATTTTGCTAAAAATAAACTATCCAGATCTTTTTCGAAAAAGTAATTGACAAGTGTTCTTTTTTTTTTTTCTCGGTGAAGGGGTTTTAAGTATTTTTACAGAAAGTGCTTTTCACTCGAGCAGAATCTGCAAAATCACCCTCAAACCCAGCTTAATTAACAACAACAAATCAATTTGTTACCTCTGGTATGATGAATTTATCTGTGAGCAAGCAGATAGCTGGGAGGAGACAGTAAACAAGGAGGGGTATGGAGGTGAAGGGATAGATGGTTGTGTTGATATACGCAAACCGCTCCAGAAACCTGAGCTTTCCTTCCTTGCAGCCGTACCATATCGGATTGTGCCGACTGAAGAAAATCTCAACAGAGCCAAGTGCCCACCTGAGAGCTTGATTGAGCCGGTCCGACAGGTTGATCGGAACTGAACCCCTAAATGCAGACCTCTTTGGCATACAGTATATGGTCCTCCAGCCACGGCTGTGGAGCTTGAATCCTGTCAGGATATCTTCTGTGATTGAACCATAAATCCAACCCAACTGCACAGGGAAAAAAAAAAAAACAACCGAAAAATATTTACATAATCAAGTTGTAAAAGTGTCAATACCATTGACCTTCCTTCATAATTGGGGTTATGTTCGTACATAAGAATCTAGACGGTTTTAGAAATCTTCCCTCAGTTTCTAAAATGCATAGAGAATTTGTTTTGAAAGTGGTATCTAACAAATCCTGAAACCACATGGTAATTTTTTCGGGTTAACAAACTTGGAAAGTTTCAGAATTCGTCAGAAACCTTTCCACAGTTTCCAAAATGCATCAGAAATATCTCATGAAATTTTTGTAAAAGTGGTATCAAACAGATTCTGAAACCACCAAGGGTAACCTTTTCGGGTTATGCACGTGTAGACAAACGTAGAAAGTTTCTGTATTAGTAAAATATCTTTCCTCATATTCCAAAATGGCATTGGAAATTTCTTATGAAATTTGGCCAAACGAGGATTCTGACAAATTCTGAAACCACCAGATGTAATTTTTCTAATGTTACTTGATTACTTACCTCAGTACCCCATTCAGTTTTGTCTTCATAGTCACAACTAATGACATGAATAGCTTCTTTGAGCAAGGCTTCTCTGCTAGAGGAAGCAGGAACACCACCTTCCTCTCTTAGGGTTGAAGTCACAAAAGTTGCTGACTTTCCAAATTTCTGCTCAAAATTCATCTCTGACAACAATATTTCCTTGTCCCTATCCATTCCTGTTTAATGAATTTTTAAGAAGTTTCAAGTTGGGTGATGAAAAACAGTGAATTAGTAAGTAAATTAGTGAATATTTTAGCTTGTAAAGATTGTTAAGACCTCCAAGGCTTGCAGCCTCTCCATTTGCACTATGGTTAGAGTGCTTCTGATGATTTTTTCGGCGTCCGAAAAGCGAGCAGCAGCCACCGCAGGACAGCATTTTTGGGCGTTTGTGAACTTTTGGGGGTTCATGGCCATACAAAGCTTGTCTTCTGAAAACGCATCCTGTGCCTACATAGAAAGGACCCTGGATTCCATCTAGACCCTTCATGTTAATCTGCAATACAAAACACAACACAGGAAAAGGATATGTGAAGTAATTTATCTTCTTTTTTACAAAACCTGAGAGGATTTTTGAGGTTGGAAATGTGTGGATTCTTCCAGGCTTACATCAAAAAAGACTCTGTTGCTGTTGGCATAACGATCATTCTTATCGATGCCGTCGAATCTTTGAGGGAATTGAACATAACAAACTCTCTTTCCAACCTGAGGATCCATCAGGAAACACATAGCCTCCCTCACAGCTTTGCTGTTGTTCACGTAATGGTCACAATCCAAATTCAGCATGAATGGGGCATTTGTTAGCACCCCAGATACTCGAACCTAAAGATTACCAAGAGATCAGTCTTTTTTAACTGAGTTTTTAAACATTTTTATAAGGCATCAATAATAATCGACAGTTAATGTTTATTTTCTACTAGTTTATTTTACCGTTAATAAATTAATTATAAAATTTAAACCTGCTAAGTTAAAAAGTTTAGATAACTCAGAAGATCCAAATTTAATAGAGCTGCATATGATCAAGGATATCAATGAGATATTTACCAAGGCATTCATGGCACCAGCTCTCTTGTGATGTAGAAAACTAGGCCTCTTCTCTCTTGATACGTAAACGAGGTTGGGCAGTTGATTTCCTTCAACGTCAAGGCCTCCACCTTGACCAAGAAATACTTGAATCATTCCAGGGTGATCCTTTGTATTGTTTCCAGGCCATGGTGTCCCATCTTCCATCACCCAGCCCTCTGGAGGAACAACTAGGTATTTCGCTACCAGGGAATTTATCCGAACCTTGAATTCTTCATATTCTCTCTGTCAAAAACACCAAATAAAATCAAAGGGTTTGTTCCACCTTTTGTTTCAGGTTAAATGCTAACAGAATCGATTGATTTCAATTCTGAAACTATTTGAATATGTCTGTACTTAGATCAATATTTTTTTGAAAAAAGTCGGTAACTTCAATCATAAAATTTTTGTAGTTTACACGAACCTTCATAGCTCTGCGCTCCTTAACAAATGTAGGCTGAACTTTGTCCTTGAGATAATCAACCTTTAGTGCAAAGTACATCTCAGGAGCTCGAGGCTCGATCGAAAACTTGTTACAGAATGGAACCCATTTCCGAGCAAATTCTGCAGTTTCGGAGAGGGATTCAAAGGTGAGCATGCAAGCTCCATCATCAGAAATGTAGCATGAGATCTTATCAACTGGGTAGTCCATTGCCAGAATTGATAGAACTGTGTTAGCTGTAACAAGAGGTGGTTCTTTCATTGTGTCCACAGTAGTCACAAACACATCTACTGGTGCTAGCATGTTGGGCTCACCTTCCTTCTCATACCTACATCACATTTTACAAGTTTATAAATTAAGAATCACGAATCTACCTTTTCCAGTAGATTTCAGCAATTGAAGTTTTTTTTTTTTTTTGAAATGGGATCATTTAACTGATGTGATTATCATTTAACTGGTTGTGCTATGCAGAATAATTTACGTCCGAATAGTCTGCACTACCTGAGAGTTGTGCCTACTTTGTGTAGGCTTCAATTTCATCAACACAACATGCAAGTTGTCTCGAAAAATCCTACATATACATATATACATATACATACATATACCTGTGAGAAAGGCGATCGAGGTAGGTCTGCCGAGTGATGGGAAGCCATTTGGGGAACTGATCAAGAATCCAGGAGAATGCAAACCAGGTTTCACATAGCACAGAAGTTAGCCAGAGCCCAACTGCACCGTGAACCGGGTGCATGAACCTGTACTGGAGAAACAAGGCCAATAGCACTAGCCGGGTCGCCACCACCATCCGGTAAGGGCTGATCTTACTTGATGGGATAGGCACTTTCCTTGATAATGGCTGTCTTGTTTCATCAATCCTGCACCAATTTACACCACACCATGTTTGAGCTAATATAACACGTAGACGCCTCATTGACCAACTTTTTACTTTTTTTTAAGAGACAGAAATATCATATCATCGGATATCTATACGAATTTATCTATAAAACCGTTGTTATAGGTATACATATATATTTATATTTATACATACATGGTCATGTGATCTTGATCAATTTTGCCATCCAATCGTGGCCCCAGGTTGCCTTCCTGCATTAATTTCCAGTCGTTGATTCTTCCCTTTTCCTGATGTCCTTTATTTTCTTCATCCCAACTTGCATTTCCTGTTTTCCACAAAGTAATTAATACAATGTAAAACATCATCATGTATGTGACTATTTACTTGTAACAAAATGTTATATATTCTCTTCAACCGAATATTTTTGTTTTTTTTTCTTTTTATAAAATATATACGTAAAAAGGTAGCTAGTAGACAAAATAATTGGAAGGAAAAAAAAAAAACACAGCACAAACGTTCATATTACACTTTTAACTTAGAACGGTTACTAACATATTATCCGAGGTGAAAATATACCGGATTCAGGATACGGATATACTCTTTTATGAAGTGAAGAAGACAACTTTTGTTCTTCACAACCATGAGATCCAGTAGGAAACTCCCCATTCATCTGCATGCATGCAAAATTATTGAGTTAAAATTAAATAAAAAAACACAAGTAAACAAAAAAATAATAAAATGTAGTAAATTTGTAATATATTTTTTTCATTAAAAAGAAAACAATTTTAATTTCGTATTATTATATAGTTGCTCACTGTTGGGAATTGGGAATTTTCTCTTCCATTAATGTTCTCATGAAGATCTACAAGATGGTTGTGGCTTTCTTGATCTTCCATGTTGAACTCATGTTCAATATCATCAATGTCTTCTTCCTCTTCATCTCCTTCCACCCTTGGGCTCCCTTCAAAGTATTTAAAAAATCAATCCCAATTACAAGACAACAATTAAATTAATCTTATATATCAATGTACTTAATTAATTAACGTAATATTATCAACATTCACTCCTATTTTGTTGTAATGGTTACGAACCAAATATCCTAATTTACATATTTTTATTTACTAATTCTTAAATCAGAATGTATTACTTGATTTTGACCCCATATGTGTAAATAATATATATGTATATACGTACGTACATTTAATGTACTTGACACAAATTGAATCAAATTTTTTCCTCCCAATTAAAGTTTAACTATACGAAGGAATTGATCAGTAGATCTTTTTTAAAAGAATAAATTTGGTTTTTCGGAGTTATATTATATATATATATATGAGATGAATTGGTGATATAAATTAACCTTTAATACGTTTGTATCTGGTCTTGCACTGAGGACATAGCTGAGTCCCTTCTCTTCTTTCATATTCATAGCAAGGCCTACACACAGGAAAACCACACTCCTCGCAGGCCACAAACACCTTCTCCTCCATCACTCAAACCAATTCCATCTCCACATATCTCACAAGTTTGACCATCCAAGCTTTTCCATGCCTTCTTCTGCAACAAAAAATTAATTAAATCAATATATCAACACTTTTCAAAATTCAGTCAGAGTCACTCAAAAACATAATAAATTTTTAAAAAAAGTCGAGGTTGACAAGAGAAAAAAAGAAAAACGGTCATAAACGTATATTCATACTTCTTCATGCAAAGCTCGGAAAATAAGTTAATTACATGCATGCGTAAAAAAAAAATATACACATTCCAGTTTCTATTTTTCACAAAGTAATATGGTAAATATGAAAATTGATTTTCAAATACAGAAAATACAGATTTCAAACCACCCTTATAATAAGTATTTTTCAAATATATATTTATATATACCTCTTCATGGTTGTGAATAACAACAAGCTCATTGCGGTTGTGAGACCCAGCAAACAACACAGAACCAGCTGCCATTGTTGAAAGTGATCAGCTGATGAGGCTGGTGATGGGAGTTTAGAGTTATGGGGGGTCAATTAATTTATAGTGCATGAAACTAATTAACTAAGGTAGAACATTAGAATCAGAAAATCTCTCACCTAATTATTGGGTGGTGAGTTTTGTTAATTTGGTTGCAGAGTCACCATTAATTTCTATATATATCTTGATGAAAGCTTAATTTGCCTAGTGTTGGATTCATAATTAGCAATATATATCCAGCTGATAATTAACGCGATAAGAATATGAAACAAATTTAATAATAGGGTCTGATATAGTTAATTAAACATATTATTTTCGAGTTGACGAAAAGATCAAAAAGTAAACATGTATGCATGTGTTTAGGTTGCAACACAATAAAAAAAATCATGTTGTATATTTATTATTTATCTATAAAATTTAAAATTCAAATCATTATTATAATAGATAGTTTTCGGAATATATACATATAAAAATATAGAATTTTATTGAATGTGTATACATATCATGAATTGCTACTTTTATAAAATTATTGGGAAATTAAAAAAGCAACTTTTAGGGCCTTTCACTATCAAAATCATTTTATGCATCTTCTCAATTTTCTTTCTATTTATGGCTTAATTGTTTTATTAATTGTGATTTTTTTTAATCATTATATAGCCCACTTCACATAAACTTAATCAAAAGGAAAAATAAAATAAAATTAAATTGATTTAATTTTTAGTTCATTCATAGTTGTACATCCCGTCTGACAGGCCCCTAACCTACTATCTCCCATTAGGTAGCCTGCCGGCATTCCACGGTAGCTTCCCAGTCAAAGCTTGCCTCGCTGAAAGGCTTCCGTGAAGCTAAAGCCATTTATTTTAACTGGAAATCTAAGTAGGAAATTTTTTTTTTTTATACAAAACTACTTTATGAAAATTTTGGCAGAGTCTCCTCTGTTTTTTTGAAATTACCAAATCTTGGAGACCTGCATAAAAACTTGAACACTTCTATAAAATCTCAAATCTCAACTACTGTGGACCTCCGATCCATCTCAATAATTCAATCACAACTCAAACAGTTTAAATATCAAAATAAATAGTTATCAAGGATAAATAAATCAAATCCTTAAATAAAATACTTATATACTTAAAACAATATTAAAATACAAACTTAACAACTGAAACATTATATATCTTTATAAAACAGTCACAGCATCCTCTGACTGGTCTTGCTGGTCTTCGGCGTCCTTGAAATGTTTGCACATGTACCTGTACCTGTACCTGGGGAGGTTGGTTTATAAAACATAAAAACTATAATGAGCTAAACGAGTTCAGTGAGTGTTATCATTTTACTAAACAATTCTAAAATTTCTGAATTAACCTCCCGAAAATTTTACTGAAAATGATAGAATCTTATTTTCTGAAATCTATACTGAAATAACTAATAATCTGTTTCCAATAAAAACTGTACTGAAATCTCTTTTATAAAAAAAAAAACTATTCTTAAGTATATATATTAAAATCTTTCTCATAAAACTATATTGAAATCTATTTTCTGGAAACTGTTCTGAAATTTATATAGAAAACTATTCTGAAATCGAATTTCTGAAAACTGGAAAACTAAGAATATATACATATACTTTTACTTTACTAAAAACTGCAAAGCTGAAACTATATCTTTTCTGAAATCTGATAAGCTAAAATAATATTTTTTTATATTTCTGAAACTGAAAAGCTAATATGATATTCTTTTCTTAAAACTGAAAAGCTAAAAGAACATACTTTACTGAAAGTACTTTTCTGATAATTTCTCTGATAAAACTTTTCTAATAATAATATAGTTTTATGATAATCCTCTTCTGATAAAATATTTTTCTGATAAAATGCTTTTCTGATAATAAACTTTCTGAAAATTTATTCTGTCAGGATCTATCTCCTGAAAATAATGTACTGAAATCAATAATAATCTGCTTTCTGAATACTGTACTGAAATCTGTTTTTCTGAAAATCTAGCCAAGCCTAACATACAAAAGCTCTCAATTTAATATTCTATACTGAAAATCTGAAAAATATTTTTGGCTTGGCTTCTGTATCTGAAAACTCCCAATGGACCTCTAAGCTGAACTGAACTCATAGGTCGACTAACTGCGCCGTACCATATGAGTGGGTCACAGGGTGACTAACTGCGTCGTCCACTGTGACATCTGAGTCACGAGGCGACTAATTGATGCGCTCAACGTGACATCTGATAAAAGACATCTCACTGTTTATGCGCGGAATGATGCGTCGCAACATATAGCGAGACAACACCCCAATGTGTGGGCGACTGACAGACTCGACAGACTCAACCCCCCTGGAGTTAGCGGACTGTCCCCCCTTAACTTGCCACACACAAATGGGGCATACCGGCCGGGTCTAACTGCTGATAACTGATAATATGATAATCCATAGGTTTGAAAACTGTTTTCTTTACTTTGAAAACTAACTTTTAATCAAAAGCATGGGATATACATAAAATTTATTTCTTTAAATAAATATAATTTCTAAATTTCTGAGATATAAAATACTTTAATTAAAACATACTTAAATATAAATTCTATTTAACTTACAAAGCTCATATAAGTAAATAAACATATAAAATATCACAAATACTTCAATCAACTTAAAAACATATTAAAGAACATTTCAATCAAAATGAAATCTTACTTTCGCTTAAATAAAATCATAACTTATCATAAACTACTTTAACACTTACTTAAAACATACTATGGAAATAAAATGTACTTTGCTTGAAAATAATTTACACTCACTTGTTTTTTTACTTTTTTCTAGGCTTGGTGCTCTGATTCCCTCGTCTCATTACATTTCTTGCCCTTCTACAATTTCATTTCCTATCATACTATGGATATTTTTCCCTAAAGTAATATATTTCTCAATTACATCATTAATATAAATACAACAACTAATATAAACACTCAATTAACACGTTCTACGCTTTATTTCTACATTTCTACTATTCTAATAAAATCAATTACATTCAATCTAATAAAAATCACGTCTCTACAGTTATATATTTCTTGAATCATTCAATTTTTCTCAAATTGAATCTCATACAACATAACTCAACATATTTACTTTACTTTCTAAATATCAATTTGTATCAAAGTCATACAATTATCATTTCTAGTATCTTAATTATATACAAATTGAAATTTCTATGCTAAAATCACTATCAATCCTAACTTCAACTTGCAAATTCACTTCCATACTTCAAAATTAACTTTAAAATCATTCTAGACACAACATCATAAACAAACTCATAATACGAGTTCACTAATTTGAGAATCATTTTGATTCCTTACTTAACGATTCCAAATTCATACCACCAATTAACTCAAAAACACTCAAATTACTCAATTAATATCTCAATTTAACAATTCAAACTCAAAATCATCAAATCCCCAATTCTTTACTTTCTAATTTTCTTGATTTTCATTCTAATCAACTCCAATTAAATTAATTTCAAATAAAACACTACCAAATACTCAAATCAAACACTAAAATCACAAAACTCATCAATCAATTTCACTTTATATTCAACAATAAAATTTCAAATGAAATTCAAACTCAATCAATTTCTAAATCAACAAAATCCATCATCAATATCACCCAAACCTCCAAAACAAATTAATTTCATCAATTTCAACTACCAACACAAACAATTTCATCAAAATTTCAAATCAATTTCATCAACATTTACCCAACTCCTCTTGATTTTCCTCTTGCTAGACTAAGACTTTGATCGGTCAATAATTTGTGTATTTTTATATCCCTTAAACTGTATCTTTTAATTGTATTCTTGAGTATTTTTGGTACTTTTGACGTGTTTTCCTTGAGTGTACAGGTTTAGGGACCTAAGTGATGATTTTATATATTTTTGGGGAAAATGTGTAATTTCAGTACCTTGGTGGAAGGGCCTCGATGAAAGCATATTGAAGTTCTGAGGCCAAACTGTAAATTCAGAAAGTTAACCCCAGCCATTAGTGAAACGGTGCGTTTTGCACCTAAGGAAGATGGGCTTTAGTGGAACGGCGCCGTTTTGGCACCAAAGTGTTGGTCCAAAATGACGTTGTTTTGGTGTTAAAGAAAAGAAAAATAAAAAAGGCTTCCAGCAGCGTGCATGGCGAGCTTCCTCTCCTACCAGCCCGCTCGCGCCCCTCCTCGCGGTGAAGATGAGCCAGCCCAGGCAGTGAGCAGGGCGAGCATGACCGCGACCACCCCAGCTCGCTGTGCAGCAGAAGAATGGCGTCCAGTGAGCATAGTGAGCTCGAACGCGAGGAGACCCTGCCAGCGTTTGCTCGCGGTGCAGCAGCTCCAACCAGACCAGTGGACACCGCGATCGTGACAGCTCGACCTCAGCTCGCGGTGGCCACAAAATTAGCAGCCCTAGCTGCCACTATAAGAAGAAAACGAGCAGAAAAGAGAGAGTGTGCAGATGCGGTTCCAGCAGCCCCTTGGTGCAATCTTGGCCATTTTTCCATCATCCCTTTCACCACAAAACACAACCAACATCACCCAATCATCAACACTTCACTAGTCTTGCGATTTCATCAATTAATCATCAAGAAGAGACGAAGATCGATGGTGAAGAAATCTAAGCCAGAAACGAGCGGATTTCGAGTCTTTGCGTCTTCGAATGGGTTGTATCGCATTCTTAATCTTTCCTTGCATTTTTATTCGATTGAATGAGTAGTTAGATGTTGTGTTAGGTGTGCGAATCATAAACGGATTTTGTGAGTTATTGATTATGAATATATATTGTTATATTATTTCATGATATTATGTACTTAATAATAATAAATATGTTTTCCATTTCCGTGATTGGAACCGTGTGACCGCCTAGCATATTCCTCCATTTAATCCGTCTCGCTTTATTTTAATTGTTTTAGTTAATTTAATTTAGTTTAATTATTATAAACCATGATTATGAACTAAACTTGTAAGTTGGGGTTTTGATGGATCTTTTTCTATAATGATTGAATGAATTGATTGTTTAATTTGTTGTGGTTGATTATTGTGTTGTTGAGTAGTATTATTGTGCTTAATGCTTTTGGATGTGAAGGCCTACATTTAGATGATAAATTGGTTGTGTGTTATGTACCGAGAGGAGACGCCCACAACGTGCTCGATGTAATGTCCACCACAAGTAGAATTAGATAGAGATATACTAATTTGCTTGTGTGATCAAATAAGGTGTTTGTTATGACTAATGCATTCTCATGCACTTGGATATACCATCGAGAGATAGGATATTAGTGTATGTGGAATAGGTCCGATTTACCTCGAGAGGGGACTTTGGATAATTTAGATAAATACGATCATCAACATAAATAATTAAATTACAACAATGTGTTTTCATGAAATTCAATTGGATGGATTAGGTGAATTCAAATACCCTAGCTCATCTCTCAATTTGGTTGTTACGTTTACGTTTTATGTTTGTTAGTTTTATCTTTCGTTTTCTCATTTTAAACCTTTCGATTATCCAAATAGAAATAGGATTGGTTAATTTTAGTACTCAACGCCTAAATATCCCTGTGGAGACGATAATTTACTCATCATTTTATTACTTGTGCCGACCCCGTATACTTGCGGGTACAAAAAGGCGTGTCAGACTTTCTTCCTCTTCTTTCTCTTTTTTTTTTCTTTTTCTTCTTTTTCTTTCTCTTCTTCTTCCTCTCGTCTGCTCTGTTTTTCTTCTTTTTCTGCTCTCTTCTTCTTCTCCCGCTGCTGACAGCTCTCTCTCTCTCTCTCTTCTCCTTCTTTCTTTCTTTCTTTCTTCTTCTTTCTTTCTTCCTCACGGTTCTGCTCCTTTTCCTTCTCTTGGCCGCTGTCACTTTTTCTTCTTCTTTCTCTTCTGCTGGCCGCACCTTCTTCTTCCTCTTTTCCTTCTTCTACTGGTCGGCTTCTTCTCTCCTTCCTCTCTTCTTCCTCTTCTCTTCCTTCTCCGGCCGACCTGCTCTCTCTCTCTCCCTCTCTCTTTTTCTCTTCTTTCTCTTTTCTTTTCTTTTATTTCTTCTCTCCTCCACCGCCTCTCTGTTTTCATTTCTATTTTCTTCTCTTCAAAGTTTCTGATTGTATTATATATATAAACTTATATAATCACAACTTACCCTTTAATCTCTCAATTTCGTATTGTGACCACAATTTGAAAACTAATCATATAATCTTGGTCATCAATCCTTTGATTTACAATTTAATCCATAACAATCCATTAACTCTTTTCCATAAAAATCCATTTCAATTTACTTTTCCATCAATTAATTAAATCACAATCTCATATTGTAAAAATATATTTTAACTTCCAAGAATATATTCTTAATACTCCAATTTATGGAAATCCTTACTATGTTCTCCAAAACTTATAATTAAGTTTTTTATATTCTTTATGGAACCTTATTAATCATCTGAAACCATTCTAGATATTTTTCAAGTCTCTGATACCCTTTTTCGAAAATCTCAGGATCCATCCAATAGATTCCATTATGGCACCCTTAATACTTTAAACATTCGATTTATTCATAATAAAGGCTCATTTATTTACTTGTGTACTGAACAATAAATTCTGAAAGAATATATTACAATTTCTGTACATGTACAATACATACTATTGGAAGGGTGTATTACACCGTCCACTTCAACGTTTGTTGTTAAGGTTCAAAACACTATTAAACGCATAGATTAATGTGTAAGATATTTTTTTTAGATTTTATGGAAGTAAATATTTCTCGTTTGTGAAAAAAGATAATTTGATATGATAAAACTTACCTACATGACTCATCATGATGCATGAAATAAACTTTGCAACTTCACAACTAGTTAATCATATCTCTATAAAAGTGAAGTTAAATCAACTTTGCACCTAACAAATCTTTGCTTAAACTTCTCAACTAACGAAATCCATGAATCTAGAGATACCATAAAACAGTTGATTCCATTCAATTTTTTTATTTTTTATTTTTTTTAAATTAACATCAACTTCCCAACTAACAACCTCCAATTAATATTATTCACGAAACAAATGACACCCCATGTTTATCTCAATTCACTTAGTAATGTCAAGAGTGTATAATTCTATAATTGAAGCGTAAATTGTGGATTTAGTATGGTAACTTAACATGGTATCAAATTCAATTGTATCTGGACTAACTAGCCTACTAGCGAGCCGGTCATACGTCACATTATATACCTCTCCCTCATTCTTGATAAAGAAGAGTTCGAATCCCTCCTTGTTTATAAAATTGCGAGTTTGAGTGTGGGATTAATTATCTCCTATTTTTTGGGATTAGTATTAAATTAGACAGGTCCTGACAAAACCTTGATTTTGTGTCAGTATTCGAAGAAACAAATGAGCAATAACGTATATGTCCTTCGTTTCTTCTTTTGTCAAGTAGAATTATCAACATGGGACTTAGTAACTTATCTGCAAGCAAGCAAGAAAGGTAGTTAGGTTTTATCAGAAATGGATATTAAGGTGCAAGTTTAAACATCATAGAATCATGCATTTTGATGCATCAAGTCATTATCACAATAGCTCTAAAGGAGTTTGCATGTATAGTAGCAAACTAAGAGTTGCTGTTAGAAATTGCTACTCTACCCACAACCCCTCTCCCTATGCAAAACAACAAGGACTATATTAAGAGTCTTAAATGATCAAAATTTAAGTTTTTATGCTCAGGAACCAACTGAGATATGATCCTGAGTTTTCTTATCAGCCACCACTTTGAGTAAAACCAAACACTTGAACCACATCAATGCACAATCAAAGCATGCATGTGTGTATATGTGAGGGAGCTCTTTGTATTATGGTATTAAAGGCTCATTCAATATTGCTGCAAACCACATCAATCAATGAACCGGGTATGTTCATGATCGATGCTTGTTTGTTATGTGCTTCTCTGAGTTGATTTATGCTTCACATAAATATTGGCAGAAAATCATTTTGTTAGATACCGGATACGAATTGCTTCGGAAATTTCATGCTCATGATGTTATTGCTGCTTGTTACTGCATGCCATTTTTGCATCTTCATTGATAACTCAGTGCAATATTATATCATTCTTGTTCTGCTGCAACTGTGTAATTATTTGTCTTCCTCCCATTTTAATTAACCTTCTTGACATATTGTGTTGCTTATTTCATTTGTGATGCTTCGAATTTATTGTTAGATTGTTCAAATTGGATGGTAATTTGTTTCATACTCCAGGAAAATTTGATATATTTTTTTATTTTATCAAATTCTATTTTGTTAATATGGAATCATATCTCAAGCTTGCTGTTTGGTCATTGTGTTTGATATCCTGGAAGAAGTTAGTATATATTGATATTGATAGAGTCCTGTTAATGTGTAGCCTAACTTCACATAGTCGCTTAACATTTGTTCTGAGGGCACACGTTAACATAATCCATGTCGATATGGAATCCAAGATAGAAAACTTTTTCTTATTGTGGTCTAAAGGGAGTGCCTGTAAATTGATTGTGAAAACTTTCAGTATTAATTAACCTATTTCAATGTTATTGTCATGAATTATGAGTGGAGGATTGTGAATACATTTTGGAAATGTGAGCTTCCAAAGCTGCATATGCAGTTTAAAAATGTGAAGTCTGAGATGTCTAAGCTTTAAAAAAATTGACAGATTCTTAGAAGCAGTAAGTTGAGAAGTACCGTAAACAGAATTTCTTTCAATTCAATTACAAAACTGGGCACAAATGCATATAGTGATTGCTACACAAAAAATTCCCACTCTAGCTTTATTCCTTCTTGTGCATCTCCTGCTAGTTGGTTCATACATCACACACGTCAGGTACTATTAATCGAAGAATGTACATGTAATGCCTGGAGATGCATATATCAAAGAAAGAAAAAGAAATCATGAAATATAGTTTGTTTTGTTTTTTCAGCAATTGATTCCACACTGTGAGGTAGCAGGTCCCTTGGTTTTTAGCACAAATGGGTCGATTCGTACCCAAAGCAAGGAGAAGATTGAGGCCAGAAGTATTGACCATATAACAACTATAGTCGGTGTTCTGTTCTGCTTCCCCATCAGACCTTTGAGGAAAGGATAGAGATGGACAATCACCCAGAAGGAGAAGAAGAGCTTTCCAAAAAGGGGTCCCCATGACTGTACCCCGTTGTTTATGGCGTCCGAGACCCCAGCAACAACTCCAACAAGGTTGATGATCAGGACTGTGGTTGGAGGGATCAAGAGAGTTGTCCATTTAAAGGCGTATAGTTCCCCAAACTCCTCATCATCAGTTGCCTTGGATGTGACAGTGAAGTTAGTGTCAATTCCAGCCAAAATCTTCAAAAGACCTTGCACAACGGCGAACAGGTGAGCAGAAATTCCACCAATGACCCAGAATTGCTCATTCCTCCACCATTCCTCAATGCTCACCCCACTCCATCTCAGCTCAAGAATGCCCGTCGCGAAGATTGACATAAATAGAGCAATGAAGAAGAGACTAGCAAAAGTGCTTATCTGGATAATGCAAGAACAGGTTTTATTAGCTCTCACTTAAAGGAAGTACTCTTAGATGCATTTAATGAACACATCAACATGCAGTGATCCCATTATCACATTGCATCCATTGATGTAAATTCATCCTTATCTGGTTTATAAGTATCTACTTAAATTATTTTCTAATATTCAGTGGAAATGACTACAATTCAATTCTTACCTCCGGCATTATGAATTTATCGGTGAGCAAGCAGACAGCTGGGAGAATACAATAGGCAAGGAGTGGTATGGAGGTGAAGGGATAGATAGTTGTGTTAACATAAGCGAAACGTTCCAGAAACCTGAGTTTTCCTCCCTTGTAACCGTACCAGACTGGACTATGACGACTGAAGAAGATCTCAACAGACCCAAGCGCCCACCGAAGGACTTGGTTGAGACGATCTGACAAGTTGATGGGAGCTGAACCCTTAAATGCAGCCCTCTTTGGCATACAGTAGATGGACCTCCAGCCACGGCAGTGCATCTTGAAACCTGTTAGGATATCCTCTGTAATTGAACCATAAATCCAACCCAACTGCACAGGCAAAATTCATCAGACTATCAGATAAACATGAGTCAAACAAATCACATGAATGAACCGTATCACAATAGATGTGTCACTAAAATTCTAGCTGCTGACATTACCTCAGTACCCCATTCAGTTTTGTCTTCATAGCCACAACTGATGACATGAATGGCTTCTTTAAGCAGGGATGCTGGGCTCGAGGATGGAGGGACACCACCTTGTTCCATCAAGGTTGAAGTCACAAATATAGCTGACTGTCCAAATTTCTTTTCAAAGTTCATATGGGACATCAATATCTCCTTGTCATCATCCATTCCTACATTAAACAAATTTAAGTTTAGGTTAAGCAATGAAAGAGTGATACATAGCAGTTAAGTAATGATTAGGTCAGTAAGGTTTTCGAAACCTCCTAGGCTTGCACCCTCTCCATTTGCATTATGCTTAGAATCCTTCTTTTTGCGGCGTCCAAAACATGGGCAGCAGCCACTAACCATCTTCGGGCGCTTAGGACCTTTAGGAGGATCATAGCCATATAAAGCTTGCCTTCTGAAAACACATCCTGTCCCGACATACACTGGACCCTGAATGCCGTCTAGACCTCTCATGTTGATCTACAAAACATGGAAAAGAAATGTAATTTATCTTCATCTTAATACAACCTACAGGGCAACTAAGAACAATATGAATGGTGAAAATGGATTTCTGCGAGCTTACATCGAAGAAGACAGTGTTTCTGTTGGCATAACGATCATTTCTATCAATACCATCAAATCTCTGAGGAAATTGGACATAGCAAACCTTCCTTCCAGTCTGCGGGTCCATCAGGAAACACATGGCCTCTCTCACGGCCTTGCTGTTGTTTATATAATGGTCACAATCCAAGTTCAGCATAAAAGGGGCATTTGTAAGCACCCCAGAGACACGAACCTGGAAATTTGCAAGGAATTAAAAGAGTTATCACTTTATACAGGATAAAGGTAGCTGACAGAATTTATTTATAAAAAGTCATTGATATTTTTACCAAGGCATTCATGGCACCAGCTTTTTTGTGATGTTGAAAACCAGGCCTTTTCTCACGAGACACATAAACAAGGCGTGCCAGCTCGTTTCCTTCGGTGTCATGGCCTCCATTTTGACCAAGAAATACTTGAATCATACCAGGATGATCCTTGGTATTGTTTCCAGGCCAAGGTGTCCCATCTTGCATGATCCATCCCTCTGGAGGAACCTTTGTGGCTTTTGCTACAAGGGCATTTATCCGAACCTTGAACTCTTCGTATTCTCTCTGCCAAACACCAAATAACCTAGGAAAAATCAGTAAAAAAGCTCCAAGCATATTATACATAGATGGAAATTGATGGAGTTGTAGCACAAACCTTCATAGCTCTCCTCTCCTTAACAAATGTAGGTTGGACTTTGTCCTTCAGATAATCAACCTTTAGAGTGAAGTACATCTCTGGGGCTCGAGGCTCTATAGTGAATTTCTTACAGAAGGGAACCCATTTTCGAGCAAATTCAGCAGTTTCAGACAGGGCTTCAAAGGTGAGCATGGAAGCACCATCATCAGAAATGTAACATGAGATCTTATCCACTGGGTAGTCCATTGCCAAAATTGACAAAACTGTGTTAGCTGTGACAAGAGGGGGTTCCTTCATGGGATCCACTGTACTAACAAAGATATCCACTGGAGCAAGCATATTGGGTTCTCCTTCCTGCTCATACCTGCATCACAAATTTATCAGGAAGCAATAGACCATTATTCCTTTTTCTTTTCAACTGCGTGTTACAAATCTTATTCAAGTTAGCATGGTCTAGAAACTTTGTTGAACAAAAACTAATCTGCCTTGTGAGACTGATTTTTCAAACATCAAAATCTTTTGGTTCTCTACTTGTGTCTAAAATTGGTATATGTGTACCTGAAGGAAAGGCGATCAAGGTAGGTCTCTCGATTGATTGGGAACCATTTCGGAAACTGATCTAGAATCCAAGATATTGCGAACCAGATTTCACAAATCACAGAAGTTAGCCAGAGTCCAATAGCATCATGCACAGGATTCAAAATTCTATAGCGGAGGAAGAAGGCCAGTATGACAAGCCGAGCCACGATCACCATCCGATAGGGGTTGATCTTGCTAGAGGCAATTGGCACTTTCCTTGATAGTGGCTGCCTAGCTTCATCTACCCTGCACCAGTTGACACATGAAAAAATATGTTAGCTTAACAACTTGGATTTTGAGTACAATTTCATCACACAATAAAACATTGGCAGGAATTTGGCCAATCCCTCTGATAAAATTTAATGTCATGGAGACAAGTTTCATTACATACATGGCCGAATCCGGGTCATTTAAATCATCAGCTTCAGGGCCCAAATTGCCCTGCTGCATTTTCCAGTCATCCATCCTATCTTTCCACCCTCCCTCTTTCTTCTCATCCCATCTTGCACTTCCTGTTTTATACAAGTGCATGTGATTTTAAAACATATTGTAAGATCTTCAAGCTCTTTTTCAATTGATAAGGTACTCAAATATCAGTAGACCAAGTACAAGAGTGAGCAAGAAAAGATGAGAAAAAAAAAGTCTAAAAAAGGTAAGATTTTACCAGGTTCAGACACTGGATATGGATGCACTCGCTTGTGGAGTGAAGAAGACAGCATCTGGTCATGGGCTCCAATTGCGAACTCACCACTCACCTGTATACATGAAAGCTGTTTTCGCTTAGAAAAGAAAAGAAAAAAGTGATTCTTTACGATAAGCAGAACTTTTTCCCCTTACCGGTCTGGATCTAATACCAGCAATAACCGGTGGAAACTGTGAAGTTTCGTCACTCTCAGGGCCTCTTCCGTAGCTCATCTTCCCATGAAGCATATCCGCGACGTGCTTAGGCTTGTGCTTCTCATCATCAATGTTGAACTCATGCTCAATATCATCAATATCCTCTTCATCTTCATCTCCCTCCACTCTTGGACTCCCTTCACAGCAAAATCAAAATAACCACCAAAAAAAAAAGACAAGTAAGTTTTTCCACGATCATTGTCACTTATATTTTTTCAGAAAACATTCAACAAACATATTGTGTTGTTACTTATCTACCTTTGAGACGCTGGTATCGAGTCCTGCACTGAGGGCAGTGTTGAGTGCCTTCTCTTCTTTCATACTCATAGCAAGGTCTACACACAGGGAAGCCACACTCATTGCAAGCCACAAAGAGGTCTCCATCCACAGTCAGTCCAATCTCATCACCACAAATCTCACAAACTTGACCATCCAAATTCTTCAAAGGCTTATGCTGCAGCACCAGAAAAACCAAACCAAACCCCAAATAACATTAAACATTTGAAAAGCATTTATATATATATATTTTTAACAAATAACATGCACTAGTGACTTTTCTTGTTTTTTTCACTCAGTTTCTTTATATTTCGATGGGTTGTCAATAATAGCATTTGGAAGTACTTTTGGCACCATCAAAAGCGCTTTTAGAAAGTAAAAGGAAAAGAAAAACATTCTGTTCAGAAGAGCCTCATCTGGAAGTGTATTTTGTTAAAAAAAAAAAAAAAACACTTAATTGCTTCTCAAACGAGCACTAATGACAAATATTTTCTCAAATGTATCAAAAGCACTTTCTACAAACAAAAAAGCACTTCCAAATGCAACTTCGCAAGTTTATATTCATTCTGAGGTAAAAGAAAGTACTTCTATTATACTTCCAGAATCCAGATACTTGTCTTAAAGTTTTGCTTTGGATCCAAAAACACCAAATTTGCTCTTCAAAAGAGCATTTGTCAAATATCATCTTAAAATGTTTTAACAAAAAAAAAATATGTTGCCATTCAAAAGTGCTTTCTACACAAAAGCACCACTCTGTTAAGTGTTTTGTTTGTTGAGTAGATGGGTGACATAATTACCTCTTCATGGTTGTGAATGACAACAAGCTCATTGCGGTTGTGAGAACCGGCGACCAGGCCGGCACTGGCTTCCATGGTGGTATGTATGTGGATGGAAGAGAAAACTACACTGAGACAGTAAGAGATAGATGGGTGGGAGGAGAGATTGGATTTTTATGAGGAAAAATGTTAATGTTGTAGGACACAAGAAACCTGAACATCACTCTTCTCTTTCACTCATGCACCTAATTCAGAGGTTGTCTTTGTGTTGTCTTGTGTTGTCTTGTGTTGGTTGCAGAGTCACCATTGCCTTCAAGTGAAGCTTCCTCAAATTTTTCCAACTACCATTTCATATTCCTTCCCGGCCTTTTCATTTTTCAACGACCATCCCACCCTATCATTTTTTTTTCTTTTTTAATATTAATTTTTTTTTATCTCGTATTCCAAAAAAAAAAATTATTAAGATTGATACTGAACGAATTATAAATCGATCGTAACCTGCTGAAATTAAACACTGCATATATAGTCTGAATATTTGATTTTAGAGCCAGATGACTTATATTTTCAAAATATGAAAAAAAAAAAAAAAATCTTATCATAGAATGAAATTTGAACCCTCATTATTAACCGCAACTTTTAGACATGTTAAAGGACTTGTTTTGATTTTTAATGAAATCTTTCATAGTTATTGTTGGCACATTATACACAAATACAAGAATCAAAATCCAGCTTTCTCTTAATAAAAGAGTAATTATACATTTTATCTTAAATAAGAATATTTTTATAATTAACTTTTTTTTTTTTACTTTTTTTTAAGTTAGTAAACACGGGTCTATTTGCCCTCTTTTTCACTTTTCACGCTATGATTGAGGGTTCAACTCAGGACGTGACTAAAATGGGCAAGTGTTAACTACTACTTACATATCGTAATTAATTACCTATGGCCACAGTCCATCGTTGCAAAATTTTGAAAAGGAAAAAAAAAAAAAAAACACAAGTTATATGGTGTAGCATCAAGGTCAAACGTGAAAGTAGGTGGTGGGAAATTAATTTTAGTCAGTTATTATTACTTAGATGATAAAATTGCAAAAGCCTTTTCTGCAATAAAATTTCAGAATTCAATTTAATAGATTTGAGTCCAAATACTGTCAAGGTTCCTTGTTCCTGATACATGATATCTCACACAAGCTTTATATTATCAGAGTATTTCTCAATTATATTTATATATACGTGACAATACTAACTCAACCATCATATCAGTTGTAACGAAAATATCAAAATAAAATAAAATAAAACAAATCAAAGCCGGTGCGAAAATCGGGCACCCGAGAGTGTATAATAAAAATAATACCCCAGACATTTGAAAAAAATGTATGGTATCAAAGGTGGTCATCGCTGTCAGCTGTTTGGTAGTTTAACACTTTAACTGGTTGTGCAAGTATAAAAGCAAAGAAAAACATGTGTGAGAGAGTATGCTTGAAATGCAAGAACTTAAAACCCAAGTCAAGTTCAAATCGTTAGGTGAGTAAGTTAGAGCCTCTCCATCTGCATATTAGTATAAATAAGTCCCTCCTAATATTATAGTTATATATACGAACACTGCACTTTTATAACCAGGACCATCTTTCCAGGCTCGAACAAAACAGTTGTTATCAAAGCAGTGACGAATTCTCAGCCAGGAGATATGCATCTGACAGAAGACATTATCCATAGACGTATCTAGCGGCTGAGAGTTGGAAAAATATTGGTTTTAAAGAAACACTCAGAGCGTCAAGCGTCTTTAATAGAATAAATGACAGGAGCTTCTTGTAATCAGAAGCATCTTTTATATATACACAAACACTACTGAAAAGCAATGTCAATCATAAACATTTGAAACATGATATGATCAGGTTTTCTCATCCTCAAGCAATCACAAATCCAAACTGATTGAGCAAACAGATAAGGCAACAACTTAAGAAAGAAAAAAAAAATAAAATCATATCGTGAGAAAACCCAAGCCAACTCAAAAGAAAAATTAGGTTGATCCGAACAAAGCATGATATCAATTGTTGAATCCTAAGACAAGTCAAATATCCTTATCGCAGAAAGACTAAATAGAATAATTTTCACATGCCAATGAGAAAGCACGACTGCCAAGCTCACTCTCTGATGTCCGTACTAATTTATAATACAAAAGGACCTTTCTCAATTTTCCACAAGTTCTTCCTCAATAAAGAAGAGAGAATGAATCACAAAAAAAAAAAAAAAAAAAAAATTTACCAATGAACAAGAAACTTACATCAAGTGTTCCTTAAAACAGATTCATTAACACATAACAAGATTTTACAGATTGTTAGATTATCCACAAGAACCTTTTAGAAATATAGACCTAACCTTTGACCACACTTTTAATGACATACTGATCAGCTAAACAAATAAAGAAAAAGAAAAGTAATAGATACAGCAGAAGTTAAAAGTATTGGATCTGCATATGCTTCTTATGTCATTGGCTGAAAATTTAATAAACATGTCATACATGTATTACACTAATGCTAATGCTATACACAAATTTTAAGATACCCAACCTAGTTGAAGAGCACAAGTAAAAATTACCAGACGAGCTACTTTGTTGTTATAAAACCCCTCCAGGAACTTTAGACTGCACTCAGACACCAGCTGATACTTCATTTACAGCTGACGTATCTTTTTTCTTTGGTGACGGTTCTTGACCCTTTTGTAAAAGGGCCTTATTTGGAACCAATATTATGTTTATGTTCCTGTCTCTGAAGTTTTTGCTCTCCTCAGTTGCAAGCTGCGGAATGTAGGACAAAATAAGATTGGAAGTATAGCAATAAAGAAGTGCAATGGCAAAGCTATACATACAACAAAAAATTACACAAATTCTTAACAAAAAAACAATACACAAACACAACCAGAGGCACAGCATACATGTGCATAACATGTATATATTCATAGCATGAAGATATATAAAGTCAAAAGCAGTCCAACCAAAGAAGAATTTGTTCATAACGCGGAGGAAGTCAAGGTCAAATGTCTTACATGGTGAGTTTTGCTAACTGATTTGGCAAGATGAGATTGGCCCACTAGTAAGCCCTTCACACCCACATCAATGAAGTTGTGGGTTCAAGTAATGTTATGTCCCCTTTTCTCATCCCCAAATAGAAATAGTTCAAAAAAAAGTTTGCTAACTGATTCAAATATATCTTATAAACCTTTGCTATGATAAAACAATTTTACAGCTATTCTTTAATTGAATAAATAGTAGTTAAACTAAGAAAATTCGGTTTGACCGTAATTTAATTCTTATGCTATCTCCAATTAAAAGAATGTTAGCATCAATTAGGCTGTCAATTAGCAATAGATTGATGCAATTAGCTAGGTGATTGATTTGATTATTTATTGTAAATTGATTCTACATTTTTTTTTCTCTTCTAGGCATAGTACTATAAATTTATGTACCTTTGGCTAAATAATATACAACTCAATTATCTCTTCTTCCTATCTCAATTGTGTATATGATTTTTATGCTCTCTGTTATCAAAGAAACTTTAAGCATTGTGCCTCCAATTTCTTTGGCAGCTTTAAGCTTTGCTTATTGGATTAAAATTTTATGATTCTGCAGCCATTCAGTACATGAAAGTCAAAGTTCTAATGCCTTGCTTGAACAAGATGGCCTGAGATGGTTGAGCTAGAAGGAGAAATTCACAGACAAACAAGTAAAAATAGTAAAGGTAAATCGTGATGTTAAAGTGCATAACCTAATCACAGCACAGGTAACAATATCGTTGTAGACTTTAACTTTTTATAGGAAGCAAAAAGGATTTTAATAATGAATGACAAAAGGTGGAAATACTGCAGTGGATATTGCAAGATACTTTATGGATATTTTTTCTTTTCCCTGAAAATTTCATAGTTGTTCATTCATGACTGAAACAATATAATATGAATACCTCGCCAACATCGTTCTGGAAACGTCTAATTAGCTCAATAGCAATATTTCTGAACTCGTTTTCCCGCCCTTTTAGGCTCACTATGACCTTAACCTGAAAGAATTAACTAACAATTCTTAGTAAAGCAAAACCAGCAGTGAATACCATATATCCGTGTTAACCTAATTAAGCATATGCTCATAAGATATTTTAAGGTACCTTGTCACCATCTTTCAAAAACTTTCTGGCAGCTTTCAAACGCACACCATAATCATGTTGGTCAATGTTGTAACTGTAAACAAGATCAAACATAAGAATTAAAAAATGAAAACCATCAATGCATGTTACAGCTTCAGAAATTTGTACAATTATAATGAATGGCTAATTAGAAATTTATAATTTGTACAATTATAAAAAATGAAAACCATCAATGCAAGCAGATTATCGAAACACAAATTGAATAATTATCCCGGCGAGTGAAGAAGAGTCAATACATCAATGAACGTACCCCATTTTCAGCTCCTTCAAATCCATGCGATTGGCTATCATTTAAGAGCACATTTTGGTCAGTAACTTTATTCTTTTCTCATAATGAGAATTAATGCATCAATCAGAGAAAAACAGCAAACTCTAAAAAGAGAAGGCATTCACCAGCACTCTTCTTCTGCTGTTCTCTTTTCTTCTTTTGTTGTTCATACATATATTTACTAAAAAAAAATTAAAAGCCTGTATTAGCATACTTTCAAATCGAGCAAATAACAAGACAAACAAAAGAAATATAAAATCTACAATTATAATGATCTTAACAGCCTCATTTTTATTGTCAAAGATGCCTCCCAACACTACTACACCCCGCTATAGTGAAGACAGTATTATTCCGTTCTAAAAAGTGATCCTAAATTTATATCCTTTGAAAGCTTGAATTTTGGGTTTCAAAGCAGTAAGCTATCTTTTTTATAGGAAAGCAGTAAATTGATATAAGAGTAAGTAAACCGATCTAAGTAAAATATATTACTTGTAATCCATTATTCTGACTACTGGAGGATCTGCATCTGGGGATAATATTACCTGCAAAAAGAAGCCAGAAGGAAAAACTTTCTCAGGATTCAATTGCATTACTTAAATTAAACACAAGCTCCAGATCCAACTGTAGAACTGCCAGATCGAATTTTCTACAAGAGAATAATTTGGGTTGCTATGGAAATCTATTATTTATCAACAATGACTCAAGTCAGAACTTTAAACCAGAATTCTTACTCAATGTTCTGATTCCAAGTCAGAAATAGTTCATTGCATTAATAAAATAGTGGTTGTACAAATTTGAGGGTACTTAGTTTCTAACATTTTCTCTAATGTTTCTCTCACAAACCTATCTTAACTTGAGAGTTACTGCAAAAAAGATATCAAAACTTGTTAGGAACTAAATAGTTCAAATGAATTGCACAGCAGAAGCCAAAATAAACAGTACAGATTTTATTTCTTATCGCTGTTTCACCACTCAAAATAACCCTTAGGATGTTTATTCATAAATGCTAATGCAGCTATAGTTATCCACTAGCGCCAGTTAAGAAATATAATCTTAAAAAAGAAAACAAAAGGTCAGGAAGCAGAAGCCAAACAAAGAACCAATAACTTAATCAGCTAGTAGAAACAATTAAAGAGAACAAGTCTTCATACTCATCACAATTATAAATTTAGAAAATCATTCTTTCAACGCTTGACTATACAACTCCGTGCAACGCATACAGAATTATAACATCCCAGTCATGATTCAGCCACTCTCAAGGAGAAATTAACAAATGGTACATGTAAATGAACATTACGCTGACCAAACCAATCCACATAAAACTCAGTATAGTATTATCGCGCACTATAAGCAGTTAATTCTTTAACAACAATATAATGAAAAAAATGGAAGAGAAAATACCAAGTCAAGTTCAGCATCTTCAGCCATTTGAATGGCCTCTCTTTTACGAACCACACCAACCTACACCAAACAAAAATATCAAATTTCGACAAGGAAAAAGCTTCTTTCTTTTTTACCCCACTAAAGATTCAAAATTTTCCACACTTTCTCAGCTACCAACCAGAAACTACAATTTCAAAGGGAAAAAAAAAAGTTCTGCTAACTAACCATGTTCTGCTTATCATCAATGAGCCTCACAGTATCCGACCTGTTTCACGTAACAACCACTTCAAATTCTCAAAATATGTAAAGAAATAATAAACAATAAAAGACTCTTTTTTAAAAAAAAAAAAAAAACAAAGAGATATTTAAAATAAAATGAACACCTGATACCGTCGATATCGAAGGCTTGGTCTTCGTCTACGTCGTTCTGGCGGCGGCGGGAGTCGGCGGGGCCGGAGAAGCGGCGCCCACCGCCACCGCCGTATCGAGCGGTGACAGAAATGCTGTTGTGGCGAGATGAAGAAGAAGTGGAGGAAAGAGAGATGAGACAGAGACTGTTCGGGTTACGGAAATGGAGGCAGCCGAAGAACTTTGATTCAGAAGAGGAGGATACATATTGCGTCGTTTTGGTGGTGAAGTGGAAGCTACTGCTGCTTCTGGTAGTGGTGGTGAGAGCAGCCATAGCGCTCTAATGTGTCAAAATTGGGGACACAACACACCACACCAGAGAGAAGCAGTTCCCTTATCCGGAAAAAAAAAAAATTAGTTGAAGAATCGAGAGAGAGAGAGAGAGAGATAGTGATGGACTTCTCTGGGCTGGATACGAGACACTTTATAGCCCATTAGTTTCCATGCACGCCGGCCTGTTTTCAAAATTTTATGTTTGAAGGGTGTTTTCTCCGGTTGAGGATCCAGTACTTCTTTTTATTATATTAAAAAATAATAAATTTGATAATTAATAAAGTGGATACGATTTCCGAATTTATAATCTTATTAATATAACTGTTAGAGATTTATCCCTAAACAACATAAACTTCATATTTTTTCTTCTTTTATAGGGTGTCAGTACGAATATATACTCCCATAAGGAAAAATATATACACTACTTAGGTTTTGAATTTTAGATTTTAGTGGTTTGAAGGAAATTGTGAGGCTCCAACCACCGAGACAACTTGACTTTATTAATAAAATAAAATAATATGTCTCTTTCTCATTTTAATATTTAAAAAGTTTCATATTTTATAACAATGAAACAAAGCAAAATACCTTTTACAATTATGTTTAAAATCATAATTTCAAAATTTTAATGATGAAAATGTTTGAAGAACCCCATTTTCCAATTGCAATGATCTTATATATTTCAAATTGAGATGAATTAAATTCCAATTTAAAATCAAACTAAGATTATAAAATCTTTCTATACTTCAAATTCAATCAGTTTGATTAGTGCACATTTCATCCACTTTAGAGGTAAAAGTTTAAGTTCCACCATTATGTATCGGTAATTTTCTTCTCTTATAGTGAAAGTGAATGGTAGATATTCGATAAGTAGATCCGTGATGAGAAATTAGTTGCTCAACTTTATGCTTTGCTTTTTAATTGGAGACTGCATTTGCTTGTGTGAAAAACTTTAGATTTTGTATCAAGCAAATTTTGAACAAATAATGTAATTGCTAACAAGTTTACTGATGAACCACATTGGACATTGCATTTCGGAATAGATGACTTCTGAAAATCAACCTATGTCTGAACAAGGACCGGACTGCCATGAAATTCTGGAGGACATTGCACTGTACCTGCTCAGTGACTCTCATGTCCCTTGTAAAAAAAATGATAGGTGTTGTTTCAGCTTCAGTGTTGCTTGTATTACCACAAGCATTTACTATTATAATTTGTATGTAGATTATATTGATCCTTTGAAGTTATGTGTTTATTTTGTTTGTTTTATGTCTTGTTCTGTTGTTTATTGCATTCAAAATAATTAGAGAATTAGATGGAATGAATCTCAACTGAAAACAACATTAGATAAAGGGCAGGAAAATTGTATAAATATCACATTTCAACACATTAGTCTGTAGATATCAATTCATCAATTCAATATCTTTTACATAAATGGTGGAATCAACCAATGCAACCTGAAGAATTGGAAGCATTGTCACATACAAGGCATGGAGGATCTCTGGAGTGCAAATGAGAAGAAGAGATGTCATGCAACAAGTATGTGGAATGATAGACATGCCCACATGGAAGAACAGATACTTCTGGAAAAACATAAAGCACATCAATTTCCTGCTCTATTTGCTTAGCTGCTAAATCATTTGAACATAAATCACATTTCCACCTCACTCTTCGATTAGATTCCTTATTGCCTGAAAAACATCCGGCTGTTTGATTGGTATTGGATTTATCATCACTGCATGTGATAAACTCCTTGCGAGGTCTTGATCTCACTTTTTGTACGAAAAGTTGAAAGTTGCGTCTCGCTCTCTTTGCAAGTTGTTCCAGGGATTCTTCTTCGTCAGGTTGTTGCGTCTTCTCCACCTGAGAACATTGCCTTTCATCACGTTTGCCTACAAACAATAGTGTTAAAACATCAACATCTTCATCATCAATACTTTAGTGCACATATACGAGATTAAATTTGACTATATTTATTACAGTTGATATGATTAAATGACTCTCGTGGTGTATTTGGTATAATTGAAATAAAAATAATATTCCTTATTTAATCATGTATGAGATTGTTAAAAAAAAATAATTATATTTTACATTTAATCTCATTAGGAGAGATAAAAATGGCATAAAAAGGGAAAAAAAAAAAACTTATGACTAAATATTGTTCTCGTCAACAAACACGAATTGAACTATATTTATAGTCGTGTTTCATATTCGATCGTGGACAAATCCCAATTTAATCGCAAGCAACAGACATCCCAAGCAATCATACATGTAAATGTCGATCAATGATAATAATTGAGGTTTTCATGGGTTTCAAGTTCTTGAGTTAGAAAAAAAATCAAATAAACAAATAAACTGACCTGTTAAAACTATAGACTCTGTACTTGCTAGTTGTGGCTGCCATAACTACGGAGACGTTGTGCAGAGAATCCGAGTCTGAAAAGCACCTAGAAACTACAAATTGATAGCTTTGCGATATGCTTGTGAATATATGAAGCTACACGACATATTTATTAATGAGTGACCAAATACTAACTTATCAAGGAAACCATATCAATTCAATAACCCAATTTCACTCAACTAAGTAAATCCCAACTAATTCTAATTAAATCAGCTAATAAACCTAAATTATAAAAACTTCCTGCAAAATTAAAAATCATATTTCATTTTTTTTTTTTTTTTTTTTAGCAGAGGTTCTGTGAAGACACACGTCACAACTATGTACCTTCACCATTAGCTCCTTCTCTTCCTCAGTTTTACATGCAGAGCTGTGACAGTCTCCGACTGAAATCCAGCCTCTCATCTTTTCCGGTTACTACTCCACCTTTACATTGATTGCCGCTCACCGGTCACCTGATGGGAAGACATGAGGCCTCTCACCAACCTCAATCAAAGTGCACCCATTAGTCTTTGCGTGGTTTCGTTATAGAATCAGAACATACAATTTTGTAATCCAAAAGAAATAAGAACCGCAACAACAAATAAAAGTTGCTTTCACAACTCATCAAATCTACCATTAATTTAAAACTCAAAACGAATTTACATAGAAAAACAACTTTATTTATATAACGTACATATAAATATATTACATAGTTGTGTGCAACAAAACTATATAAACTCTGTTTTTTTTTTTTCCATTTCAAAAAAAAAAAAAAAAAAAACACTCTGTTTGTCGAAACACCTTCAAGCTTCAGCTTCAGCTTCAATCAACCTCTTCAATCTTCGGCCCTGCCCCGCTGGAGCCACCACCAGGCATGTCACCGCCCATCGGCATATCACCGCCAGCAGCGCCACTCCCGCTTTGATACATCTTGGAAATAATGGGATTGCAAATTCCCTCCAGCTCCTTCAACTTGTCTTCGAGTTCATCAACCTCGGCCAATTGGTTCCTGTCCAACCATTCAATAGTCTCATTTATCGCTTTCTCGATCTTCTCCTTGTCGTCTGGACTCAGCTTCGAGGCGAACTTCTCGTCTCTCACGGTGTTCCTCATGTTGTAAGCGTAGTTTTCGAGCGCGTTCTTCGCTTCCACCTTCTTTTTCACCTCCTCGTCCTCCGCCTTGTACCTCTCAGCCTCCTTTACCAGCTTCTCAATCTCATCTTTGCTCAACCTTCCCTTGTCGTTCGTTATGGTGATCTTGTTTTTCACCCCGGCTGTTTTATCCTCGGCGCTTACGTTAAGAATTCCGTTCGCGTCAATGTCGAAGCAGACGTTGATTTGGGGAACCCCTCTTGGAGCGGGAGGGATTCCGGTGAGCTCGAACTTTCCGAGGAGGTTGTTGTCTTTCGTCCTCGCTCGCTCTCCCTCGTAAACCTGGATCAAAACCCCGGGTTGATTATCCGAATAGGTGGAGAAGATTTGCTCTTTCTTGGTGGGAATCGTAGTGTTTCTCGGAATGAGAACCGTCATGACACCGCCGGCTGTTTCGAGTCCGAGACTGAGAGGAGTGACGTCGAGAAGCAACAAGTCTTGAACTTTCTCATTCCCTTCTCCGCTGAGAATCGCTGCTTGCACGGCTGCGCCGTACGCGACGGCCTCATCCGGGTTGATGCTCTTGCAGAGCTCCTTCCCATTGAAAAAATCCTGCAAAAGCTGTTGGACTTTTGGAATCCGGGTTGACCCGCCAACCAAAACCACCTCGTCGACCTGACTCTTGTCGACCTTGGCGTCCCTCAAACACTTCTCCACAGGCTCCATGCATCTCCTGAACAAGTCCATGTTCAGCTCCTCGAACCTGGCTCGCGTAATCGTCGCGTAGAAATCGACCCCTTCGTACAGCGAATCGATTTCGATCGTCGTCTGCGTCGTGGAGGACAGAGTCCTTTTCGCGCGCTCGCACGCAGTCCTCAGCCTCCTCAGAGCCCTCGCGCTTCCGCTTATGTCCTTCTTGTGCTTCCTCCGGAACTCCGCCACGAAATGATTCACCATCCGATTGTCAAAATCCTCGCCTCCGAGATGGGTGTCGCCAGCGGTGGCCTTCACTTCGAAAATCCCTTCTTCGATCGCCATGAGTGACACATCGAAGGTTCCTCCGCCGAGGTCGAAAATCAAGACGTTTTGCTCGCCCTTCCTCGACGCCTTTTTATCTAAACCGTACGCGATGGCCGCTGCGGTCGGCTCGTTAATGATTCTCATAACGTTCAGGCCGGCAATCACGCCGGCGTCCTTCGTGGCCTGTCTCTGCGAGTCGTTGAAGTAGGCCGGCACCGTAACGACGGCGTTATTGATGGACTGGCCCAGAAAAGCCTCCGCGATCTCTTTCATCTTCGTCAGGACCATCGAAGAGATCTCTTCCGGCGCGAACTGTTTCTGTTCTCCTTTGTAATTTACTACGATCATGGGTTTGTCGCCGGGACCCGGGATCACTTTAAAAGGCCAGAGCTTCATGTCACTCTGGACGGAAGGGTCGGAGAATCGGCGGCCGATGAGTCGCTTGGCGTCGAAGACTGTATTCTGCGGGTTCATGGCAACCTGGTTCTTGGCGGCGTCGCCTATAAGACGCTCCGTGTCGGTGAAGGCGACGTAGGAAGGGGTGGTGCGGTTGCCTTGGTCGTTTGCTATGATTTCTACACGGTCGTTTTGCCAGACGCCGACGCAACTATAAGTGGTGCCAAGGTCGATGCCTATGGCTTTTCCTCCACTGGTATTTCCCGCCATTGTAGAACAACACAACTATCAACTTTAAACTACTTCAAAAACTAAAATTTAAAAATAGTAGACTTGGGATGATGATTTTTTTTTTTCTTCGAGATCGTTTTTGATGTGAATTTGAGAATATGAGGCGGGCTTGGAGCAAGGAGGTGGATTTTTATAGTGTTGGGAATGAATCGAGAGATTGATGTCCGAGAAAGTTCGAGAAACTTTGAGTGGAGACTAGAATGTAGAGAAAAGTTGACAGGAGTGTGCGTGTAAATGTTTGTTGAGTTACAATTGGCTGGAGTATTCTGGATCCGTGGTTTAGTTTTGATCTTCTGGGGTTTCAATGGATGGTCATACTTACGTGTCAACCAACCTTTTGATAAGTGTATAATTGAGGGCATTTTGGAGAAAGCATATTAACATCTTCTCCCATCAAATTTAAGTAAAAAGTAGGCAAAAACTTGTTTAATAACTCTTACACACAAGGTAATTGCCTTGTTAGTTTAGAAGTTTCAAAAACCTTCAAGCCATCAACGTTTAAATTTTGGTGTTGTATTATAAATAATTATTTTTTTTACTATTGTTTACAGATCTCTCCCTTGTATGGGAGTAAATCCCTCCCGTTTTTAGAGTAGCTGTTCGGGTCTTTATTCTCAGTAGTTATTCGAACCGTGTTTGTGTATGATTTAATTTTGATTAGTCCCGATAATTCTCTTACTCGTGTCAGCTTTTAAAAAAAAAACATAATAACTCTTTAAAAAAAAAACTTGTAATAGGATTTAAACTTATTAGAATTTCGTCCATATGCATCTCATTTACGTATTTTTAAGAGTAAAGTATGGGTATTATTAAATTTTTATTTGTAAAATTTTATTCAAAGTAAAGAAATAAAATAAATTATTTAATAGAATCGATTGGCTTTCTAAATATAGAATTAAACTGTTAAAAAAATTAAGCAAATTTTTTGAAGATATTAAAAAAAAAAAAAAAGGTCCATGCGAATAAAAACGATGGAAGAAACGGCGCTCTTTAAAGATTTTCTGGAAGGATTTGATTGCTGTTTAGTTGTTGAAATGTGGAAAAGCGGTGCGTTTAAAGCGATGAGGTGGCAGGTAATTGCAGGGTCTTGTTACATGTGTCCGTTTTACGATCAAAATAGCTCTGCTGATACACGCAAGTATACGCCAATTAAATTATAGGATCTCTTCGGGGTCGGGTCGGGTAACTGTTCAACAAGTTGACGGATATTTGACTATATTCTTCTCGTTTGACGTTTAAACTCGTATCACGTGAATAACTTGCAATTATTATGGGGGGATTTTTTTAGGTCAATTATTTATTGAGTCCCAAATTTTTAGAGAATCATCAATTTTTAACATAATTTCGTTTATTAGTATCCTTAGACCCTAACATTTTGAAAATATATCATTATGGTCCCTTTGACTAATTTTCTAATAGCTAAACCTAACAGAATTGGCAAAAATACTGATTTACCCTTTACTTTATTTTCGTCTTTCCATGCTTTTTAAATTTTATTTTATTACATAAATTTTAAAAAAAAATCCTCATTCCTCCATCTTTGAGATGAGGACGATTAGAATTTATTTAAAATATATATTTTTTTTAAAAATAACAATTATAAAAAAAATCTGTATATTGGTTCTCCATCATCCACTATCCATCAATCTTGATGGATGGTGGAGATCCAGATCTCTACCAAAAAAAAAAAATTGATGAAGAACCCATTTTCTGGGTTCTTCAAATTATTTTTTTTTATTGTTCTTGGTGAAGATCCAGATTTGATCTCCACCGTTCATCCATCTGGATGGACAAGAACATCAAAAAAAATTAAAAATAAAATCCAATATAATCTCCATCGTTCAACAATCTTGATGAACGATGAAGATCGAACTAAATTTTTTTAAAATTTTTTAATTTAATTTATTTTAAATTTTTAACTAAGAGGTAAATATGTTATTTCACCAAAAAATTTATTTTTGACCCATTGATAGGTTTAAAGATAAAAATAACCCTGGAATCGTTAAGTTTGACTAATGGTTGACTTGTAGAAGGACCAAATTGATACATTTTTAAAAAATTAGGGCCTAAGATATAATAAATGAAACTGCATTAAAAAATTGATAATTCCCTAAAAGTTAAGGACCAAATTAATAATTGCCCTTTTTTATAAAAAAAAATTATGAGTTTTGAACTCTTTTAATATAATATAATGAATAGTTAATTTTTGTATTCTTTATTTTGAAAAACATTAAGTTATATATTTTGTATTAAATATTAATTATTTGTCTATTTGTATTTTAGAATCCCATAGGAGATAATAAATCTTTTACTTGTAAATTTAATAGGATTGATAGATTTCAACGATATTAAAGTGGATTCATGAATAACAATATTTCAGTATCAAATCGATTCATTGTCGAGAATTAAATATATAACATGGCAATATATCAATACAAATTTAATTCCACTTTCACTTTCCTTGTTCCTTGTTTTTAAATGGTGTACAAATTAACTCAAAACAAAGTGTAGAAAGAAAAAATAAAAAGGATAGGAAGGTAAACTCCTTTATTTTTTAATGATATAATTTTCTTAAAAATAAAGAAAAATAAGTATGACAAAAAGTAATAGGGATAGTCCACTTTAACTTATTTTTATAATTTACACACTTTTGTATTATTTATGTTTATATATTTTTCTAATGATATATAAGTAATGTATTTTATAGTATGTTAGTGATAAACTTGAAGTATTATTTAGAGATTTTTTTTTTTTACTTGTTTATTTAGATAATTTTAAAAAATAATCATCATATTCATTGAATACAGATGAAACAGAATTAAAAGCACTTACTAATTATGTGACATGCCCATCGCATGTAAGCTAATCGCTTATTAAAAATCAAGAAAAATAATAAAATTACAAGATTTGTTGTGATCAGCTGTTATCTCCTTAAGACAATCCGAATTAAATAAAATGCTAAGTTTTATCGTTCCACAAAATTGAAACATCACAGGTTCTATAGAGTGCATAAAAGGGAAAAATCAACAAACTTTTATAGTAGTAAAAAATGGGCTTAGAACCTATTCCTTTTTTATGGTGAAGTCCAATGAAAGAACGAGCTCAAAATGACTCATTAGGAGGTCCAAACCATGTATTTGAAGTCTCATTTGGATCAAGTCAAGCTTTGACCAAGTCAAACGCGTCACTGACCACCCTTATCACTAGGATCATGGGATTAGCCAATGATCTCGGGCCGTGATCCCAAGGATCACACCAATGGGCTCAAGCTCCCTCCTATAAATATAGAGGTCTTGAACTTAGAATGCAGACACATTTTCTTACTCACTCAAACTCTTATACTCTTGACTCACGATAGAGTTTACATTCTACCTACCCTGTCGAATGAAGTATATTGTCGACTTCTATCAGCTTGCATTGCATATTCAATTCTGCCAAGCATATCATTTGCCTTACGTCGATTTGCCAAAGTCTCATGATCCTTCGCTCTATGTCGACATACACGTCTTACTTCCTTTAGTGGTTAAAAAAGAGCCAAAATCAAACTTGGCCTACAACTGACCAAAACAAGACAAAAACAACTCATAAATGCTTCAGAGCCCATAGCCACTTACCAGTTCATATTCGTAGTGATCCAGGAGGCATAGGAGCAGGCCCAAGCTTTGTCCATGTGAACAACACTGTACATATGAATAGCGAATGGTGAATAGTAACGTATACGTGAATAGTATACAGTGAACAGTACCGAACTGTGGCGCCGACAGGTAAACAGTAAATGGCGACTTGAACATTGACGTAAGCAGTGACGTCACTGTGAACAGTGAATGACGGTGCCTAACAGTGAATAGTGCATGTGAACAGTACCGTATACGCGTGAACAATGTAATGAATAGTAACCAGACATCTCCTATAAATAGCCCCTCATTTGTGATAATCTATAATCTCCTCCATGTGAGAGAGTTCAGAGAGCTCCACAAGAGTGGCTCAGGATCCGGGCAGGAGGCCCAAGCGATCCGGGAAGGAGGCCCAGGCGGATCCGGGCAGGAGGCCCAGGCGGATCCGGGCAGGAGGCCCAGGCGATCTGGGCAGGAGGTCTAGGTGGATCCGGGAGATCCGGGGTGATGACCCCGATGAGGAGCCTAACTAGACCCGGTCAAAACAGCAGCTGTGATGACCTAACTACTCCGAGATAATAAGAATTCTTGATATCTCGGGGTACGATCCTCTCGACTTACCTTAACGGAAATCACCTTCCCTAGAAATACAACCCAAGCCTCAAAGGTAGGGGTCACACGAACTTTGCTAAGTAATCACTCAACGAACAATCTGAGAGAAAATAGTCTAGCCTTCACTCGACCGAGTCCTCGCTAAGTTCACACACTGAGCTCGATCGTGACCGTATCCGGATTAATACACCTAACAATCATATGCTCGACATTAAGATAAACCTTATACGAACAACAAATCAACATTTCAGGTCTGATCTTTCTAAACGTTCTTTTTCGTTATTCAAGTCTCACTTGCTAACTTGAGCGTCGAAAGATATTTGGCTGGCACTACCCCGGTGTCCCAAGATCTCAACCGTATTTGTTTCCCTTGCAGGTTATTGGCCTTACTCACTTCCGACCATAGATCTATAGTTCTACATCGTAGATTTCAGCATCTATACTTCCCTACGCTCGACATTCTACGTTAGAAGATACGGTCTACATCTACATTCTAGTCAAGCGAACTACAATGTTAACTTTTATCAGCTTACATCTAACTCCTAGTTCCAAGCTCCACATTTTATCCCACCGCTTTACGATCTACGACTTCTCACCTGGTTGACATCAGGTTCTACGACCCTTCAATCGACATCATGTACTACGTTTGACATCATGTTCTACGTTCAACATCGTGTTCTATTTTAAATATCATATCTTAAGTTTGGCACTAGGTCCTACGACCCTCCGCTTGACATCAGGTCCTACAACCTTCCGCTCAATATCATGTTCTACGTTCGACATCAAGTCCTACGTTGAGACCAAAATATACAACCCTCCGCTTGACATCAGGTTCTATGACCTTCCACTTGACATTACGTTCTACGTTCAACATATGTTCTAGTTCGACATCAAGTCCTATAAATCTCCAGAGGACATCATGTAACACCCCCTGACCCGACCCGTCTGGATCGACCAAGAGAGCGTTACTGGGTTTTCAAAACTACTCTGAAAACCAAATAATTTATAATTTAATATCATTTCTAGTGAGCCCATCAAAAATCAGTGTTAAAAATTTCGGCAGAGTTCCCTCTGTTTTTCTGATTTTCCAAAACCTGTTTTCAATAAATGTCCAACACAATATAATTTTCAACACTTCTAAATCAAACTTTCAAACAAATGCGCACTCTGCCGTTTAGTACGACTTTCTAAACAGTTTTAAAATAAAACAGTTCATAATTCATTATTTACAATCCTTTGAAAATGAAAAACAGAATCATAAAACAATTATGTACAAAACATAAATATATAACACAATTACAAATCTCTGTATATGCATGCGTATCTAATCATATTATACAACAATATATATATATATATATATATATATATCTACCCCAAAAATGTGACTCTGCTCCTCTGTCTGCAGCTAACTCCTCTTTAGTCTTTTCCTTCCTCGGTATCTCTATTACCTACGCGCGATAAAAACCGACGTGCTAAGCATATAGCTTAGTGGGTGTACACTAAACTCAATATCAAAATCATAAAATAATTTCATAACAGAAATATCACAATACTATCGTATAAAAACATTACATTATTCGACTAAATCACTAAAATAAATTATAAGAAATCAGTTTAATAAAAACATATAAATTCAATCAATACTTCATATGAAATTCAGGTTTCAATTCTTTTCTAATCGTTTTATTCAATTCATTCTCAATTCTGGTCCTTTGGTATACTTAACATAATTCAGGACTGGAATATAGGTCATTCGACCTCTCAATGGCTGTCAGTCGAACATAACTCTCAACCCTAGGACGAATCCTGAGGGTGGTACATATAACTCCCAACCCTAAGACCGAGTGTTCGGAACCTAGAGAGGTACATATCTCCCTATCCCAAGATGAGTCCTTAGAAAGGTACGTGTCTTCCTACCCCAGGACGAATCCTTGAGGAGGTACGTGTCTCCCTACCCCAGGACGAATCCATTGGGAGGTACATAATATCAACATCAATATCAATATCGATGTAGTACTGTTAAATGAACCCAGCTGGTATACCAACATCCTATATCCATTTCTATGTCCAAGTATTCTAGGGCCGTTTTAATACAATATTTTCACATAATAACTGTAATTTACAAATCGAATTTAAACTCAACGAATATCAAAATTCAATCGCTATTAGAAAAACATATATACATAATTTCATGGAAATTCAACAATTTGTTCTTTCGATATTCTGAAACAATTTATTTCAACATATTCAACAATCAAAATACGATTAATACATAATACTCAATATACGATTAAATCGAAATTATTCAAATAGAAAAACAATATAAACATATATTTACTAAATTATCCAAAATCTCAAATTCAAACCAAAACACATAAAGATTTCAAAAGTGTGTGTGTACACCAACCTGGATACCGTTTTTACGCCTTTTTCCTTCTGAGTTTTCCCTTTTTCCCTTTCTTCTTCTCTTTCCCTTTTTCTTTCTCCTTTCTTCTTCCTCTCCTCTTCTTTTTCTTCTTCTCTTATTCTTCTTTCTCTTCCTTTCCTCTCTTTTCTTTCTTTTCCTCGGTCTCTTATTTCTTTTCTATTTTTCTTGATTGCTTCCACCGCCTCTTATTTTTTTTTATAAACTTTCGGTCATCGCACCTGGTCGCGTTGCTCACTAGAGGAATTTCACCGCTTTCATCGCGAGCAACCATCACGGTAACCTGGTCGCGCTGGTGGTCGCATTGCTCACTGCCCGAATTTGATATTTTCACCGCAAGCTAGTCAGCGCGATCCCTGGTCGCGGTGCTCATTATCAAAAATCACCATTTTTCACCGCGAGCGACTCATTGCGATCTTTGGTCGCTGTGAATGGTTGCGGTACTCACTGCCAAATTTTTCTTCTCTTTCATGCGTTATTTCTGGACCGCTCCATCTGGTCCACCTGGAAACCATAAAAATATACATACATCTAATTACGTTTTTCACCCCTCAAATCATAAATTTTATATCCACATATTCAAAATCAATTATTTGAAATTAGGGATGTTACACATCAGGTCCTATAACCCTCGGCTCGACAATAGGTTCTACGTTCGACATCAAGTCTTATCTTCAACACCAGGTCCTATGACCCTTCGTTTGACATCAGTTATTACAGCCCTATATTCGACACCCAACGTCGACCTATGGTTTGTTGATTATAAATAATACTTGTTTTACGCTATACTTATTCTACATTCAATATTCTCATACATTTACTGACTTGAGCATTGGAGTCCATTTGCCTGGCACCACTCGGTAACCCCAAGTGCTCTATATTTTCTATTTTTATATTTGCATATTGTTGGTCCCACTTTCAACTTGAATAGTACATTTTACTATTTACAACTTTTAACCTGAAAATTTAGTAAAGGATAAAAATTCACATTTATTAAAAAGTAAAGTTTGTCTCGGGGACAAAAGGAATGAGGGCCCTTTTACGATAACTTTGCCTTTTGGAGTTGGATAATGTAAAAAGAAAAGTAAAGTTTTAGGCTTTTATTTGTAGTTTGAAAAATAATTTTAGAAAAAAAAAATTAATTGAAAAAAGGTTTTGTTTTATTACAAAAGGTATATGTGTGGAAAATTACTTTTTTTTTTTTTTAAAAAAAGCTCTTTTATGATAAAGCTATATAATTTTCAAAGTTTAACCAAACACATCAAAAGCTATTTTTGGATTAATAAAAAATCAAAAGCTAATTTCTAAAATAATGCCAAAAGACCATAGAAAGAAGATACCAATTGTGGATGTGGTATCCGGTGACATAACACTAAATTAGTGAATATGGGTTATAGTTTACCTAGTTTGATCACTATCGGATCAACGCGTTAAACATGTTAAATAAATGAATCGTGTGCTAATTGAGCTATTTCTTAACCGTTAACCCATGTTACACGAGATAATTTATTTGGGCAAATTATATTAATATTTTACGAGATTTTATTTTAAATTTATTTTGAATGAAGATTATATATTGTTGATTATTTTTTGTTTATTGGTATTAGCAAATTAAAAATTTGTGTAATTAAGTTAAAAATATTTTAGTTGTTTTAAAATAACAATTTTATATTGATATAAAAAAATTAATTAAATCATAATGGTAAATCGTTAATTTAATGGATCGTATTTAAAATTTTAATTTGTGATACGTTAAATTTAACAAATTTGAATCTAGGGGGTATATTCAATATAGAATTTATTGGATTTTAATAGTTTTTTTTGTTTTGGAGTTCACAGATTTTATAGATTCTATATAAATTTTATAAGAATTATGCATAGAGTTTGTTAAACTTGTCCACATATTTATATAGAATTTGATGGATTTTTAAGTATTTATCTTGAAAAAATAGTATCTACTTAATAATAGTTTAAAATCCATCAAATTCAATAGGAGTAAGGCATGATTGGTCATGTGACTTTTCATTTATATTTTTAATTTTAAATTCCACCAAAATCCATTAAATTTCATTATTTAAATAAAATCTGCAAAATCTACTACTTCTGAATTCAATACACCTAGATTTTGATGGACTTTTTAAAAGTTTATAAAAATTTAGATTGAATACACCCAGATTTCGATGTACTTTCTAAAAGTTTGTAAAAGTCTGAATTAAATATATTCAAATTTCGATAAATTCTTTATAAATCTAGATTGAACACACTCAGATTTGAATCTACTTTTAAATTTTAACTAATTCTATATTAAATAGACCCTCCTAAATACTACGAGTTAAATTTTCACATCTATTAAAATGTATATAAAATTGGGTTGGTAAAAGATATGAGCTACCACCATTATATAAAATGTGATTCGGTGGTAATGATATGGCCCACCACAATCATGGTAATTTAGCACAAATGGTGAAAAACTGCAAGGCACAAACTCATTACCTTACCATCCAAATCTTCTCCAAATTCAAGGTAAAAAAATATATATATATTTTAAACTAGCAAGCGTCATCATAGACGTGGCCAAACCAAAGTGGCAAAGTCCAACCCGTACGAGTACCCCACACACAGAGTCGCAGATGTGATCTGACGTAGTGACCAAAAGTGAAACTGAAGTGTGAAATCAAAAACTGATGAGATATGGTACGAACCGGCATGCCGGTCGAAATTGTTGGTGCCGCCGCGTCGTCAAGGTCGGCGCCAGAGACGACGTCTCGCGAGATTACTGATCTGTCAAATTAGGAGGGTGGGCCCCACTGCATGTTACTGTTAAAACAAATAAATGATATTGAAAATGTATTTTAATTACCATGTACGCAATTCCACGCATAAAAACTAAAATTTAAGTTATTAAATTATATTAATTACTATTTATAAAATACTTAATTACTATTTATAAAGGATTATGACAGATAAAAGCAGCTTTGTCCATTTTTCAAAAATATATATATATATATATATCTTTATGCAATACACGTAGAATAAAAAAAAGGCATCAAATTTTACGATAATATTTAATGAAAGTTAGAGCACCATAAATTTAATAAAAATAATCTGAAAATCAATTAATTCGTAATTTATAAATAATCATAAAACTAATGAGGTAATATATAGTAATTTATGAAAAATATTTATATAATTTGCACATAAAGGGTATGTAGATTTATATAATTTGAATTTTACTAAATTTGAAAAAAAATGTATATATATTATCAAACAGTTTTCTATAAAAAAACCTTTCGATAAAATATAGATTTTTAAAACTTTTACAATAACGAGAAATTTGCTAGAAGCTCTTAAACCATTTAAATGTATTTGTATTTACTCCATCGTGTATACTAATAATTAAGTAGTGGAAATGAGAAAAAAAACTAAATTCCAATGAAAAGGAAAAAAATAGCAATTGCAAATATTTTACAATATCATGTTTCGTTAGGAACTCGTATGGAAAATAATCCATCTAACACTGAATACTTATATAAGAGGCACTCGCTCTAATTTAGATGTTGTCAAATAGGCCACTGCAATGTCCATAGATATTAATGATGAAACTATTATCAGTTGCTTTATCGTCTTGATGATGATTTTACTTTTTCTTTTGATTTTTTTTTTAAAAAAACCTGGGGATAAATTTGTAGATTTCATAATTTAAAAATGATGAAATTTAAATTTTAACTTCAAAGAATAGGAATTATTTTCCATCGGTTTTCAAGGAATCCGAATTTCATAGAATGCAGATTCCTTAGTTTAATACTGAAAACGAATAAATTAAGTTAGTTCACTTTTTCATTCCCACCTTAATTTTGCCGACTAAACACCAACTTAGTATTTCCTGACTTTTAGGATTCAAAAATAGAAACGAAATTAATTATAAAAATAATCTTATTGATATAACATATGAAATATAGATAAAATATACCAACTTACTTTTTTTTTTAATTTATTAAGAAAATGAGTTTAATTCCTAGGATGATAAGGTAAAATTAAGCGGTAATTGCACTAACTTCCCTTAAATTTGGTGCAATTAGTAAAATTTTAAAAATATGTCTAAAACTAATATTATTTTAGTGGGAGAATACTACTCGCTTAGTGCGGCCCGAATATCTACTTCTATAGCGAGAGAATACTACTTCCATAATAACATATGAAATATAGTTAAAATATACCAACTTACTTTTTTTTTTAAATTAAGAAAAAGAATTTAATTCTTAGGATGATAAGGTAAAATTAAGGGGTAATTGCACTAACTTCCTTTAAAATTGGTGAAACTAGTAAAATCTTAAAAATATGTCTAAAACTAGTAGAAATACCTATTACCTTGATTTTTTTTTTAACCAAACAAAATATATACCTATATATTAATCCTAAAATATTTTAAAATTTTTATATATACGTAAAGAAATATTAATAAACTAAACATATAAGTTACTATAATTTTAATTATATTCAAAATTAAAATTACGTACCATAATTAAATTATTTTTATTATCTCTAAAAGTAATTATAATTATTTTTTAATTTAAAAATAATCACATTAAAAATAAAATAAAAACCAAACTAAAATAAATGTATATAACATATTATTTTTTTATTCTCCCCCCCAAAAACAAAAAACACAATTACATATTTTTAATTTAAAAGATTAACACACTGAAAAAAAAGGGGAAAAAAAATCTGAAATAGATATATAGATGGAGATCCATATTCGATTGAGCTCCATATGATGAAGCTTGCGCCATCGAGCTCTATGAGTTGGAGCGATCTTCATCACGCTATATCAGACGGATCAGATTTACTCATTTTGAAGGAGATTTGCTTCATTAGATAGTTTTAGATTTTTTTTTAGTGGATTTTAAAATTATTTTTCCTTTTTTTGTAATTTTTTAAAAATATTTTGTATTAGTTGGATGTGATGAAAATAGAGTTGTAAAGAAATGTACCGATTAGTGATAACGTTGGAGATGAAATTGATTTCAATTTAGGTCAAATTAAAATTATAGTAACTTATGATGTTAGTTTATAATATTTGGTATAAATATATTTATAAAAATATTTTAGGATCAATATAAAATTATATATTTCGTTTGTTAACTAAAAAGATCAAATTCCCTTTAATTAACACCTTAATTTTAAAGGTAGAGGGTGTATATACTAGTTTTAGTCGGTAAATTTAAAAGAATTGAGGACAATTAATCCTAAAATTAATTTCCTTTTTTGGAAATTTTTTTAGTGAGCACTCAAATCATAAAAAGTTAGAAATCCTAATTACTAATTAGTATAGGAATTAAAATTTTCTGAGAGACAATTACAAAAAATTAAATATACACATGCAAGGGCAAATTTGTCAAAGGGGAAGAAAAGAGAATCCAACTTGTATCTCAACAACACCAACCAAAGGACATTGACGTAATCACATGCACCACCACTCCCAAGTCCCAATCCCAACCGGAAAAAAAATAAAAAATAAATAATAATAAATAAATAAAAACCAAGGAAGGGTTTGTATTGCTCTCTCCCTCTCTCACAATTACTTTCCCTTCTCTTCTTCGGTCTCCGCAGAGAGAGAGGAAAAAAAAAAAAAAACATAAAATCTCTTTAAAACTCCAATCCCTCTCTCTATATCTATCAATCTATCTATCTATATATAATATATATATAAATATCGATATATACTTTTAACCTTTTTTTTTCTCACTATTAATATCTGGGATTGTTCTCTGATTCAGCGTTTACACATCGCTGAAGCGCGATATTTGTTTGTTGGGGTTGTTTGTTTTTGTTGGTTTTCTTCTTGTGTTGTTTTTTTTTTTTGACGGATTGGACGGTGGAGATTTATCGAGGTATGCAGCAAGGTGATCAGACGGTGTTGAGCTTGAGACCTGGTGGTGGTCGAGGAGGGAGCAGCAGACTACTTGGTGGTCCTCGCTTCGAGTCCTCTTCTTCTTCATCGTCATCGGCGGCTGCCTCTGCTTTGGCTTTTGGGTCCTTCTCTTCTGATCTCCCTCTCTTACGTCCACATGGCGGCGCTGGTTCTTCGTTCGCTTTAGCGGTATACAATCGTGAAAACCCATGTCTTGGTATTTGGATCTAGCTGTTTTTGTGTTATTTGTGTGCGATCTTTTGATAGTGGGTATGTGTTTTCTGTGATTTTGATTGAATTCTTGAGCTGGGGTTGGTTTGTTTTTTAGGAAAGTTTGGATCTTTGATGGTTTGTTTGTGTTGTTATATGTAACTGGTGATGGTTGTTTGATTTTCTTATGCTTTTGAGCTAGGTGTTTTTGCTTTTATTTAGTTTTCGAAACAAAGATATATATATCGGCTGCTGAAAATTATTTGGTTTGGTTTATTATTGTTGTAATGGGATTATGAGAAGAATATAGCTTGTCTCGATACTGTTTTTTCGTATTTCGGATGTGCCTTTCTTGCTTTCAAGAGTCCGCAAGCAAGAGTGGTGTGTTATTCTTATTCTTATTATGTTGTGTAGTGATTTGGTCTCATATATAATGCAATGGAGAAGACAATCATTGGATTGTAATGGATTTTTGGTATCAGTACTTTCAAAAGAGGGGAAAATTAAATGGCCTAGTTCTAGGCGGGATACTGAACACGTGTGCCTGCTGTAAATATGGACACTAAACATGTGTGCCTGATGTAAATATGGACACAGTGATTAGTAGGCTTTAGGTGGGCATTCTGTGAGATTAGTCTGCCTGTAAAGAACCTACGGATATTGCGATTTTCTTTTGAGGATTGAGATCTTCTTTAGAGGCACATCGATGAAATCATGGATGTTTATTGGAGTGTTGTCATTGAGCTCTATCTGATTTGTTGTCTAGGCTTCATGACTATGTATTACAGAGTTCTATTGCTCATTAATTTATCATTTGATTTGTGAATACTTTTAAAACAGATACTATTACAGAAAACTTGAATTTGTCATTCTGTGGATTATTTTCTGATCTTGTGACGTTCTAGCATGCAATTGTCTTGGCATTCTGTGCTTTTAGAAAACAAGTTGAGAGAAATATTGAATTTTTTTTTTATCTTTTATGGATAATAGCGTTACCGTTATTGTTATTGTTATTCTATTCTGTTGTCTAGTGGTTTGGTCTCATATGTAATTCTATGGAGAAGACAATTATTGGATTGTTATGGATGTTTTGTATTACTACTTGCAAAAGAGGGGAAAAATTAAATGTCCTAATTCTTGGCGGGACACTAAACTCGTGTGTCTGCTGTAAATATGGACAGACAGTAATTAGTAGGCTTTAGGTGGGCATTCTGTGAGTTTAGTCTGCCCATAAAGAACCTACATATATTGCGACTTTCTTTTGAGGATTTAGATCTTCTTTAGATGCATATTGATGAAATAATGGATGTTTGTTTTAGTGTTGTCATTGAGCTCTATCTGATTTGTTGTCTAGGCTTCATGACTCCGTGTTACAGGGTTCTATGGCTCATTAATTTATCATTTGATTTGTGAATTCTCTTAAAACAGATCCTATTACATAAAACTTGAATGTCGTTCTGTGGAATTATTTTTTGATCGTGTAACGTTCTAGAATGCAATTGTCTTGGCATTCTGTGCTTTTTAGATCACAAGTTGAGAGAAATATTGAATTTTTTTATCTTTATTGATAATGGTGTTACTGTTATTTTAATTCTTATTCTATTCTGTTTTCTAGTGGTTTGGTCTCATATGTAATTCAATGGAGAAGACAATTATTGGATTGCTATGGATTTTGGTATTAGTACTTGCAAAAGAGGGGATAAATTAAATGTCCTAATTCTTGGCGGGACACTAAACACGTGTGTCTGCTGTAAATATGGACAGACAGTAATTAGGAGGCTTTAGGTGGGCATTCTGTGAGTTTGTCTGCCCATAAAGGACCTACGTATATTGCGATTTTTGTTTGAGGATTGAGATCTTCTTGAGAGGCATATTGATGAAATCATGGATGTTTGTTTGAGTTGGTCATTGAGCTCTTTCATCACTATGTGTTAGAGAGTTCTATGGCACATTAATTTATCATTTCATTTGTGAATTCTCTTAGAACAGATCCTATTTCAGAAAACTTGAATTTGTTATTCCGTAGAATTATTTTCTGGTCTTGTGACGTTCTAGAATGCAATTGTCTTGGTGTTCATTGACTTGGGTAGAAAAATACATTTGTTTAGTAAGAGAATGTGATTGCATTATAACAGTCATGTTCATGCATTCAATATAGTGTTGAATAAGGAGATGCATAGAGCAGAAATTTCAGTTTTGCACTTCAAGCTGTTTTAATTGCAAATTTTTTTTTTTGCTGTGGGGTTCTACCCTTCGTGCTTCTTGTTAAAGGTTCTTAACTCTTTATCTGCTTATTATAGGCTGGAGACTCGAGGTTTGAGGGTCGTGAGCGTGTGCGGTACACTCGAGACCAACTGTTACAGATTAGAGAGGTGAGCCAATTGATTTTATGCTTATAATGATTAAAAATGCTATTATAATTTGAAGAAGAATCATCATTATATATTTTCTATAATAATGTCTTATCTCTGAAGTCTGAATATGATTTTTATCTTGTCCCAGGCTGTTCAAGTCTCCGATGATATTCTCAAAATCAAAAGAGAAATAGAAGCTGAACTCTTTGGCGAGGAGCAAAGCTGGGGCCGTGCAGAAATCACTGTGAGTAGTAACTGGCCTTTTGCTTCTGTTATTAATTAATTTATTTTCCTGGGAGAGAGGGGGAGAGAGAGAGAGATATATAAGGGTGGGAGGGAAATAAATAATACTTTTTATGGCTGTCTGGGATTCTTCCCCCAGTTTTCACTTGATTGCATCAAATGTTCTGTTTGCGCTGATTTCAATTTATATATATATATATATTATATATTACACTCCCATGTGACAACTTTTTTTTTATTCCTTCAGCCACCCAATCAATCTCAGAGCCGTTATTCTGAGCCAGATAACCGCGACTGGCGCCGTTCTGCTGAAGAGAAGTCACGGGAGAATAGAGAGTCTGGTGGGCGATATGACTCCAGACAGTCAGATACAAATCAATTTAACCGCCAAGACCAACCAAATTACCAATTTTCGAGGGGACAAATCTCTTCCAACCAAGGGGTAATTGTTTTATAAATAAATTGATTTAATAGATCATTGTCTGCTTAACATAGTTGTAGTTGTTTGGGGATAAATAATGTGGTGGTTACAAGTCATTGTTGGTGTGTACATATTTGCAGCACTTTTATCATGATGTGATTAAAATTCGTTTTTTTATGAAGTATTGTGTCATTGAAATTCTGAAAAGAGTATGGCAAGCAAGTGAACTATTTTCCTTGGTTCGTTTTTTCTAAAAGTTTTGATAAGTTTTAGTGTCATAGGCTATGGAATGGTTTCACAAGACGAATACAAAAAAAAAAACATATCATATAGTAATTGTAAACATGGATTTTGTGGTTCAGTTATGGAAATATCAAGGTATCCTTTACTTTTTAGAGTTCTAGTGATATATTTTTTCTCTGGGTTGATACCCTGTGGTCCTATTTCAATGTGTCTTGAATTTATGGTTGGAATTACTCTTCAAAATTATAAGATTTGTTTTAATTGTTATATTGCGTCTTAAGTAAATTCTTTTTTAGCATGCACGAATGTTGTTTAACTCTAGTTGCTTTTGTTGATTCAGGGAGGGCCACCTCCAGCTTTAGTCAAGGCTGAAGTGCCATGGTCAGCTAGAAAGGGAAATCTTTCTGAGAAGGAACGCGTCTTGAAGACTATAAAAGGGTAATGTGTATTATGCTAATGGAGCCCCTCTTATTTGAGTAATTATCTACTGAATATACACACCCACACACCCACACATTCATTCATATATACACACATACATACAGATAAATTTAAAGAGTCGAAGTTTTGCTTATTTATATATTTAAATTATTGAATTCTTGTAATATTTAACATACTTTGTTGCCTTGCGTTTTGGAATGTGTTAGATATGGAGTTGTGTAAAAGATCGGAATAGCAATTTTACGACAAAGTTGAAACTTGGTTGGCTTCTGTATGTTTTATCTGTGTTGAGTCTCTGATTAAATTATGTTTTATATTTATCATCTTGTAAATATATTGTGCGAGTTGAAAACACAGTATTGGCGTTCAGATACTTATACATGATTATGATCTGCGATATTATTGAACAATTGTGTCCTCCACCTTTAATTTTAGTAGTTGCCGTGTCTGATATGTTTTGTCAATGTGGAAATCTTAAATATGTGATTATGTATGACAATTAAAGATTTATTAGTCAATTATGTGGTCAACGATATCTTTTTTATTTCTTTATGCTTCTTTGATGACATTTCTTTTACCAAACAAATACAATGTACATGTTTTCTATTCATTTTCCAGTTTTCATTACATAATCTCTAGATGTAATCTTAATATATGGCTGGGTTGTAGTGGGTTGTAGTAGGTTATGGAATATTCAAGTTTTAACTTGTTTTCTGAATATTACTTTCCGTTTCCTTTGCAGAATACTGAATAAGCTGACACCTGAGAAATTTGACCTGCTTAAGGGTCAACTAATAGATTCTGGCATTACATCAGCTGATATTTTAAAGGTTAATTTTTAAGTGTTTTATATGCTTGCCTTTAAATAGGTTGTGTTATTCATTTATAAAAGTTATTAATTGAACTAATGATTTACTTCAACAGGGGGTTATATCTCTGATATTTGATAAAGCTGTACTTGAGCCTACGTTCTGCCCCATGTATGCTCAGCTATGTTCTGATCTTAATGAAAAGCTTCCTATGTTCCCTTCGGATGAACCTGGTGGAAGAGAAATAACGTTTAAGCGAGTCCTCTTGAATATTTGCCAGGAAGCATTTGAGGGTTCTGACAAACTGAAGGAAGAAATAAGGCAGATGACTGCTCCAGAACAAGAGGCGGAACGTAGGGATAAAGAGCGAATGATTAAACTCCGTACCCTTGGAAATATCCGTTTGATTGGAGAGCTTCTAAAGCAGAAGATGGTTCCTGAAAAGATTGTCCATCACATCGTTCAGGTTAGTGTTGATAATGCTAAAAAGATGAGCTATAAATTGGATTCATATTGATTGTTCTTTCATGATTGCTCATTTCTTCTCATTTTGTGGAACAGGAGCTTTTAGGACATGATAGTACAACTTGTCCCCCGGAGGAAAATGTTGAGGCCATATGTCAGTTCTTCAACACAATTGGTAAGCAGCTTGATGAAAGCCCGAAATCACGGCGTATAAATGATATGTACTTTAGCAGATTGAAGGAACTCACTACAAACCCTCATCTTGCTCCACGACTGAGGTTCATGGTCCGTGATGTTCTTGATTTACGTTCAAACAATTGGGTTCCAAGGCGTGAAGAGGTATCTTCCTGATGCTATTTTTATTTTTTAATTTCAGGCTTATGTCATAATTTGATCTCACGTATATGTGGTTATCAGGGTTTAATATCTAATTATCTCTTCACAACTATTAATTTTGCAGGTGAAAGCAAAGACCATCACTGAAATCCATTCTGAAGCAGAAAAAAATCTTGGGTTGCGTCCAGGTGCTACTGCGAGCATGAGAAATAATCGTGTTTCTGGGGCTCCGGGGGCTATTAGCCCTGGAGGCTTGCCCATCAATCGACCTGGCACAGGCGGTATGATGCCTGGCATGCCAGGAACTAGGAAGATGCCTGGGATGCCTGGAATTGATAATGATAATTGGGAGATTCCAAGGACACGTTCGATACCGAGGGGTGATGGATCAGGAATGCAGCCTATTGGACGCGCCCCAATTATGAATAAGTCTGGATCTCTAAATACGAGGCTCTTACCTCAGGGTATTGGTGGTCTTATGAGTGGGCGAAGTGCCCTGTTGCAGGGAAGTGGTACCCCTCCTGCACGTCCTTTGAATTACGTTCCAGGCATCGAACCTGCATCCCAAGTCCCTACACCTTCTAAACTTGTTCCTCTTTCCTCTGTGGCTCCGGTTGTGGAGAAACCACTGGGTCCATCTTCAAGGTTGAATCTGGACGGACTTAGGAGGAAAACAGTTTCACTTCTAGAGGAATATTTCAATATCAAGCTTTTGGAAGAAGCACTGATGTGTGTGGAGGAACTGAAGGCTCCAACTTACCACCCTGAGGTTGTCAAGGAAGCTATCTCCCTTGGACTTGAGAAAAGCCCACCCTGTGTTGAACTTGTTGCTAAACTCTTGGAATACTTGTTCACTAAGAAAGTTATTACCGCCAAAGACATAGGGACTGGATGTTTACTCTATGCTGCCTTGTTGGATGATATTGCAATAGATTTACCAAAAGCACCAAACAATTTTGGTGAAATTATTGGGCAACTAGTTATGGCAGAGGTATTGAATTTTGAAGTGGTGAATGAAGTCCTTAAGAAGATGGAAGATGAGATGTTCCGGAAAACTGTATTCGATGCAGCAATGAGGATAATCAGTTTGAGTCCTGGTGGGCAAAATGTACTGGACTCACAGTCGTCTGATATCGAGGCCTGCAAGAGTCTACTCTAGCAAGTTTAGCCTTTCTTTTCACGGGTCCTTCAGCATCAGTGTCCACAAGGAGGACTTCACTGCTTGCTTTCAGGTATTCACAATCTCTGGAGCTAGCAACTTGTATTATTGTGATATGAGGTTGGAGGGAGCTGCCAAAAATACCCCAAAAAAAAAGATGGTAATTTTATTGAGTTGTATATTTTTCCGAGGTCATAGCAATGTGTTTGTTGAGGAAAGAAATGAAAACATAATGCCATGGATTTTGTTCTCAAGTATGATGGCTCCTCTAATCATGTGCCAAATTTGCTCGAGAAGAGTTGGCTGGCCCCTTTAGGGGAACCGGTTGTTTTGTATTTGATTAGTTTTTTGGAATCATTTTTTAAAAATTTTTCTTGACTCTTCTCTGAGTAATTTAGTTTATTGTTAAAACTAATATCAGTTCATAAATCCCAAGTCTCTATGCGAAAGAGGAGAAATCAATCCCCCATTTGTTGTGTTGCGTTACGTTCGAATTCGGAATTTGTTACTCTTCCTGTTTGTGTTACGGCAATTCTTCAGTTACATTGTTTCACCAATCTTTTGCTAGAATAGCATGGCATTGTTTTGAGGGTTTTTTTTTGTGTAATGTGAGTGTGGTATGGAAACTGAGTATGGTTAGTAGGGGTTTCTTGTAGAAGCATTTTGAAAGAAAGCACTTTTCAAATCCATAAAGCTTTTTCAAACAGAAAAGTTTGCCTTTTCAATATTATTATATTAATACTTCAGTAAATTATGATAAATCAATTGAAAAACTAAGCAATTTTTTTAAAAAAAAAAACTGAACTAACTACTAGAAAAAGAAATCTCAAATTCACTATCAATTTTATTTTATAAAAAAAAATCTTTATTAACCATCCTTATTTTAAAGGGCAAATTGTAATGAAATATTCTGAATTAAATCGGACTTTTACTTACACTATAGTTAAGTATCTCATAATTATTAATTTGATCTATAATGTATTTAAAATATTATTTTTTAACCCGTTTTACTTTTTTAATCCATATAGTCTCTAATGTTTGTAAAATATATCAATTTAATTTTTATGATTAAAATTGTAACGGTCAAATATAATATAAAGTATAAATTGTTCATTTTACTCTTTTTTATATTAAATTATTAAATTATAATGATACTTTTACTTTTTAACTTTTTAACAACTATATCTATTTGGATAGTTCAATAAGAAATTAACATATGTTATAAAAATTTAATTTTTTTAAGAAAGATTATCAATTTAGTCCCTAACTTTTGGGGAATTATCAATTTTTTAAAGCAATTTCGTTTATTAGTATCCTTAGGACCCTAATTTTTTAAAAATGTATTATTTTGGTCATTCTGTAAGTTAACCGTTAGTCAAACGTAACGGTTTCAGGGGTATTTTTGTCTTTAAACCTATCAATGGATCAACAACAAATTTTTTAGTGAAATGACATCTCTACCCCTAATTAAAAATTTAAAATATTTCTTAATTATTTTTTAAAAATAAATTTAATTAAAAAATGTTAAAAAATTTACTTGGATCTTCACCGTTCATCAAGATTGTTGGATGATGTAGATTATATTAAATTTTTATAAAAAAATTGAAAATTAAAAATTAAATTTTATTTTCGATTTTTTTTTGTCCTTCACCAACATAAAAAAAAAAAAAATACCCAGATCTGGGTTCTTCGACGTGAAGAACCCATCTAGGTTATTCGACGAAAAATCCATTTTTTGGGTTCTTCGACTCAGAACCCCTTTGGGTTCTTCGACGAAGAACCCAGGTGGGTTCTTTGCCGAAGCACCCATCTGGGTTCGTCGACGAAAACCCATCTAGATGGACGGTTGGATCTCCACTAAGAACAGTTTCAATTTTTTTTTTGGTTGAGTAGAAAAAAAATTTTAAAAAAAGAAAATTAATTTTCACTTTCTATATTTTTTTTAAAAAAATTTCAATATAATCTTTACCGTCCATCAATTTTGATGGATGGTGGATATCAATTTAAAAAAATATTTAATTTTCGCTTTTTATTTTTTTAAAAAAATTCTAATATAATCTCTAAACTGATGGACGGTGAAGATCCATTTAAAAAATTATAAATTTTATTTTTTAAATATTAATCTGAAATGACCATATTACCCTTCTAAATATTAATAATCTTTTTAAAAAGTTGAAATTAAAATTATAATTTTGACTCATTTAAATACAGTCAAGGGCAAATCAGTCTTGTTGCTAATTCTGTAATGTTTGACAATTAAAAAATTAGTCAAAGGAACCAAAATAATATATTTCCAAAAAGTTAGGGCCCAAAGATACCAATAAATGAAACTGCTTTAAAAAATTGATAATTCCCCAAAAGTTAGGGACCAAATTGATAATCGCCCTTTTTTTTAAAAAAGACTTAAAAATAATTAAATAATAAAATAAATATGATAGAATTTATTAAAATTAAAAATAATTATAAAAATTAAAAATATTAAAAGTAATATCATTTATTAAAAATAAAATTTAATAAAATTAACTGCAATAAAATTTAAGATTAAAGACTTTTAAAATAAAAATATAATAATAAAATTACAGTATATATAATTATATATATTGCAGTTATATATATTACAGTTTTATTATTATATTTTTTTATTTTTATAATATAATAATAATAATAAATATATATATAGTAATTTTATTATTATATTTAATTTTTATAATATATATAATGTATATGTATTATATAATATACTCTAAAATATGTATATATAATATTTTATTTTTTTAAAACTAAATTTTGAGTTTTATAAATATTCAATCTTGAATTTTATTTTTATTTTTAATAAATGATGTTATTTTTAAGTATTTTAAATTTTTTTAATGAATTTTATCATATTTATTTTTTATTTAATACTTTTTAAGTGTTTATTAAAAAATAAATAAATTTTTATAATATATGTCAATTTTTTATTGGACTATCCAAATAAATAAAATTGTTAAAAGTTAAAGGGTAAAAGCGGCATTTAAATTTAATAATTTAATAAAAAAAAGGGTAAAATGAACAATTTATACTATATGTCAGGTTTGACCGTCAAAATTTTGGTCATAAAGATTAAATTAACGTATTTTGAAAAAATTAGGGACCGTGTGAGTTAAAAAAAGTAAAAACAGATCAAAAAGTGATATTTTTAATACGTTAGGTTTCAAATTGATAATTATTTGAGGTACTTAGTTTTAGTTATAGTTTAAGTAAAAGTACGATTTCATTCCAATACGGTCAAATATCACGTATTTCATTACAATTTATACTATTTTAAATTTAAAAACTAAAGAATACCAAAATTTATCAATGAATTTTAAATTAACAAAATTAAAAATAGTAAGTAATTGGAGCTGAGCGGAAGAAGCTGGTGGTTTCCTGTTTTGGTAGGATAGTAGAATTCCAGGATTTCAGCCTCTTTTTTTTATTTTCTAATTTTCCAATTTTAACAAATTAATTAATTAGTCTTTAATTTATTAACAAGAAATTTCCTATTTACAATCCAATTCTTTAAGCAGATAGATTTTAAGTGAAAGTGTAAATATCTCATTAATAATTCCTTCTTCGACGAGGAATACCAATTAGGAAACAGTACACAAATAAAAAACTGAATCCATTTACACAAAGTCTTCCTTAACAACACAAACACAAAGAGAGAATTTCCAAATTTGTATTGCAATCAAGTGGGTGATTTCATCATGAAGACATCAACGAAGTCTGCGATTTTGAAGAGGAGGGCTTACATCAAGCATTGGCTGCAAAAGCTTCACTCTTCTTCTTCCTCTTCTTCCAATGAGTGTAAACGGTTTCTGGGTCGTGGAAGCTTCGGTTCCGTTTACTTTATTCGAAGAAAACCATCCACAACGACGGCTGGTTTTCCGGAGGAGATGGCTGTGAAAACTGCAAAAGTGGCTGATGCTTGGACTCTCAAGTTAGAGAAACAAGTTCTTTCTAAACTTACAGCGAGCCCGTACGTAATAAGATGCTATGGAGACGGAGAGACCATCGAAGAAGAAGGCGATGATATATACTACAACTCCGATGGTAATGGTGATCAGAAGATTTATAACTTGTTTCTTGAATTCTGTAGCGGTGGAAGCCTGTACGATCACATCAAGAAATCGGAAAACAGGTTGCTTGCATGCCAAGTTAAGTCTTTTACTAGAGATATCGTTCGAGGGCTTGTATATATTCACAGCGAGGGCATTGTTCACTGCGATATCAAGCCTGATAACATCCTCCTTGTTCCTGCTGGTGGAAACGATCATCATGATGGTGGGGGGTTCGTCGCAAAGCTTGCAGATTTCGGATTGGCCAAGAATATGTTGCTTGAGGATGAAGAAAGTCCTTCTATGAGAGGGTCTTATCGATACATGGCACCGGAGTTGGTGAAGGACAAGTGCCTGACGTTCACGGCGGATATATGGGCACTTGGGTGCGTGGTGGTGGAGATGATGAGTGGAGAACCGGCATGGGGTCGTGGTTTGAGTAAAGACGAGCTTTTCAACCTCATTGGTTATAGTTCAAAAGTGCCTGAAATTCCTGACAACGTCTCAGAAGATGCGAAAGATTTCCTGAGTAAATGTTTTATCAGGTGCGAGTTTTTCAGATGGAGTGCTCAAGAGTTAATTCGACACCCTTTTCTGTCTGAATGGTGATTCTTGCAATTAATATTGGATCGCAACTAGTAGTAGTGTAGATGTAATATTTGTAATTTGATTCATTAATCGTAATACTTGCCTACTGATGTCAGCAATTTTTCTTGTAGTATTTGATTTATGATTTTATTAATTTTTCTTTATGATCATGAATCAAATACTTGTAATTTTGATTATTAAAACTTTCTGCTCTGCTCCTGTTGAAGATTTTGTTCAAGGCACAATACATGTCATGTTATATGACAATTATACAAGTAAGACTAGAGAGTGTATTAGGCATTCATTTAGGATCTGAGTACCTTCAAAAGTCACAAATAATCTATTAATCTTGTAATTTGTATAATAATATTTTCTAATAGATAAAATCTTTAGTATGTTTACTTCATTCATAATATATATCACACCATATGAGCAATAAATAATATATCAGACCACGAGATGTGTACTTGCCTCTTTCTTGGTCACTCACCAACATAGGAAGATAAGATAAAAATTTCAGCTATAATTTTGGTTTTCTATAATGAACATTTGTTACTTTTATTCTAATGTTTATTATTGGCAATTTTGGATATGTATATGGAATAAATTTATTTAGGGAAAATTACACTCAACTCCCTTAGTTTTGGCATTGATATAGCTGAAAAAAACAAATAAAAAAAATGAAGAAGACAAAAAGCAGCAGTTGGGACTTCGGGGTGGTCCTCTCTCCACTTGTTTTGTCCACAACATAAAATCGTTTAATTTGCTCCTCTGCTTCAATTCTCATTATCCTGAACAAACCCCACCAGGTATCACTCCCTCTGCAACACTTCTCAGTCCAATTTTTCAATTTTTTTTTTGTAATTGTAATGGCTTCTTTGAAGTTGGTGTCCACCTCATTGGACACAACAACGGATTCGAGGAAGCTCAATTTCACTGCAAACCCACCTCAGTTTCTTGATCAATGCTCCGTTTTTTCACTCACTAGTTGTGTTCATTTCACTAGGTCTTGTATAGTCACTTCTTTGAATAGGGTCCAGCATATTAATGTCTCTCCTTCAGAGACTGAATTATCTAATATTAATGAACCAACACGAATCGAGGATGACAATAATTTGACCAAAAAAAACCTGTTTGATGAACAAAAGTCGAATTTTTCACGGAAAGTTAAGAAGAGGAGTTATGGTGAGAAGAAAGGGATTGGAAGAGAGTTGGATTTGAATTTTAGTTTTAGAAGGAATTGTAGTGAAGAAGAAAGAGAGTATTTTTCTATGAGGGATGGTGAATTGGATGTCGATTACTGTGCTGTTGGGGCTCACTTGAACTTAGAGCAATGTAATGCGATCTTGAAACGGCTTGAGAAGTGTAGTGATAGCAAAATGTTGAGGTTTTTTGAGTGGATGAGGAGCAATGGGAAGTTGGAAAAGAATTTGAGTGCTTATAATTTGGTTCTTCGAGTGTTTGGTAGGAGAGAAGATTGGGATGCAGCGGAGAAAATAATATGGGAAGCGAGTAGTAATTTGGGTGGTGAGCTAAATTTTCAGGTTTTCAATACTCTTATTTACGCGTGTAGTAAGCGTCGCCATGTGAAGATGGGTGCGAAGTGGTTCCATATGATGTTGGAATGCTCAGTTCGGCCGAATGTTGCGACCTTTGGCATGCTCATGGGGCTTTACCAGAAGGGTTGGAATGTTGAGGAGGCAGAATTTGCATTTGCCCAGATGAGAAATTTTGGAATTGTGTGTCAATCTGCCTACTCGTCAATGATCACAATTTATACCCGTTTGAATTTGTATGAAAAAGCAGAAGAGGTTATTGGTTTGATGAGAGAAGATGAAGTGGTTCTGAATTTTGAGAACTGGCTGGTTATGCTTAATGCATATAGTCAGCAAGGAAAGTTAGAAGTGGCTGAACGGGTACTGGTCTCAATGCGAGAAGCTGGTTTTCCTCCAAATATTGTTGCTTACAATACATTAATTACTGGATACGGGAAGGCGTCCAATATGGATGCTGCTCAACGCTTATTCCTGAGCATCCGAAGTCTTGGATTAGAGCCGGATGAAACAACTTATCGCTCCATGATTGAAGGTTGGGGTCGAGCCAGCAATTATAAGGAGGCAGAATGGTATTATAAGGAACTGAAGCGGATGGGTTACGAGCCCAACTCATCCAACGTATACACACTAATAAATTTGCAAGCCAAACATGAGGATGAGGAGGGTGCTGTTAGAATTCTTGATGATATGCAGAAGATGGGTTGCCAATATTCCTCCATCCTCAGTACTCTTTTGCAAGCACATGAGAGGGCTGGAAGAATCGATAAAGTGCCACTCATATTAAAAGGGTCTTTCTATAAACATGTTTTAGTTAATCCAACTTCTTGCTCCATTCTGGTTATGGCTTATGTGAAACATGGATTGGTAGATGATGCTATAAAAGTCTTAACGGAAAAAGAGTGGAAAGATCCAGCTTTTGAGGATAACTTGTACCATTTGTTGATTTGCTCATGCAAAGAGTCGGGTGATCTTGAGAATGCTGTGAAGATATACTCTCAAATGCCTGATTCTGATGACAAGCCAAACTTGCACATCATGTGCACAATGATTGATATTTACGGTGTGATGGGTCTATTTACAGAAGCAGAGAGAATTTATCTGAAGCTGAAATCTTCAGGAATTGGCTTGGACATGATTGCCTTTAGCGTTGTTGTAAGAATGTATGTGAAAGCTGGATCTCTGAAAGATGCTTGCTCCGTTCTAGAAACAATGGAGCAGCAGGAAGAGATTGTTCCAGACATATATCTATACCGTGATATGCTCCGCATTTATAAACAATGTGGCATGCTGGATAAGTTAGAAAATCTGTACTACAGAATCTTGAAGAGTGGTATTGCTTGGGATCAAGACTTGTACAATTGTGTCATAAATTATTGTGCTCGTGCTCTGCCCAAAGATGAGCTTTCTAGGATTTTTGATGAGATGCTTCAGCGTGGATATTCTCCTAATACCATTACCTTCAATATCATGCTTGATGTTTATGGAAAAGCCAAGCTTTTTGGGAAGGTTAGGCAGTTGTTCCGGATGGCGAAAAAACTAGGTTTAGTGGATGTAATTTCTTACAATACTATTATTTCTGCCTATGGTCAAAATAAAGACTTGAAAAATATGGTATCAACTGTTAGGGAAATGCAATTTGATGGGTTTTCGGTTTCCCTCGAAGCCTACAATTGTATGTTGGATGCCTATGGGAAAGAGGGTCAAATGGATAATTTTAGAAGCATCTTGCAGAGAATGAAGGAATCGAGCTGTGTTTCTGATCACTATACCTACAATATTAAGATAAATATCTATGGAGAGCAAGGATGGATCAATGAAGTCGCTGGTGTGCTGACAGAACTGAAACAATATGGGCTTGGTCCTGATTTGTGCAGCTATAACACGTTGATAAAGGCATATGGAATAGCTGGCATGGTCGAAGATGCTGTTGGTTTGGTCAAAGAAATGAGAGAGAATGGTACAGAACCTGATAAGATAACATACACCAATTTGATCACTGCACTGAAAAGGAACGATAAGTTCTTAGAGGCTATTAAGTGGTCCTTGTGGATGAAGCAGATGGGTGTCTAAACTACACGGAGCTGCTCTATATGACCTTCATGGTGTTCTGCCTTCAGTGACTCTACGCAACTGAAAGACCTTGCGATCCTTTCTCAAAAGTATTCAAATTCCACTGCCATGGTACGATAACTGATATTAGTAAAAGCAGTGCTGCTAATTTATTTTTCCAGTCATTATTCATGTATATGATAACTGACCCAGACACACCTTCGATTTTAGTAGCTTTCGATCATCATTTTGGAGAGAACGGTCATCTTGTCTTTAGATATTCTTATAGCTGTATGAAAATATGTTTTGCATCAGATTTGTTTTTCGGTCTTGCATAGGTGGCCCTATTAGGCATATTTATAAAATTTTCACCTTCTTTACTAGCTAAAATTTTTTGATAGTTCGCTACATTCAGGTTTGACTGACATCTGCTCTTGGTTTCAAGTTGTAAAGAGATTCTGTGCATCCCGCAACTGAAATCTGCAGTAAGGAAAATTGGTGGCCAGGTGTTCAGCATTCAGGCAGATGTCTTGCTCACCGAAACGATACGGAAGAAAAAAATTTTGTTTTGGAGATTCTTGATGGTAATTAGCTTGCTGCTTGGAACTCAAATGACTAGGCAGGTCCACAGATTCCATCCTGCATTCCTGCTCCGGTTCCACCACAACTTCTAGCTTTGGGACAAGCATTATGTTTTGTCGAAAATGATATGCATTTCTGATGAAACAGTTCAATTTGTGCCTGCAGCATATTTTATTCAGTTTTGGGATGTCTTGTGTACAGGTAGTTTTGAATGTACAAAACCGAATTGTTAATGGACTTCTTCATTTGCCAAAAAATATTATGTTCTAAGTTTCACATGCAGGGTTGATATTTGAACTAAAATGATCTATTATAAGTTACAGAAATGTCTGTATAAAATTACAAAAATAACACCAGTATATTACAAAAGTCGTTCCCATGCTATAATGTTACAATGTTTCTTTTTTTTCCCCAAAGAGACAAGAATAAAAGAATAAACTAAATCACACAATTTTCATTCTATTTTCAAAGATGATACATAGTTTGCCATTACAAGCTAGCAGATTACAGACGTCATGGGGATAGCAGAGCTGCTAAATTCTACATATTGAAAAGAATAATAAAATCGTCGAGATATCTGATGATCAGATCCCCTACAGCAAAAACTAAAAACCTTGCTGCAAGATTAAGCGGAATATCTACTTGGCCTCCATAAAACGCCCCCATGATGAAAATTCTGGTGTTTATTCCCATCTGCGCTCAAGTTCTTCACTTGTCTCCGAATAGGCCACCTGGGTGGTCATCCTTTGGGCAATAAACAGGTGTTTCAGAGTCTATCTTAATCACCAAAAGATGATGCTGCAGAGCCTTTTCAGGACCATAGACTTGCCATAAGCTGTAGGCATTACAGTTTTGAATACCTACCTGGCTGGTTGTCAGCCCATCACAAAAGTTATCTTATGTTTTTATTCTGACCTCAACTTTCTGTACAATTCTGCATCAACTTCTCTTCATCCGAGACGTGATGATTCTTTGGCGGCCAAGAAGATAACTGTGCCCTGTATCTTTAAGGTATATGACTCACTCTACCTAGTTTGTGAAGAATCAGTTGAAAAAGTATGGAGACTTGAGAACCTCTTTTAAGTCAAAGTCGCCTCTCTCTGGTAGAGAAGGAAATGTCAAAGTTGGATATGATGTTTGGAAGCTCTCAAGCAACTGGCACAATCAAAATAAATAATGACACTGTCAGTAAAATAAATGACCAAAAAGAACTGCAAGTAATTCTAAGACCAAGGCAATCACCATTATAACAATGTTCTGTGTGCAATTATTATGTAAAATAACTTTCAAATGTTGTTCTAATTGAAGTCAAAATGGAATTCTGCAATTGCACAGGTTCGTTACAAAAAAGCCATGCAGGATTTTTTTTTTTTTCCAAGTAAATTCGACACAGAAACATTCTTATGAAGCGACACAGCTTACCACTTAGTTAAAACTTCAATTTATTTTCTCATGGCAAAGGGCATGATTAAAGAATCCCTAAGCTACCATCATTGTTATTAAAGTCATTCTTCCTTTCACAGTTTGACATGCTTCTACACACCCAAAAATCTTCACTCTGGAGGCTCTCTTTTTATCATAGAGAAACTCCGTCATATAACTTACATTTTCGAGTATTGGCATGTCGTATAGTTCCACAAATTTCTCCCGCAGTATCTGATTCATCTGGTCCACATCACATGCGTGTGTCCAGAAGGAGTCATGAACCCCTGAAAACAGATTTGTTAGACAAGAACATGGAATTTTATAAATTGGAAAATACTTTTCAAGACCATTCAGCTCCCAAAATCACCTCACAATTGGCATACAAAGAAGGATTTAAATATCAATATCTCAAAGTACATTTAGATGCTCCAAGAATTATCTTACCATTCAACTTGAATAGCTGTTAATGTTACTTTGATGGTAATTTTTTAATTAATACTACACCACATGACATAGGATCGAGGTATCAGAGCCTTAAAGCACATTAAAGTTCAATCTAAAAAAGCATAATGATTTAGATGGAGTTCCAATGTACATGAGTGGAGACCCATAAAACAGTGGGTAACTAGTTCAACTGTTAAAATTTCTTATTGTTGTATAAAAGATCTTGATATCAAACTACTCTCACACTAGGGTTTGTAAAGGAGGAATAGGATAGAGGTGGTATCAAAAACAAGTCAACGACACACAAGGAATGACAATGAATGAGAACAATATTTTACTTTAATGTCACTTTTCCGAAAACATCCAAAAAGATGTTTTAAACTGCTTGTTCCTAGTTTATTGAATAGGATAAAGTACTCTCTACAGGGTACTGGAAAACAAACCTGCAAAATTTAAGCCAGCATCTCTGCAGGCAACAGCAGTCATCATCATGTGAGAACCGTCCAGTGAGTGCACAAAATTCGGAGGAAATGCAGTTCGCTGCTTCCTAACCTCTACCTGGAAAATTGCCATAAAAATGAGTTTGGGTGACTGCACAAAAACCTGAAGCAAACATTATCTTAGGGCTAGCCCATAACATATGCTTACCGAGTCACCATCCCGCTGCAAGGCCAAAACCTGGAGAGATGTTCTTACCTGCAATCACAGGCTGAGTTCAGTAAAACCATATTACAACAAAAATATCTGAGCAGACTGGATGTTGAAAGAGTATATCTTTGGTCAGGTCATAACTTATCACCTTCCAAGGAATTTCCTTGTCCTCACATAAAATAAAAAAATTACATGTACATAAAAATAAGGTCTTTCTACTTTTTTAACTCCAAGTACCTAGCTTTACATAATAGGAAGCCAATTAGTGACCTTCACAGATTACTTCAAGACCAATAACAGATACATATGGGGAAAAACAAATCCATTTTGCTACTCAGGTGATTCCATGTGGAGGTGATAACTTAACTTTCAAGCCTAACAGAAGCTAACTCTCCAGCCGCATAACAAGACTCTAAAAGCAAGATCACTAAATATTCAATATTCAGTGTTTCAACACAAGGAATTCTCCCCCAATGCATAGACCTTGAATCTAAATACTTAATTTATTAAATCTCTACCAACATCCCCTCCTATTTGACAATTTGTCGTCAACATTGTTCAACAATACCCTCTGCCGCCAGCATAGAACATATGCATTCTTTTTACAAAGGTTGGTAATTCTATCTGACAGGAGGTGAGTAGTCGCATCAGTGGTGAAAGCATCAGTATGGATATTATTTCATTGGAGAAAATCTAAATTACAGTGACAGTTTTCAGATGATAGTATGCAAATAAACTACTCCTGACAAAGTTAAAACTCACAAGATGCCGTTCACTTTTACAGTAGGGTTGCACCACAGGAAGACCTAGGGGAGTGGTCCACCGGACAGGTTGATTTTCCGAAGCAACAACCTGTACAAGTTTCATAATCAAATTTAGCAGAAACAGATCAATGTATTTGATCACTTGACAGGAAATACAATCTTCAAATAATAACATAAAGGAGTGCCTTAAAGCGAAAATTTAAACTTGAGAAGAATAAGAATACAAGATGACATGACAAAAACTAATACCTTTGCACAATCACCAAGCCATCCCATTATGCCGCGAGCAGCTTGGAATATCTCTCCAAGGGCTGTCAATGTCACCTGCATAAAAAACAAAATTTGAACTTGAGAATAAATCCATGTTTAAAATAGCAAGAATAGTTTGTCATAGCTCTAGCCCCTAAGTATATGATTTGACACATTAGAATTAAAAATCATTTGTTATGGTAGTCTAGAAGACTAGAACAAGGCACATAATTAATGCAAAAAAAAAAGGCACATAACCAAATAATCTCAATACCAGAAAAGGCTAGAAACATAATTTTGAGCACATACGTTTTCCTAATTGTAACCCTCAATTTTAGGTTTATTAATTCTTTACTTTTAATGAATTTTATATTATACATTAAAAACAATTTTGAATTTTATTTCTTTTTACATGTGGTGTTAATGATGAAGAAGAGACAAAATACAACTCAAGTTTAATTTGTCAACAAACTGAACCAAAATACGTCTAACTCATTGGTTTACATGAAAAAAAGTTTTTCCGAACTTCCTTATTAAATCTGTTAAGCAGCTATTTTTTTTCAATTATTAGAAAACAAAAGTATATTAAGAGAAAGGGAATACACAGAAAACGAGTTTGATCACTAGGAAGGTGATCAACCCCCAACAAGAGATGGCTGCCAAATTGAAATTGACTGCCACTAATTGCTAGCTTTCTTCTCTTTCTATTGGCCAATTAGGCTTCAATTATATTGCAAGAGCTGTGGTTCAAATTGGCATGTTGATGCATGTACAACTGCTCAAATTAATCCAACTGTCTCAACTTATTTCTTAAGGAAGTCAAGTCAAACTTTTCTTCTTCATGTAAAACCATGTGTAAGATGTATTTTGCTCATTTGTTGACAAATTCTAACCAAAATTTGAACTGTATTTTGTCTCTCCTTCATCCATAACACCACCTTTATTGAAAAGAATAAATTTCAAACTTTAAAATTTATTTTTAATCTATTTTATCTCAAGGAAAAAAATCATCAAATAAAAGAACTAATAAGCTTAAAATTGAGGATTATAATTATGATAAAATATGTGCTTGAACACATATTGCAAATCTCAACTGTCTACTGAAATTTTCCCAACTAAGAAGTCCAATAAAGTTTTTCATTTCTTTCCTGAATAAAAGTTGCCACGATTACGAACTCAAAGTTCACAAGCTTACCTTAGCAGCATAGCAAGCTGCAGCAAACAGCACTTTATCATCAGTAATATGACCCTTTTCCTCTAATCTTCTTTTTATTTGCTCACGTGCCCCCACAAAAGTGACACCATACACTGAGGTCATCACAGTCTGTTTCACCAATTTCCGATCTATCTGAAATATTGCAAAAAATCGAAGAGTCATTTAGAGAAGTCTAAACAAAAACCACACCTAAGCACCTTGAAAGACAGACAGACCTGATCAATTAGAATTTTGGCCAATGCAGCATGTTGATTTTTATCAGGATCCTTGTTACTGTCCCTCTTCATGATATCATGAACCCTGTCCAACAGAAAGTCACTCTGTCTCATGTCACATCAATGTACAAGAAGATAGTAATTAATTAGAGAAAACAATGCCAAAAGAGAAAGTCTACAGATAGAGCATAAGAAATTGGTTTGAAACAAAAAGGGGAAATAAGAGGTGTGTAGACAGCATGTCAGTATGGTTAAAAGGATATAAAATTTTCAAGCTTCCAGAAACAAGGTTATCTTGTCAGTTACACACCTCTTGAAATTAATCTGTCTTTACACACATTTTACACCTTGAGTAGATGAAAGTCTTTTCTATTCATTTTTTGCTTTATGTATTACATTTTTAATCATGTTTCTCATTTCCATATTATACTTGAATTTTTGTTTATTGAACTACTATCTATCCATGTCTGACTACAAAATAAAATAAAACAATGTGTGTTATGTTTCTCTGATTAACTGTTCCACTGTGCTCCTGAATTCAGTTATATTACTGCATCCCTGAACTTTATTGATTGTTTTCCTTTTTCTTTTCCCCTTTTGTTTAAAGAATATGGTCCTATAAGGAGCTAAGGGAAAATGGATTAGAGGTAGATCCAGAGCACTTGATTTATAGCTCCACTGACTTGAAATGACCAATGTTATATATTCCATTGTTCTTCCTTTTTGTCTTCAGCATCTGTCATCATTTTAATAATGAACAAGTGAGATACCAATGATTAGATTATAAGCTCATAAGGTATATCATACCTCACAGCTATTTCTGTGTAAACATCAGCTGGTTTTTCACTGGCTAGTAAGTTAACTGCAGCCGCTTCTAACTGAGAAAGCAAAATGAGTTCTTAAATTCCTTCTCCCATCAAGTTAAAAAAGAGTAAAAAGCAAAATTAAAATATCAAATCACTCAGCACGGAAGTCAAAATATACACGCATACAACAAACTTACACTGTCTCTTCCCAAGGCTGCATAATGTTGTAGGCCATTGCACGAACCATCCTTACACAAGGAGAAAAAAAAGAAAGGTACTCGGTTAGAGTTCGAAAAAACAAAAGGAAAAAAGATACGGAACAACTAAGCTTTTAAAAGAAAAAAAGTACTGGAACTGCTTTGAAAGGTAAAGGAAGATTGAAAAGGCATAAGTTTGTGATATATGTAACGAAACCATTTAATAGAACCTAATAACAAGGGGGTGATATAAAATAAGGTGCGAGTACAAAAATGAGCACATATGCACATGTGAAGAGAAATTGCAAAACTTGAACTACTCATGGAGAAGATTGCATGTCTGCACAACACAGTTTGCAGCTTTGTCAGAGATTTGCTGCCCAAATGTCCATCTAATTGGATGGTCTAAAATAACTGTAATTTTAAAGAAGCAGAAAGATTCAAAATTTCTTAACTATAGCAACTTGGCGAAGAAGGTGATAACTAATTAAGATTCACAAAAATTGAATTTGGTCCCCAAGCACAAGAATTGAATTCCTACTTAGACGTTGACTGGCTGCTATCCCTACAAGAGCATCGACAAGCAAATAGGCTTCTCAACAAAATTTCCCCTTAGCTACTCAAAGGCCATGAATAAAGAATTTACCTGATGTACTGGCAAGTGAGAGATGGCAGTATATGGTGATGAGCTCTTTAACGCTTCTGACAAATTAATACAAGCAGCTAAGCACTGGAAAGGATCTTCAGCCGATAACCACCATTGGCTTCCATTAATAGGATTTTCTGCTGAATCAAATATATCATCCAAATGATTATCCACAAAAGCCAGACGCCCATCATGTGAAAGCTTTTCAACACCACCTGAATACAGGTTTGCTAAATGTATCTTCAGCCAACTTAACCCAGACTTCCCTAATGGACGTCCTTCGGCAAATTCAAGAACTCCTCGACAGATATCAGAACTTAGATGATTCAGATGTGGATGCATTGGGTATGCGCGTCCTCGGAAATCAAGATTGTGAGGATAGTAAAAACCTTCCTCATTTTTCATTCTCCGAGCCACCTATCTCAAAATAAGTTAGTGCAACATCCAGGCTCACAAAGTTAAACCTTAAAGAGATCATGAACAATAATTATAAAGCCATAATTTAAGTCACCAAGCAAATAGCATTAAGGTTCCTGATAGCCCAAACTTATTTTGCTCTCCTAAAGCCAACCCAAAGTTCATATTATCCCAACATCTAACCAGCATCAAATTGAATTGGAAGTCACAGATTGATGTACCTGGGATAGGCACAGCACAAGACTAAGGACTACACTAGCTTAAAGGTTGGACTCATTATCATCTCATTTCTACAAGGAAGTCCTTGGGTTACTAGATGTTGCAGAATATTGTAATAGGATATCTAATAATCTTGGAAGAATGGAGATTTTACCGAAATCTTAAGTTCAGTATCACATCGTTGAGAATGCCTCTCTTGGTTAATTTTCTTTGCCTTTCTCACACTCCATTTCCACTTCTGAACTTCTGTCAAGTCCTCAGAAGATGGCTTCTCTGGTAAGGGAATCTAAAAGTCAAAGAAGCAAGAGACAGGAAAAATCAAGTCATCATAAAATACCAGAAAATTCATATACCAAGCAATAAAAGTTCCTACCAACAGCAAGTCCTGAACTGATAAGCCAAGGATTACTATCGAAAAGGATCTTGATTGAATGATCCCTTAGATTAGGAGTTCAAAAAGATTGGTGGGTTGAGAAAAGGCCTGATATTCATATTTTTTAAACATAAATCGAATAACCATTTTCTTATGGTGCCACTTCAGATAATCTAGCAATATAGCAGACAATCAGGGGAAACTTTTGCATCAAACTTTTTTGGTTGAAACAATGTTGGTTTTGAACAGTTATATTAAATGAGAGAGCCTTCAGAGTTCAGATTGCAGGTGACGACAACAAGCAAGAGTGACATGCTAACACCTGCAATCTAGCTGTTGTCTGTGAAGTATTTATGTATTATAGTACCAAAAAGCAGAACATGAATAGTTTCTTCACAAGCAGAATTTATATCTGAGTCCTGAGATGAAATTTGTTATGTGCTTACATCCTTACGATCAACTAAGCCTGCAATATTTCCCCCACTAGCCCAAATGCTCTCCAGCACACTAAGTACTCTTCTATTCACCCTCCATTTGGTGCTTCCAAGTGTATCCAGGGCCTGTTCATATGTCAATCCAGGAAAAGAAACACGACGTCAAACTTCATCTTATAGAGTAGAAGTTAGATCAAGAATAATGGAGAGAAGTAATTAATATCAAGCTTTGAGTGACTAAATGGGAAAGAAAATGGATAGAAATTAAGGGGTGGTTTTTTTTTTTTTTTTTTTTTTTAAGACTAAATAGACCTGAAATTTTGTAGGAATTGAAACCTAAAACTTGAATGATTTTTTTTTTTTTTCGTTAGACGACTAAATCAAGTGTTAATTGTTTGTGTTTTTTAAGATAGAATCATCTGAAAACAAATAATTAGACATTTATACCCTTGAACTACTTATTACAATACATTTTAATGTGTTATTATACTAACAACTAAAAAACAAATATGTTCATAAAACGTAAACCAAAATTATCTAAATATTGATAATATTTCATGAATAATTTTTTTTTTTATTGATAACAATAGGTACAACATTATTTTATTTAAGTATAAATATAATATTTTATAATTCAAAATTAAATATATTCCTTTTAATTTATAAAATAATATATGGTTAAATTTAATGTACTAAACAACCAATTTATTAGCAGCATATAAAGATTGAAAATTTGTACGATACATAATTGAGATAAAATTAGAAATATTTTAAGCTTAGGAGGATAATTTTGAAAGAAAACATTTTAAATACAATCCAATGATTTGGTGTTAAGTGATAAGTTATGATATCGAACTTTTTATTTTAAATTGTATTTTATAATTTTTTAGTTGTTTGGTAAATTAGAAACAAATAAAAACAACTTAATACGTCTAATTCAGACTTATTAAGTGATAAAACTATAATCCTCCAACGCCGCCAACCCGCGCCTTATACATATCATTGTCATATACTTTATCGTCTAAATTCTTACATAAATGATAAGCATAAGAAGAGAATGGTTAATGCACAAATTGAACATACAGCCTAATAAGGTAGCCTTTAGGGTTGTATTAGGAAGTACGGATACTTCAAAACCCTCACGTATCATACTCGTATCCGTGTCGGATACGCCAATACGCGAGGATACGCGTATCCGTTGACCAAAGAGGATGTTTGACCAGCGGATACGGCGGGGATACGTGGGGGATACGGGGAGGATAAGGCGGGATACGTGGGGGATACAAATAGGATACGGCTGGGGTCGTTTTTCCAGGGTCAGTTTATAAATTAAAAATTATAGGGTCAAAAATGAAATTTAAAACTTTGTTAATGAATGAAGTTATTTTGTTAGAACTTAAGAATATGTTTTATGACTATATTTTTATTTCAATGATGTTTTATGAATTGACTAGTTTTTTATGATGTTTTATAAATTATGTTTTATGAATTGTCTAGTTTAATTATGAATGAATGAAGTAATTTATATTTTAAATATAAATATAAAATATATATATTATTTTAATTGCCGTATCCTAATTTTTTGAGATTTGCCGTATCCCCGTATCATCCCGTATCGTATCCCCGTGTCCGTATCCGTATCGGTGCTTCTTAGGTTGTATATTGATCCAAAGGATATTAATTCATTCCAAAATATTAATTTCTAACATGGTATAAGAACGGGATTGATCTAGCGGGATTGATACAATTTAAAATTTTCAAAAAACTCAGCCAAAATGGAAACTCAAAATCTCAACTCAGTCCAAAAGGCAACTCAAAACCTTGGCCAAAAATAGGCAACTCAAAATCTCAACTCAACCAAAAAGGCACACAAAGAGATCAGCAGAAAAATAAGACGGCAAAAGCAAACCCCACTAACAAGTGAGGGGAGTGTTAGAAATCACGTGTGACAACAAAATTCCATATTGGAAAGTAAGTTTAAGAAGAAATGGTTAACCTCAGTTTAAGAAGAAATGGTTAACACATGTAGTATACTTGCAACCTACTAAGCTGGATTTTTGGTTTGTAGATAAATTCAATGAATAGTAACTCCTTCAAAAATATTTATTTATTTTCTCACAACTAATAACAGATGATGACATACTACCAAACTCTAGCTAGCCAAGTCGAAATAACTCAACCCTAAAATGTAGCCATGCTCCCCTAAGTCCATAACTAGTCATTCACATACATTCACTAATATCTTTTTTATACTTATTACAGATTACTTCCTTTTCCCTTTTTCGTCAGCTAGCTACAGAAGAAGCCAGCTATTCTTAGATGAATAGCTGAAATTAGATTGTTAGTGAATCCAAAACAAATTATACTAGCTAAGCCATACAACAATTTTGGCCCTGACCTATAACCAGAAGTAAAAATATGAAAATAAGTAAAAGATGGAACTTCAATATTTCTTTACCTCAAATAACTCTAGCTAGTAGCCTAGTAAAGTTGAATAAACTCAACCCTAAAATCTAGACATGCTCCCATATCTAGTCATTCACATACATTGACTACTATCTTTTTTATACTTATTACAGATTATTTCCTTTTCTCTTTTTCATCAGCTAGCTACAGAAGAAGCCAACTATTCTTAGATGAATACTTGAAATCAGATTGTTAGTGCATCAGAAACAAATTATTACTAGCTAAGCCACTCAACAATTTTGGCCCTGACCTACAACCAGAGGTAAAAATTAGAAAATAACTAAAAGATGGAACTTAAATATTTCTTTACCTCAAATACTTTCTTCATAGATTCCCTACGAACAGTCTTAAGTGCATCTTGCTGCTTCCTTGATCCATGAGTACGCATGACATAAGAAGGTAAGAATAAATAGCCACCCTTGTCATACCTGCAAGAAATTCAAACTGGATTTAGAATAAAAATATCAAGGATATGAGGCAGTTATTGCAGTCCACAATCAAATTCTATTTATTTGACATTGGTTTATCATTTATCACCTTCCATATATGATATATCTAAGTCTTATTTCTATAAAGATCAATATATTTATCCTACTTTTAAGAAGAAATGAGAGTTTAGGAGGAAACATCATAGGCTTGTTGACTCTTAATAGCTACTCATGATGCCAGATTACGTCACACATTTTCTATAGACCATACCCTTGCCATTTCTTTGGAGGTATTAACATTGGCACATAAGGAATCATCATATGCTTTACCTGCATAAAAAGAAGCATAATATTAGTTGACTATTGAATATCAACAAACAATGCATAATCTAACACTTCTATTGCACAGTAGAAATTCATACAGGTTGATAATGGTTTATTTCTAGCAGTAATCAAAAGCTTTGATCACAAATAGTCAAAATCGGGAACAAGAACAGTGCCAAAAAAAAAATGTAGATTCACAATACAAAAAGGAAAAATTATTAAGACTTGAATCTATCTATTAGTTGGTAAGCAAATCGACTTTTCCATGAACTAAGAACATAACCAGAATCAAATCATGTTGAATCCAGATTTAATATAAGCCAACCAAGCATATAACATCACAATAAAGAGATATGGCTTAACTCACAGATCTATCAAGCCCTGCAAGCACTAGCGGATCACATTCTATAACGCCATATTTCTTCGTAATTTTCTGCCTGAAGAACACAACAGATAATTCGGAACAACAACGAAAATAAAGAAATTATACAGAACAATAGCATCACTAAATTATCACCATATAGGTAAATATCACCCCAACAAAGTACAGATAACAAACAAGTCAACAAGTTAACCAACTTTTAAAGTGGCAGTATGCATATAGATAGACAAAAAAGGCTTATTAATTAGAAATTAAGTCTCATCTATCGAGGCAATTCCAACCCAAGAAATGGCCAATGATCAAGTTGCCTAGAAAGAGGTCTATTGGACCATAATTTAGTGGCATAGCTCCAATACCATGAAGAAGAATTGCAGATAGAAAGTAAATAAAGTCTCACCCTGGATGCTTCATTATAATTTTAAATCTATGCCTAAATGCAGGCCGAACATCAGGTGGACTTTCCCCTGCCTGATCAGCTGGATGTTGTACATGAGCCGATTCTACTAATAGCTCTACCAGACGGCTTCCCAGCTGCAAACATACATCAACAGGGAAAAAAAAAATCTAAATCCAAAGATGATAAAATCTCCATGAAAAAAGAAACTGATAATTTCAACAAAGAAGGCACAGGCACAAGCCACAAACCTTAGCCTGTGTATCTCGGCCCCAAGGTTTAATCTCTTCATTTTTTAGCAGCTTCTGCACCTCCATAAGCCTTCTACTTCTAATCATCCCATTAACACGTTTCCTTAAAATCTCCTTCTCCTTACTTAAAACCTCTTGACTATCAGCTGCAATCTTTTTTCTCTTGTAATTCTTAGTTTTCTCCAAGAAACCATGTATCCTAATCTGAAATTAATAAATTAAAACTAAAGCATTATTCATATCACAAATATAGTTTTACAGTCTTTAACATAAATTTCACAAACCTCTACACAAAAAAGCAACAACATCAGAAGAACTAAACACTCACCTCCTGCTCAATAGCCATGCCAATGTGCACTGCGGCCTGGACAAGAAAAACACACCCGTCTCGGTGTGTTGCCATGACCAGCCCCATCATCTTATGCATCACAATAACGGCCATCTTATCCGCAGGCAACAGTTCAATGTGGGGCGCATACGCCGCCTTCTGCTTCTGCTTCTTCGTTCTCTGCACCTTCTGCTCCATAGCTATGGCCTCTCTCAAGGGCTCAAACCACCCCAAAAACAGCCCCTTTATGTGGGGCAGATTCGGGGCCAGCCTTCTCTCTATCATTTTCGCTTCCAGCTCTTTGTATTCATCCACCATCCTCTCCCACGCCTCGGTCTCCTCCCTCACCTGCCTCCTCCTCAGCAAATTGTACTTCCTCATATCCATCTCTCTACACTCCAGCTTGAACTTCGCTTCTTGCTGCTTGATTCTACTGTATAGACCCTTCAAGATTATAGCAGAAATCCAAGGTGGGTCCTGGATAAAAATCCGCCTGCGCGGTTCAAGACACGTAAGCCGTCGACTTTCGCTTCCGGGCACGCCTGAATTCGCGGAATCTTCGAAATTCTCCACTCCCTGGTCGGCAAGCCGGTGGCTTTCGCTTGTGGGTAGGAGCAAATCCGCCGAATTCTCGATGTCTTCGATGAAGTTACCGTGAATGGAGTCGCGTAGAGGGTGGAGCTGAACTGGGTTCGAACGGGAGTTGCTTTTGAGATTGACAGGGAAAGATGAAGAGGAAGAGGTAGGTTTGGTCTTGAAGAAGAAGTTGAGGGTTCTTCTGGTTCTGGCGACGGCGGTGGTGGTTGTCCATGTTGGTGGGCATTGGATTTGAGAGCCGTGGTGGCTCAAGGAGGATGAGGAGGAGGAGAGAGCGGCGGTGGAAGCCAGCGTTTTTGTTTTCGTTGAACCGTATTCGGTGGAGATAAAAGTGTGCTGCCAGTCAGTGTTGAGAGCGGAGGAGAGAACGAAAAATGGAAACCTCTCTAAAACCTCTCTGGTAGATTGTTTGTTGACTGCTTTTGAAGATATTTTTATCTCTCCATCTCGATAGGAAAAAAAAATATAACAAATGATTTAAAAACAAAATTTGATTAATTTTTGTGGTGCTTGTTGAATTATATTTTGTTTTGTGTGACGAACAAATCAATATTTAAAGAAACCAATTTTTTTTGTGCATTAGGTCTTTAGGTGGGATTAAAAGAAAAAAAAAAATAACAATGTTTTAATCCTCTAATGCTTAATTTTCACTGTATACATTTATCAGTATACGTAGATAGTTTTATCCCCTTATTATGGGAGTAGATATCTTCTGTTACTAGAGTAAATATGTGAACCGCATGTTTAGTAATTGATTTCAACAAGTTCCAACAATTATTAACCTTATAATTATATCAAATTAAAAAAAAAGTTTTACACCTCAAGTATTTTGGTAGAATTATAATAATTAATAATGAAATATAAGGTGAATATTGAATATAATATATATATATATATATATATAATGCTTTAATAGATTTTTATTAATGTTATTTTCTTGATAAATTGACCATTAAATGTAATTATTTTTATTTAATTAATTTATAAATTTCGTCCTAACTTTAATAAAATTGGTTAATTTATTTTTATATAATTAGTCGAATTTTAAAAAAATAAGTCAGTACTTCACTGGTTTGTCCCTCACACTAACACCCTTGAAATTGTGAGTTCGAATCGTGTCTCCCTCCCTAAATTCCGAATTAATTGTAATTATTAAAAAAATAAAAACACTAATTTATTTTTTAACAATTACAATTACAATATTAATAACTGTTGGGGGGAGATGCACTAATCATTTGAGCTATAAGTAAATGTGCTGATTTTTAGATTTGTTGATTTAAACATGAAAAGATTTACAGAAATCAAAATATTGTGTATGAAGAAAAAATGTGTACACAGATAAAATAAATAAATAAATAAAATTAATTTTATTGGAAAAAAATTAATTAGACTAATAATTAATAGAAACATATCATTGAAATATTAATTAGACAAATAATTAATAAATTCATTTCAATTAAAATTCTCCCGAAAATGTAGGAGTAGATATGGGAGTTTGTATGGTTTCATAATCTAGCTTTTTATTCTGCTGTTTTTTTTTTTCAGAGTACTTGAGTTTAATTAAAATATTTATCAGCATAAAATATTAAAATAATAATAATAATAAAATCTTGATCATATAATATTATTTTATACTTACGAGTTATGTGTTCATTGATTAGGTTAAGAATGGTGAAATTTTTGATCTGATTCAGAGAAAATCTAAATTCGTAGATATCTCTCATAGTTATGGAGTAGATATTGGTAAAGCAAGATGTTTGACTACTAATGTTTGACGATTTTGCATTCGATTTAAAAAAAAAAATAAAAGGTAAATTATAATAGAGTATCTAGATATTTAGTTATATTATAATTAAATTACGAATTTAGTCTTAATTATACGATAGTACCATTGACTAATTAGTTGATCGCTAGAGTTGACGGTCAACTAATAGTCAAAAGTAATATGATATTAAAAAAGCTGCTGGAGGGTTTGCAAGCTGTATGGGACAGAGGGTACAGAAGGGTGATTGTTGAAATTGATTCTATGGTTATGGTGGATGTTTTGAAGAAGAGGTCTACACCTAACACCCTCTTTTTGGGTTAATTCAGTACTGCCATAACTTGATCTCAGATGAGAACTGGACCTGCAAGTTGCTGCACATATTTAAGGAGTGTAACAGACTTGCTGACAGCTTATCTAAGTTTGGTAAAGATATGGAATTGGGCATTTTTTTTTTGATGAACCCCAGAAAATTTTTTTGGATGATGTTGAAGGAATTGTGATTCCTCGGCAGAGTTCGGCTCTAATTTAGTTTTCTATTTTTTGTTTCTGGGCTTTTTTGCTCTCCCTTGTACCTAAAAAAAAAGAAAGTAACATGGTATTTTTACCATAATTTTTTTTTAAAAAAATAAATGAATCTCCACTTCTTGATGGACGGTGGAGATCATATTGATAAAAAAAATTTAAAAAAACAATTAAAAAAAACAGAAAAATAAAAGAAATTTTGTTATTGGTGGGATGAAGATCCACTCTTCAAATATAGCTTGCGTCATAGTATGGGCCTGGGCACAGCAACTGGAACCTATCAGGCCAACTTTTCTGGTCCACCATATTGGGTTTTATTTAGACCAAGTCATTTGATCAAATCAAACCAGAATAGCCCAATGCTTCATAGCCCGGTTTTCATAAAATCGGTTTATGGGTTGATACCCGAACATAATAAGAGTTATGTTGAAATCTAGAATTTAAATCCGTGAAGAGATTTTCCCGCACTTATTTTTTTAATGAGTAAAACTAGATTCAAACACTCTTCACCGAAAAGGAGAATGAGATACGTAACTAATTCAATTGAGAGTTGGTGTGTAATGTTAAAGTATTGAATTTTTCGTAAAGTATGTAGAGAAGGTAAATATATTCTCAAATGTGCTAATTAGATAAATAACTACTCTGGCCTTTGGTATATATCACCAAATTTATATTTACTTTTACAACATATAGCAATACGCTAGATATCCAAAAAAATTTGTATCCAGTTGGAGTGTCAAATAATTATCCTGATTTACATGTAAATAGTGAGATTATGTTAAAATTATATACATGTGAGTACAATATAATTGCAATTTTAGTTGGGATGCAAAATTGAGATACCTAACATTTACATAAAATAGAGAGGAAGGGGTGGGAAAGTACGCTTATAAGGTATGGAATCCCGCACGTGCACCTATATATATATATATAGTTATTCTCTCGTTAAGGATCCTTATTTTAACCTAAAATGTTGATTGAAATTAGATGATATCCAATCAAGTTTAATGAAATTTGATATCATTTTTTTTTCTATATGATAAGTTCAATAAAATCTACTTGTTAACAAAATTTAAAAAATGTTCAAACAGTAAAACTATTTTTTTTTTTCGATTTTATTAAATATGAAGTATTAGAAAAGGGGGTGAAATATAAGAAAAATAAACAAATAGTTAGCTTAAAGAAAAATTTATAATATAATAATAATAAACATCCAATATTACATTTATAGGCACATCTATTAGTAGTAAAGTGGTTGAGCACTTTCCCTTTTACTTCTGAGATAGGGATTCGAGTCTCACCATTGCCATTTAAATCATAAAGTGTAGGAAGACCCCTCCCTTATAGTGAGAGTTGTCATTTTGAATCGAATTTGTAGCGTTTGATCTCGTTAGGTTCCAATAGATCCCTGATTTAATTGATATTAAATTTAATTATATATATTACATTTATAGAGATTTTAAAGATTTAAGCAAAGACTTGAATGGCCCTAGTAGATCCTAGCTACTATAATGAAAATCTTTTTGTGTTTTGAGTTAGCTTAAAGAAAAAGACATTGGTGCATGCACCGTAACCTCCAACATGAGCAATTTTTTATATATCAATGTAGATTGATTATTAAAATAACTTAATAAGAGAGATTTGGTGGTACCATAATCTAGATATTTCTAGGCCTATTAGCATTATTGGTTACAATAAAAATCTTTAATTAAACAAGCATGTGTTGCCTAATTTTCATGTTACACACTTTCTCCTTATTAGTCAATTATTTGTATTGTTTGTACTTTGCACAATCACATTCATATCTAATGAAAGAAATTAGTACACTTGGTTAGGCCTAAGAAATCATAATCAATTATTTGTTCAAATGCCAAATAGTTGTAATAGTTAATTACAGATAAATAATTCTCTCGTCAATCATAATCTAAGTTTTTTTAATTTAAGTTTTGAATGATCTCATGACACACGTAACCATTAATACATAATTAAGACTTACCATTTTTATTATATCTTTTTATGATTTCTAATTACCAACCATTTTATGTTCTTTAGATTAAAACTTAGATCATAATGAGAGTTTATTTATAAAAAAAAACCCTTATATATAATAATTACTTTACAAATTTCAAATTATTTTTCCTCTTATAATTAATCAATTTAACACACACACACGTATATATTGCAGCCTAAATGCATTGACTTTTTTTTTTCCTTCGTTTTTCATTTTAATCTCCTCACCTTTGTAGTAGGGTCAAAGGCCACATATATATAGTCAAAGGGCCAAAAATTCCATATTAATGTGAAAACTCTGCCGAACATAATTATAAATTTCAACTTTCTCTTTCGTAATTATCTTTTCTACACTTTCATATATGAATTCTTATTAATTTGTCCTATAATAATTGCCAGAACCAACACCAACTCTATCCTGAAGTGCAAATGAGTCCCTCTTATTAGTGTGGTGGTGGTGTTAGTCTAGATCTTTCACAAACTTCGTTTGAGATTGCCATATCGTCAGTGTATAATAAAATACAATTTGATAGTTAAGTTGACAAGATCCACTTTGATTAGAGTTAGCAATCTATCAGTCGCATTACACTTAGATAGGGTTATGTTAGACGCAAGAGAGGACTTGGAGTGAATCCTATAAAAAATAAAAAAGTCTTCGAATTCTCGTCGGTAAATATTAAGATTTCGTTTGGAGGATACATATAATATATTTTTTCTAATTTCAAATAAATACTGATCTTCTTGGAGTATATATATTCGAGGATAATTCTTTTGAAAATGCTTCGCATGTTTTCATATATATATATATATAATCAAAATATATTTTTACATTTAATCATTTGAAAGATGATATTTATAACTTAACCTAATCAAACCTAAGAGCATCTCCAATACTATTATGCATTTGGAGAAAATTAAGTGCTACATAGGACCTATATTGAAAAAGTTAAAAAAACTCTCTCCAATGCAATTATCTAACTTCAATATTAATATGATGTGGCAAAAAAAAAGTTAAAGAATATCGAGTAGAGTTTCTAATTGTAGATATCCTCCTTGATATGCTGACTAGAATTTTTAACTTTTCTCACCAAAATAATTTTAACATTTTCTCAATACATTTAATTATCATATTAAATTGGAGAGAGAATGTGACAAATGGCTTGTGGTGATTGGTTCAAAATTACTATTTAAATATTTCCTTTGGAGAAGTGAATATGCATTTCTATAATTTTTTTGACAAGCTAGATTCATATTATTTAGAAATACTGATGTAATACTATTTAAATATTCAAAAATACATACTTGTATTTTTTTTTTTTTGAAAAAAGAACCAATCTTTACTCAAGCAATAGCTGGAAAAACATCAGTCTGGACCAAAATAACAAACCAATCCGGAAAGAGGTCTTTCCAGTAAAAGGAAGCTCTCAACCTAAGAGCTTCTTTAGCTAAGAAATCCGCGATAGAGTTAGTACATTTAGGAACAAAAGAAAAGGCTGCAACCCTATTATTTAGCAGGGAAAGAATATTCCCGATAACATGACCAACATCACCCCTAGAGATTCAATATCTCTTGCAAAGCTGCACCACACTCAAGGAATCAGACTCAATGAAGAGGGGGAAGAAGGCCAGCTCCAATGCCAAAGAAACCCCTTCAAGGACAGCCCTAACTTCTGCAACCTCCACCGAGATAGAGCCACTACAAAGCTGCGATTTAGCAAGAACAGGAAAGCCAGAATCATCCCTGAAAATTAGACCCAAACCATAACAGCCTAATCCACTAACAACCGAGGCTTCCACATTGAGCTTGAAAGCTCCATCAGGAGGTCTAGACCACAATTGCTTGGGAATCGAGCTGTTGGAAAGAGCAGAGGCAGTGGCGCTCTGGAAATCAGAAAAATAAGCGGAAGCCCTACTTCACAAACAAGGAGAATGGAGAACCATTCCACCGTGAATGGTTTGGTTCCTCAAGCTCCACAGAAACCAGGCAGCCAGGAGAAAAATGGCAGCAGATTCCTTTCCCATACCAGAAACCACCAAGCTCAAGTGATCCATAAACACTCCCACCTTCAGCTTGTTCAGACCTTCAAAGAAAGGGCAGCCCTTCCAAAACCTATTCACCTTCACACAGCTCCATAAAATATGATCAATAGACTCAGAACAAGCACCACAAAGAGGACAAGCATCAAGCTCAATTATCTTTCTACTTTTTAAACAACCCCTAGTAGGTAGGATATTTTTGCAAACCTTCCAACCAAAATTTTTTACCTTGCTAGGAATATGGAGGCTCCACAATGACTTCCACCAAGGATCTGGGCCAGCCGAAGATGAGCCAATATTTTTACCAAAGGCTTCAGCCGCTAGCTTATAGGCACTACGAACAGTGAATTCACCACGCTTGTCATAATGCCACAATAAAGAGTCATGGCATGAAACACTGCTAAGCTGAATACTCAAAATGATTTCAGTTTCCTCCGGAAGAAAAGAACATCGGACCAATTCTTCATTCCATCCCCCTCCAACTGATAACAAACCCGCAACACTAGCCCCTACTGGGAGCACACGAGGCGAAAACACCTTAAAAAGAGAGGGCCTCGGGATCCAAGGATCCTCATACACTGAGATGCTAGATCCATTCCCCACTCTCCAATCAGTACCCATTTTTAGCACATCCCTACCCCACATAATACTCCTCCAAATGAAAGATGGATGGTTACCCACAACCGAATCAAAAAAAGAAGATGAGGAAAAATACCTCGCTTTTAACACCTTCGCAGCCAGAGATGTGGGGGAAGTCAGCAGCCTCCAGCCTTACTTTGCTAGCATCGCACGGTTGAAGGCCTCTACATCTCTAAAGCCTAGCCCTCCACGCTCTTTTGGGACACACAAAAGATTTCAACCCACTCAATGCATCTTGCGAGAACCACCTTTCCAACCCCACCAAAAATCAGCAATCATTCTTTGAATATCCTTCAAAAGGGAGGACGAGAGGCGAAAACAATTCATTGCATAAGTAGGGACAGCTTGCACAACTGCCTTCAATAGTACTTCACGACCTCCTACAGAAAGAAGTTTGTATTTCCACCCCTGAAGTTTTTACCAAACTTTTTCCTTAATATTCGCGAACACATTTTTCCTGTTTTTACTGATAGTCGAGGGGAGTCCAAGATACTTATCATGGCACGAAACTTCCCCAATATTGAACAAAGAACCCACAAAGGTCCTCACAGAAAACTGAGTGTTAGGACTGAAACTAAGAGCGGACTTATCATAGTTCACCGCCTGCCCAGAAGCTCTTTCGTAGCTGTCCAGCACCTGTTTCAGACAACGACAATCGGCCTCATCAGCCTTCACAAAAACCAGACTGTCATCGGCGAATAGAAGATAAGAAACTGAGGGGCAAACCTAGCAACCCGAATACCATGCAAAGAGCCCAGCTGCTCTGCCCAGCCAACATCGCTGAGAGGCCTTCCGCACACAAAAGAAATAGGTACGGAGAAAGAGGACAACCCTGTCTGAGACCCCTTGTAGGTTTAACGGAACCTCTCGGCTCCCCATTAATGAGGAACGAATAGGAAGCCGAGGAAACACAACACATCACCTTTTCTATCCACCCTGAAGAGAAACCCAACTTCTCCATCATCCGTCGCAGGAAGTTCCATTCAACCCTATCATATGCTTTTTACATGTCTAACTTGAGAGTAACCTGACCAACCTTGCCTGATCTCCTCCCTCGGAGAGAGTGGAGACATTTAAAACCAACCAGAACGTTGTCCGAAATTAGCCTCCCAGGGACGAAAGCACTTTGCTGGGGAGAGATAACCTTGTCAAGGACCACCTTCAATCTATTAGCCATCACTTTTGCCACTAACTTGTACACCACATTGCAGAGACTGATAGGCCTAAACTCATTTATACGCACAGGGTTCTTGACCTTAGGAATCAGAACCACGAGAGCCTCACCCATAGACCCAAAACTAGCCCCCTCATTGAGGATGGAAAGCACTGCCCTCACAACCTCTGGGCCCACTTCGGCCCAAAACTTCTGAAAGAAAAGAACTGGAAGACCATCTAGACCCGGGGCTTTGAGAGGATCCATATGTTTCAAGGCCCAAACAACCTCATCCCCTGTAAACACCCTAGAAAGACCCACATTCATCTTATCTGAAACCTTGCCCTCAACGCATGATAGAATTTCTTCCATCGAGCCCGGGTGTTCAACACCAAAGGAAAATAATTAACTGTAGAAATCCACAACCACCCTCTCAATCTCTTCAATCTTATCCCTCCACCTACCGTCATCGCCCATCAGACCCACAATCCTATTCCTACGCCTTCTCTGAGTCGCTTTCGAGTGGAAGAACCGTGTATTACGGTCTCCTTCTTTAAGCCACATAGCACGCGATCTCTGTCTCCAAAACTGCTCCATACGATCATTAATACCATCAATTTGCTGCTCAACAGTAAAGATTCTGCCCGTGACACCCCTATCCTGACTCCTCCCATAGAGAGCTTCCAGCTCCTCCTTGAGAGACCGCAGCTCTGCCAAACTAGCCCTATTCTTCTTTCTATTCCAGTCACCCAGATTCACTGCTACTGCCATCAAGGAATTCTGCAGGGTAGACATGTGATTGGATCCCAGACCCAACCCACAAGCTTTCTACACCAACTCTCTGCACTCAGTATCATCAGCCCAAGCCTGCTCGAAGTGAAAACGAGAGCGTCCACCCCTAAGCCCCCATCTACTAACAGTCTGCTTGCATATGTTTTCAATCACCAAGGCCCTATGATCCGAACCCGAGAAATCCCTATGAACCATTACTGCCCCTGGAAAGAGAGTTCTCCACCCAATATTACAAAAACATTTCCACCAAACTGTCTATTGCACCACGTGAATTTGCTCCCTGAAAAACCCATATCTAACAAGTTACAACTATCCACTGCCTCTCTAAAGCCATCCATCGCTGAACCCATTCTAGCTAACCACCCTCCCCCTTTTCGTCACCCCTCAGGATCTCATTGAAATCCCCCCCGATCAGCCAGGGGAGATTATCCAACCCTGCCAGCCTGCAGAGTAACACCCACGATTGCTCCCGCAGCCACTGTTTTGGTTCTCCATAAAAACCTGTAAATCTCCATCTTCGACCATCAGCGTCACTAACTACACAATCAATGTGACCGCAGTTGAAAGAGCGAACAGACACATCCACTGTATTCTGCCACAACAGAATGAGGCCACCCCCGGTACCAACTCTATCCACAACAAAACAACTATCAAAACCTAATTTTACCCTAATGTTACCAGCACCAAAATTATTTAAGCGAGTTTCAGAAAGAAAAATCATCACAGGTTTATCCTCACGCACCCAGGCACGCAAGGCTCTGAATGTCCGAGGGTTCCCCAACCCCCGAACATTCCAGCATAAAATTTTCATTTCTGGCAGCGGAGCTGATCCTCAGCCTCCGCCGCTATTTCAAGAACTCCAGAACCACCCCTGCTCTTCTTACTATGATGCTCATTGGCGTCATCACCTTCAAGACCCCTCTTGTCACCCGCCATAACCACATCTTCATCAACCAACTCCTTTAATCTGACCCTAGCAAGTCTCTTCCACCGCTTTTTTGTAGGGCTACTAACTTCTGCATTCACAATCTCGCCCTTAAGAGGTTGAGTTGAAGAGAAACCCTCTGAGATTGAGAGTTCTCTCCCACACCCAACCACCTCTACAGAACAAGAATTTTCCACCATAGAACAAAAATTTTCAGATAGTGTAGGATCAGAGCTCATCGATGCTGGTGCAGTTTCAACCGCCTCCGGAGTCGCCTTACTAATCTGTTGCACCATTGGGCAATGCTCCGCCTCTGGAGGTTTCTCACTCAGAACTGAACTGTCCACAACTGATGCCCCCGCCACAGGAGAAGGTTCTTCTTTACCTTTATCAGCAGCCTGCTCCTTGTTCCCTCTCATCGCGATCCCCTGTTTTCCACTAGAGGTATCATCTTCGGAGGCAGTACGGGTACCCCTAGCAAACTTCAGTCTGCCAGCATTTAGAGCTCGCAGCCAAGCCCCAAATTTCAAATCTGCGGCCTCCAGCACCCCCAGTTTATTAACATGACACTCTCGAAGTAAGTGCCTCATACATCCACAATAAAAATAGAAATTCGGAAGTCGCTCGTAGCATAACAATGCTGAGTAGACTTCCCCTCCAGCACCAAAGGCAAATCTGAGTCCCCTCTTTAGCGGTTGTTGAACATTAATAAGGACCCTCACTCTCAAAAACTTACCCATGCAATCCCCGCTATCCCCTCCATCAATCTCCTGAACTTCACTAATAAGCCCACCCAAGAACAATCCCATGTCCCTATTCATACAAGCTAATGGCAAATCATAAATCTGTACCCAAAAGGGGACCAAATTAAAATCAATTTCTGAAACCCTCCCGATACCTACTGCCTCTTTCAAAGCCAGCAAATTTTTATCAAAGGACCACGGGCCCCCCTCCAATACACGTTTTCTATCCCAAAAGCATCCAAAACGAAACACAAACAAATTAACACCAATAGATTCCACTTCAACCTCACTCTTCGTATGCCAAATGGAAGCAATACTATTCCTAAAAGCCTCTCTGTTCACCTCTCGATTCGAGACAATCTTACCCACTAGACTCAAAGACAGCCTCCGAATCCCTTCTGCCTTCAAGCCTTCATCAACCATCGCAATTGGCCCGTCATCATCTGAGAGAGAAAGCTTGGCCCACCTCCTTGCAATTTCTTCTGGTTCCATCGCCAAAACTCCAAAAGCAGCAACAGTAGGGATACCTACTAAACACAAAAAGGCTTACTGCCTAGAAATACCACCACCACACCGTGAGCAGCACCTCTAGCAAGGATCTATCACCCGCACCCCAGTCTAGCAAAAAACGAAGGAGGAAAGCTCGGCTGGTTCCCTCACAGCAACCAAATGGCTCAATGTAGATCCCACACCTCCAGTTAGCAGACGGAGAAGAAGAGATTCAGATCTCGGTCCCGCGCCTCGGAGAAGAAGAGATTCAGATCTTCTTCACGCCACCTCAGGGCCAGCAACAACAGAGAACAGTTAGATCGAGACCGCTGGGCAAAGGCAGCTCACCATCACCTCAAAGCCAGCAAAAAACCGTAAAGGAGTAGGCGTGTAACACGGGATCAGCTACCTCACAGAAAGAGCCCGAAATCACCACAGTCAAGGATGAGAAGCTCACCAAAGAAGTGCACCAGAACCTTAGATCAAGATAGACCAAGATCGAAAATGAGCAGCAAGAGAGAAAGAGCAAAAAAAAAAAAACACAAAAAAAACACCCAAAAGAGGGTGGGATCTGCACGCACAAGTCGTGGTTTCTGCTTCAACTTTCCAAACTCAAAAAACTCAGAGAGAGTCCAGAGGAGGAGAGAGAAGATTCACTTTCTTACTCGTATCATACTTGCATTGAAGATACTCTAAACTAACTTAAATTCTTGCATCTACCCTCAAATGCACCCTCGTACAATGCAACATTAAAAAGAAAAAAGAAAAGGTTATATGACACGTAGGTAACAATTTTTTTTTATACCATTTTGGTTTATATAATTTAATGCAAAATTTTCGAATTCCTTGGAATGTATCCGAAAACAAATTTATCCTTATAGGTGGCCATAAATAGGTTTTTTTTTCTTTTTTTTTTTTGTTTTCTAGGGTGAGAGCATCTCCAATGCTATTATGTATTTAGAAAAAATTGAGTGCCACATAAAATCTATATTGAAAAAGTTAAGAAAACCTTCTCCAATACAATTATCAAACTTTAATATTGATATGATGTGGTAAAAAAAAAGTTGGAGAATATCAAGTAAAGTTTCTAATTGTAGATATTCTCCTTGATATGCTGACTAGAATTTCTAACTTTTCCCACCAATAAAATTTTAGTATTTTATCAAGGGTGAATTGCACTCAAGTACCCTGACTTTTATCATAATTGCACGTTTAATGCCAGTTTTGTCATAATTGCACTCTAGTACCCTGTAATCTGTTGACCACCGTTAGAGTAACGGTTGACCAAACGGATTCAGGGGTAAAATGGTCTTTTACGTTTAAATTTATTTTTAAAAAATTTAAAAAATCATCCAACCAATAAGAACATGCCACGTCATATTTTAATTAATTTTAAAAAATATTTTTTAAAAAACCAAATCAACAAAAAAAAAAAAAAAATTTTGAAAAATTTTTCGAAGAACAGGAACCCAGAAACTGGGTTCGCGATCGAACCCAACTTCTGGGTTCGATCGCGAACCCAGATTTCTGGGATCGCGTTCGAACCCAGATCTGGGTTCGAACGCGAACCCAGATGCTGGGTTCGCGATCGAACCCAGCTTCTGGGTTCGATTGCGAACCCAGTTGCTGGGTTCGATTGCGAACCCAGTTGTTGGGTTCGCGATCGAACCCAGATCTGGGTTCGCAATCGAACCCAGAAATCTGGGTTCGCGATCGAACCCAGAAATCTGGGTTCGCGATCGAACCCAGAAACTGGGTTCGCGATCGCGAACCCAGCAACTGGGTCTGGGTTCGAAGATCTGATTTTTAATTTTTTTTTCCTTTGAGGGGCATTCTCGTCATTTTGCCTGAATCCGTTTGGTCAACCGTTACTCTAACGGTGGTCAACGGATTACAGGGTACTAGAGTGCAATTATGACAAAACTGGTATTAAACGTGCAATTATGATAAAAGTCAGGGTACTTGAGTGCAATTCACCCTTTTATCAATGCATTTAATTATCATATTCAATGGAGAGAGAATGTAACAAATGATTTGTGCTGATTGGTTTAAAATTATTATTTAGATATTCACATTAAAAAAGTGAATATGCATTTCTATAATTTTTTTGACAAAGTAGATTCATATTATTTAAAAATGCTGATGTGGCACTATTTAAATATTAAAAAATACATATTTACATTGGAGATGCTCTTAGTTAATTACATGGTGAGCTTTTCCCTACAAGTGCAACAATACCCAATCAATCAAACTATTAATCACGTTTTAACTTTTTAATTACCCAAAACTTTAATTAGTGCTTTAATTAAGGGTTAATTGCACTAACATCCCCTGTTGAATAGTATTATTGCACTCGCTGGCAAGTTTTCCGTTTATTGCACAAACCACCCCTCGATTTCGTTGACTGGACCGTTGACTCGCGGTCAAATTGATATTTTGGTCAAAAAGACCATTTTACCTTTGCCATTTTATTTTATTTCTAACTTATTCAATAAATTATTATTTTTAATAATTATATAAATATTTAATTATATAAAAATAATTTATATAATTAAAAAATAAAAAATAATCAGATTCATCAAACAAATAACCACCTACATCATCAATTCCAAATTTTTTTTTTCCCAGATTCATCATCAATCAAACTATTTCAATTCCAGATTTTTTTTTTCAACCCAGATTTTTTAGAAATGTTTTCAGAATTTTTTCAAAAGTATAGTCAACCCATAAGCTTCATACAACCAAGTGAATGTCCCCAAAATCGCTTCCTCAGTTTCTTTGACTAGATCATTCACACCAAACTAACTTCCAAATGTGCAGCAACCATCATTCACACCAAAGAAAAAAAAAATCAAAGAAACTGAGGATCCACAATCAACCCACAAGCTTCAATACAACCATGTGAATGACCCCAATCGCCTCCTCAGTTTCTTTGACTGGATCCATTTTCGAATTGGTATCCACAGTTAATCTTCAACACCAACTACCCAGCAACCATCATTCACAAAAAAATAAAAAATTAAAAAATTAAAATGGGAGCAGATCCGATCTGCTCCATTGATGGACTGGTGCTCCATCTGATGGACGATCTGCGATGGAGTCCATTGCAGATGGAAGTTCCATCTACGATGAACTCCATGGCAGATGAAAGCTCCAGACCATCGCAGATGGCTCTGTGATGGAACCATCGCAGATGGTGCGATGGCCATCCCAGAGTTCTCTGGAAAAGAAAAAAAAAAGAAGAAGAATTAGAAAAAGAAGACGAAGAAAAAAAAGACGAAGAAGAAAATGACGAAGAAGAAGAAGATAACGGAAGAAGATAATGGAAGAAGATATTTATATAATTATTTTATTTTTTAATTATATAAATTATTTTTATATAATTAAATATTTATATAATTATTAAAAATAATAATTTATTGAATAAGTTAGAAATAAAATAAAATGGCAAGGGTAAAATGGTCTTTTTGACCAAAATATCAATTTGACCGCGAGTTAACGGTCCAGTCAACGAAATCGAGGGGTGGTTTGTGTAATAAATGGAAAACTTGCCAACGAGTGCAATAACACTATTCAACAGGGGATGTTACTGCAATTAACCCTTTAATTAATTACCCTCCTCTTGCGGCCGACAAGTGTACCAAGATCCAAGCACCCAGTTGCCACGTCATCATCCTAGACATGACCATCCTATTAACCTAAGATTATCATCCTCCACTAATATTAAATCCATTAATTAATTACTTTAATTAAATCTAAGTACATGAACACCAAATAGAGTGTTAGGCCTAGAGAGGGACGCTGACATGTACACCACTGTTAGCTTTAACCGGCTTCTAACGTTCGCTTACGTGTCGTCCCACGTGTGTACACTTGTTGGTTTTCGATTGGTCGGATTCGAGTCAAAGATCACAGGCGCCAAACGTATAGTGTCATCTCCTTCAACGGCAGTTAGGTACAGCCACCAGACCAGAGGCCTGCCATGGATAGATAGGATTTTGCTTATTAGACATTATTGTATTGATAATTTATATCTTCCCTTTAAAAGCTTGTCACATGCCACCACTATTGTGTTAGTGTTTCAACTGTTTTCATTCATTTTTTTTTAAATGTTTTTTGCTCTGGCTTCAGAATTTGAAAGAGAAACTAGAGAATTCACAAATGGGTTCTTGTTATAAGTTTTCTCTGTTCTGTTTTTTCTGCTTGGTGATCAATCTGTTTGCGGATGAAAATGCTGATGGAATCGCCAAGGAACGAGCTTCGTTGCTTTCGTTCATGGCGGGCATTGTTTCAGGCTCGAGCAAGGCGTTTGAAGGCTGGAACTCATCTGGAGTCCATGTTTGCAACTGGACTGGCATAAAGTGCAACAATGTCAGTACCCGAGTAGTCGAATTAGACCTCAATGGAAGGTCTCTCCATGGAAGAATCTCTCCTGCTATTGCAAATCTATCTTCTTTGATGATTCTTGATTTGTCCAAGAACAACTTTGAAGGTCAGATTCCAGGAGAGCTTGGAAACCTTGTTCAACTCACAGAACTTAGCTTGTCCTGGAATTTTCTCCAAGGAAAAATCCCTCCACAGTTGGGTTATCTTCCCAGACTGGAGTATCTTGATCTTGGTAGCAACAAGCTTGTGGGAGACATCCCTTCAACACTCTTCTGCAACAGCTCTTCTTCTTCCTTGCAATACATAGACCTTTCGAACAACTCTCTAAGCGGCAAAATCCCACTAAGGAGTGAATGTGAGCTCAAAGACTTGAGGTTCCTTCTGCTCTGGTCCAACAAGTTGGCTGGTGAGGTTCCAGCAGCTCTTTCGAACTCCTCGAAGCTCGAATGGCTCGATTTAGAGTCGAATATGTTGAGTGGGGAGCTCCCTTCCGCAATCATACGTAAAATGCCACAGTTACAGTTCCTCTACTTGTCCTACAATGATTTTGTCAGCCATGATGAGAACACCAACCTTGAACCTTTTTTTGCTTCTTTGGTTAATTCCTCTAACTGTCAAGAGCTAGAGTTGGCAGGAAACAATCTAGGTGGAGAGATTCCTTCTATTATTGGTGATCTCCCTACAAAACTTGTACAGATCCATCTTGCTCAGAATCTCATTTATGGTTCAATTCCTCCTCAGATTTCTAGCCTTGTCAATCTCACTCTATTGAACTTGTCGAGTAACTTTTTGAATGGAACCATCCCTCCTCAACTGTGTCGAATGAGAAAACTAGAGAGGGTCTTTTTGTCTAATAACTCACTCTCAGGTGAGATTCCTTCAGCTCTTGGTGACATTCCCCATCTTGGTCTTTTAGATTTATCCCAAAACAAGCTTTCCGGTTCGATTCCGAATAGTTTTGCCAACCTTTCCCAGCTGAGGAGATTGCTGCTCTATGAAAACCAGCTCTCAGGAACAATACCACCAAGTTTAGGAAAATGTGTCAATTTGGAGATTCTAGACCTCTCTCACAACAAAATTTCAGGGATAATTCCTGTTGAGGTAGCGGAATTGAGGAGCCTGAAATTGTACTTGAACTTGTCTAGCAATCACTTGGATGGTCCTTTACCATTAGAGCTGAGTAAAATGGACATGGTGCTAGCAATTGATCTGTCTTTAAACAATCTTTCGGGCACAATTCCGCCGCAGCTTGGGAGCTGCATTGCTCTAGAATCTCTCAATGTTTCTGGCAACATCCTGGGAGGCCCTCTTCCGGCTTCGATAGGACAGCTGCCTTACCTGAAAGAAATTGATGTTTCATCAAACGGATTGTTTGGAGAAATACCACAAGCGTTTCAGGCTTCACCAACACTCAGGCAACTCAATTTCTCTTTCAACAAGTTCTCTGGGAACATATCAAACAGGGGGGCCTATGCATATCTGAAAATAGAATCTTTCCTGGGAAACAGTGGCCTTTGTGGGTCAATAAAGGGGTTGCCAAAATGCAAGAAGAAACTTACTTATCACTTGGTCATTTTGTCAATCCTCCTGTCACTGTTTGCTACTCCTATATTGTGCATACTTTGGATCAGAACAAGATTTAGAAGGCAATTGTCAGTATTCAATGGTGGAGACTTGGAGGATGAAGAGAAAGAAAATGAAGAGCTCAAGTACCCAAGAGTCTCATACAGACAACTCATTGAAGCCACAGGGGGGTTCAGTCCTTCAAACTTAATCGGTTCAGGCCAGTTCGGTCATGTCTACAAGGGAGTCCTACATGACAATACAAGAATTGCTGTCAAAGTTTTGAACTCAAAGACAGCTGCAGAATTCACAGGGAGCTTTAAAAGAGAATGCCTAGTTTTAAGGAGGACCAAGCACAGAAATTTGATCAGGATCATCACAATTTGCAGCAGGCCAGATTTCAAGGCTCTTGTCCTTCCATTGATGACAAATGGCAGCCTGGAAAGGCATCTGTATCCGAGCCATGGACTGATCAGCCATGGCTTGGATTTGATTCAGTTGGTGAAAATATGCTCTGATGTAGCTGAAGGGGTGGCTTATTTGCACCACCACTCTCCTGTCAAAGTGGTGCACTGTGATCTTAAACCAAGCAACATTCTTCTTGATGATGACTTGACAGCTTTGGTCACTGATTTTGGAATAGCAAAACTGGTTAAAGGTGTTGATGAGAATAATATTCCTGCCAATGATTCAATGTCCTTTAACTCCACAGATGGCTTGTTATGTGGATCTGTTGGCTACATAGCTCCTGGTATGTACTTCCTTTTTTTTTTTTCCATTTTAATCATATTTTCTATTGCAAATGGTCACTGAATTCGTTATTTTGTTTTTTTAGCAAACTCTTTATGTTAAAGATGAACTATTAACCTACAAAGTTCACTAATATATAGATGGAAACGACTGGTTTTTATTTTTCAGAGTATGGAATGGGAAAAAGGGCTTCGACTCAGGGTGATGTCTATAGTTTCGGGGTTCTGCTACTAGAGATCGCAACAGGAAGGCGACCCACAGATGTACTTTTCCAGGATGGCTCGAGCCTGCATGAATGGGTCAAGCGTCAGTACCCATACAGGCTCGAGCCTATAGTAGAACAAGCACTGGATAGGTGTGCACCACCTCACATGCCAACTTATTATAACAAGATATGGCGTGATGTTGTCCTGGAATTGATTGAGCTTGGTCTGCTCTGCACCCAATACAATCCTTCAACAAGGCCAACCATGATAGATGTCGCCCATGAAATGGGCCGGTTGAAGCAGTATCTCTCCGATCCGTCCTTGTTGATCGAAGAAGGTTCAATAAAATATCATGATCCTACATCGAATAAAAATGGTGTGAATCCTTAAAAGAAAAACCTGTATCACCAGACTAGTTTTCTAAATTACTTATGAATGAATATCTCACCCGTGACCGAAGGTTGAATGCAACAACAGATGAAGTAGCCTCGTTGATTAAATTTCATAAATTTGGCTGATTATTGATCATTAATTGTATTGATTTATGAGATTAATTGTTGAAATAATATTATTTTCTTATATTATTTTGTGAAATGCAAATATTTTTTATGTACATCCCACTCACAGTTCAAGTGGTTAGTGCATTTACTCTCCACTTATCGTGGGGAATCCTATTTCTCATAGCGTGAGAGTTATTTTCCGAATCATACTTATAATGTTATTTCTGAGGTTTTAGTAGACCCCTGATCGGCTCATCCAACCGGTATTAATCTTAAAAATATAAAAAATATAAAAAAAATGTAATGTCAAATATAGCATTCATTAAAAAAATCAATTATTTTATATATTCTAATGTAAAACTTCTATAAATTTTGAACTCAATTTTTTTTTTCTTTTTTATTGTTTTGTAAAGAACAAATATCTTTCTTCCTGTAACATAGAATTCATCAAAACAGTCAATAATATTGTAATGTAAAACTTTTTAGTAAAGTGAACATAAGACATGTCAATGTCAAAGCATAAAAGAAGATCTCCTTTTCACCACCCAAATTTAAAAATGTTGCCCATCTATCTTTTTTTATTATATACAATATTGATTATTTGCAAGTTACAAGTTACAACCAACCAAAGGAACCCCTTTGCATTTTCAAGTATTTTAATGATATAATGGGTGTATTTGTATTCAAGCTGGTGTGCATCATGCTTCAAACTCCAATCTCTTTTTTTTTTTTTTTTAGCTTAAAATATTAGGATTTTTGTTTGTGATGATAAGCAACACGAGTGATTTCCATAAACGAAATTGCAGCTTTTAGCCTACCACCATTCATGGAGAATTTGATAACAGTGGCTATAGCTAGTGGAGGCTGATAATTGTCCTTATATTTTAATAAAATTGGACTTTTTAAGCTTACTTTGGGAGTCTCTGGATCATGGTATTTGGTGCAGTAGGTCAAATTGTCCTAGGCTAAGATAGGTTTTACAGAGGTGTGCTCGATTAAGCCTGAACGAAATAGGGCACGCTTGTGTAAAGTCTTGTTTTAGCTACAAGTATCATTTCTTTATCTAAATTTTACCTAAACTGTTAATGGTATTTTGTGCTGTAAGTCAAATTGTATTGGACAAGGATGGGATTACAGAGGGTCTGAAATAGGGTGGGCTCGACCAAGCATACACAAAGTGGGGTCACAATTATTTAGCGTGTTGTTCGAGCGGAGTAACGATCATTTTCTAATCTAAACTTTACAATCGATAGTTAATAAACTAATGAAAGATTCTTAAAAGCTTGGATAAAATATCTCTGTCCTCCTAAGCAAATATTAGTAAACAGCTTTTCTAGATTAACTGAGAGACCTTCCCAACTGATGTAATTGAAATTCTATTTTCATGTTTTTCTGTCATCAGTTTCCTGTCTGGCAACATTCCAAATAGCCACAGATAATAAATCGAGTCTTTCACTAAGATTTCGAATAACTATCTCGAATTCAAATGGATAATATTTCGCCTCTTGCTTTGAAAACGATGATCAAATAATTCCCAATTATGGTCCTTGCAGAGGATAAAAGTTTTATCTTAACATGGCATCAACATAGAACTATCATTTTCAACCATGACAGAAACAATTAAAAACTTATGGTTCTGAGTCATACACAACTACGAAGGAAGATGCTTGCAAGTTGCAACTTCACATGGCAACTGTGAGCACCCTTGGCTTCGCCACAGATTACATGGATCACAAAAATGCATTAATGTAAAATAATTATTACATCTTCAAATAAGTCAAATATCATCAATTTTTTAATATGCATAAAGACTTTTTCAAAAGAAAAAAAAAAGTCTCATTTACTAAACAATATTTTATGATGATGTCTAGGCATAAAAGATTGATTACTACTAATTTTCTTATTAGGTACAATATGTTAGCTTCAAGGCAGGTACAAATGATTACTGAGCAAAAGTGATCATCCTACTTGTAGTTAAAAAAACATCCCACTTGTAGTAAAAAAAAAAGCCCCAATACATATACGATATTGCATTTGATATATGGTACTGAATTGACTTGTATAGATTGTATTGGATTAGATTGTATTGAATTAAATGTACCGTCACGTGTTTGGATAGTAACCAACGTTTATGGGTTATGTGAAACCCACCACGGGATACAAAATAACTGTAACCGGTTCCAACATGCACCAATCAGTATTATATCGGTATTTGTATCCAATATGTTTCCCACTAAGAGAATCTAATCGCAGTCATTGTGTATGAAAAATAGGTGAGGGAGATATATATGGTACTTCAAGAGGGTGACATCCACAAACTATGCAACTTGAAAGTCTCTTTTCATAGATGTTAGGTCAAACAAACTTGAGTGATTAAAAACAAAAATGGGAGACACAAAGTGTAACACCCCCTGACCCAAATCCGCTCGGACCGAATCAGGGAGCGCTACTATATACTAAAATCTAACTTTTATAAACCATAATTGAAATACTATAGTAAAAACATTTGAAAATAGTCCAAATCAATTTCTAAAAATCTTGCCAGAGTTTCCTCTATTTTTCTTTTTTCTGACTTTCCAAAACCTGTTTACAATTAAAATTTATAAATATCAACTTTTAAATTCTCAAATCAATTTTGCGCACCCTTCCAAATATAGTGTGACTTACCAATCAATTATCATAATATCATTTATAAAGATTTAAATAATATAAACATATAATAAAATATTTACATAGCGGAAGCTCCTTAAGTATTTACAACAGTTTGTGTATATGCATGTGGTATCAAACTATATATAGACTTATTACAAACGAACTACCAAAATATATGCAGGAAAGATGTGATTCCGGACTCTGGTTCTGCAGTCTCTACTCTTCTTTATCTTTATCACCTTTGGAACCTCTGTTTCCTGCGTGCGAGAAAACTCAACACGCTAAGCATATTGCTTAGTGGATGTACACAAAATTGTATAGACAAATTTACTCTGTCAAATATGTATATCTATTCTTAATTAAAATATAAATCACATATAAGTAAATTATACATGGGTAAATCATATATGGGGCTCATATCAAATCAAATATTCAAAATCAATCAACAGACAGATTTATCATAATTTCTCAAACGTTTTCATATAACAAATCAGTTTTCAGATTGGCTCAAGACATACAAAACATAAGTTATCGGACTGGATTACGGGTTGTTCGGCACAGGACGCAAACGGGCGAGCAGCCGAACATCAGATCAGAATGGAACACTAACGGACTTACCCGCTGTGAATGTCCCATGACAGAACCCTAAGAAGGGTGGTACAAACAGAATATATCGGCACAGTACTGTTCAGACAGAAACCCAATTGACATGTCAACCTCCTATATCCATATATATGTTTATACACATCAGAGCCAAAATGTTTTCTCAAAACCAATGTCAACATATCTCATTTCTTTCCGAATCATCGAATTTAATTTTCAACGTAATCAATTTCATTACATATCGATATATTTATATTTCCGAAATACAAAATTCATCAAATAGAATATAACGGAAATATACGAATGTAAATCAATAATCATATCAAATCAATCCAAAATATACTCAAACGTAGTTCATAATTCCATTTCGAATCAAATCGCCCCAAAATTATTTTCCTATACATTTCACAATATAATATAATTTAAATCAATGGCTATCTCCGGGAATTCGCCTAAACTGGATCTTGCCAGGTTTTCCCTGTGAGATACAGCAATCATAGATACAGTGTAATAGTTATCTCCGGGATTCGCCTAAACTGGACTTGCCAGGTTTGCCCCGCGAGATGCAACAATCATCAACTCGTTATATCATCACTTTCAACAATATATTTCCATAACACTATTAGAACCAAATCGTATTCACATCAATCCGAAATCGGTTTCAAACTATCCATTCTACTCAATATAGTTCAAATAATTCAAAAACTATAAAATTCGACAATTCCGAAAATTTCTGGAAAACTGGAAAAATTCGAAAACTCGTATATATCGAACCTGAACTATATTCGATAAGCAATATAATTCAAATAACGCAAATATAATCAATTTCAATCAATCTGAAATATTCTGGAAACTGGAAAAATTCCAAAACACATATATATCAAATCGAAACTATAATCTATAATCCATATAATTCAAATAACTCAGAAACTCGAAAATTTGACAATTCCAAAAATTTCTGGAAAACTGAAAATTCGAAAAATTCGTGTACACCAAACCTGAAAGCTTCCTCCTTCTCCTTTCCTTCTTCTCTTCCTCTTTTCTTCTTCTTCTTCTTCTTCTTTTCTTCTTTCTCTCTTTTCTTTCTCTCTCCTCTTCTCTCTTCTTTCTCTCTCGTTTCTGATATGTTTATGTTTCTGTGTGATGTTTTGCTTCATGTTTGATTTATGAAGCTTCACCGCTTCATCATGCGGTGCTATATTATTTTTTTTTTTAAAATTTTTGAGCCATCGCGACCGGTACCGCTAGCGGTGGTCGCGTCGCTTCGGTCGCGATGCTCACTGGTCGAATTTGCCACTTTCATCGCGAGTTGATCATCGCGATCTGTGGTCGCGATGACTGGTCGCGATACTCACTGCCTCAAATCATCCTTTTCACCGCGAGCTACTCATCGCGATCCCTGGTCGCGATGACTACTGTCCAGATTTTCACCCTTTTCTTCGTGCATTATCTTCCACCCCTCAAATCATAAAAATCATATTCACATATTCAAAATGAATTCAATCATACTTTTCATATGTATTCGAAATTAGGGATGTTACACAAAGGAACTAGTATTAGTGAACTACACAATGATTATGTCAATGCAAGAATTAGTAGTATATAAGAATGATGAGAATAAAAGAGCAAATAAGATGCATGAAAAATTCTAAGCATGGACAGAAAAAGTTGTGTGATTAAGATGGTATACTTAATAATTTTTAGGATAAAATTGCACTAATATAATTACACTAAAATAATACTAACTATCCGTCTAATCTATTTACTAATAGTTGACCTCTTTTAACGTATAGAGGAAAAAAAATAAACTTTTATTATTAAATAAATATATTAATTAATTAAAAATAAATATAATAATAAAAAATAATAAATCAAAACCAAAGAATGTTCAGTGTACATGCAAATTACAATTTAAATAGTAACTTAACCCTTTCAAAAATAAAATAAAAATAGTGACTTATTAAATAAAAGAAATTTTTCAAAATTTTTCCCCTTGATCATTAATTGGATAAATAGAATAACAATTTTACTCTCAAATTATAAAATAAATTTTAAAAAATAAATAATTGGGAAAATTAATCTATAGAATAATTTAAACTAAACTATATATACAGTAAAATCTCTCTATAGTCATAATATTGGGACCAAACTAATTTTGTTACAATGTGGAGATTATAAATTAATAGAGTTGTAGGTACAAAAGTTATTAGCTTCAATAAGAAGATGTTCATGCTAACGAATTATTACGTGCCCACAAGCTCAAAGATGTAATGACAACTTAAAAAAATAAATCACTATTCCAAACAACTTTAAAAAAATATTTTATTTCATCTTAAACTTTTAACATAACATAACATATATATTTTTTATAATATTCAGATAATTATTACTATATGGAGGCAAGTTCCTTAAGACGGGATCTAGAAAAATTATAACTTGTTACAATGTGGAATTTATTTTTATTTATAACTGGTCCAAATTGAAACTATAATTTTTTATGACTACGTGAATATTATTCCTATATAAAGTATTACTATAAAGAGGAATATATATATATATATATATATATATATATATATATATATACACACACACACGACTCTTTGTTCAAAAATAAATCATTACCCAAATTTGTTTAGGTCAAATTATTGTCATCGGCCATTTGTTTTGGTTCATTAATATTTGTGTTGGTTCATTAATATTCGACAATTCAGTCTCTCACTCTGAGCGAGAGACATTAATATGCTTGGCCTTATTCAAAATGAATAGAACTGATAAGTGGAAAAAATGGAGTAGTGATCAAGAAACTGAAGTGGGTTTCATAGTGAATTTAGCTTCTTGTTTCCAATGACAATAACTTCAAGGAAGTCATTACAAGCACACAAAAACAAATTGAAACAAATTTACATAATATAATAACTTAATATGGACATGTATGTATATGACAATTTTGAAGCATTGCTTCTCACCTGTGTTACCAATTTGAACATTCATTGGTGCATTATTGCACAAATTTAGATTGGGAAATGTGAGGTTATAAATTCTTTTAGAGTATCGTAGTTTTTGGGTCGTCCGAGCTTTTGGATGTAATAGGGATCTTGAGACCCTATTTATATTCTCTATTAATTATAGTAAAAAAAAAATTCGTCACCGCCCATGGACAAAGTTTTATGCTAAACCATCAAAATTTTTAGTGTTCCACTTTATATTTATTTTAATTATTTACTTTGGAGATTTTTTTTGGACAATTTGTATAACGTTATATCAAAAAGTATATTATTATACTTCTCATATTTCATATATTTGCAAAATAATACTAGTTTCTAGCTCCATATCAAGCAATTTAAATTACCATCAAAATCGTATTATTCACATCAAAGACTCACTCATAAAAAAAAACATTGATCTAAATTACCATCAAAATCGTATTATTCACATCAAAGACTCATTATAAAAAAAAAATTGATCTAAGTATTGGCCACACATCAATGTCTCACTTATATCTAACATAAAAATTTAAGCATCAACCGCATATTATTCACATCAAACCTTCACTCCCACAACCATGGTCTTTGGTTCTTCTACAAACTCCTCATCCACCAATACAATATTTTTATCACTGAAATAATATAGAATACCAACGCATAGTGGATTAGAAACTTACCATATATTTTGCCCAAAATAGAGTCACATCAAATCCTCATTCACCCGATCATGGTTTTTGGTTCTTCTACAAAACCTCTCTACCAATATAATTTTTTAATAACCGAAACAACATAGAACACCAATACATAGTAGATTAGAAACTTACCATATATTTTGCACAAAATAGAGATATAATACAAATTGACAAATGTTTCCTTGAGTTGTGGGAGAGAATGACAATCACGGCAATGATCAATTTGATGTGTGGCATTATCTCCCTCATGTCAGCTACAATCATGTGCGACTCTAGAGTAGAATAGGCGGATACAGTGAAGAACTGATCAATAAAATATGAGTATAAATCGGACGGAGCACCGTCAACGGCAAGTGAGGGAGTAGCATTGAATAAGGAGGATTAGTGTGTTTTAGAACTGCTGAGGATGAAAAATGATACGAGGATATGATTACCTTGAGAACGTGGACACTGAAACTTCATCTTCACTTTTTTTTTTTGTTTAAAGAGATTTGGTTTTTTGTTTAAAGAGATTTGGTCTTAACTTAACTAACTACGATTAACACATTTTTTTTTCTTTTCACATGGATTATCACCATTTTTACATATTAAAACCAGTTTATGAGTGATGAGTAATTATTATTCTGGATTTACTTCAATAGAGGAGTTGATCGTTAGAGGTTTGTCCTAAAATTTTATTTATCGAAAGACACGCTAGTTTTCATTTAATGGAGTTATAATTATAATAGATTGATTCTTTATTAGATTGTTTTATTTTATGTTAGACCATGAAAACTTATTGAAGTTTATGTTTGATTTTTGTTAAATAATTTATTTTGTGCGAATATTTAATCATTATAATATATAAGTTTGAATAATTTTTAACTGGGTATCTTGCTAGTTTGTATTAAATCGGGTTTAAGGTGCTATATTACTTTTTACATAGTAATTTGATGTGTTATATTATATTGATACATTTTAATATTATAAATATATTACATTATATATTAGTAAATAATAAAATTACATTTAAAATATATAAAATTGAAAATATTATTAGAATAATATAATTTCAAATCATGAATAATATTAAATATTAATGAATAATAAAATTATATTTAGAATAAAGAATAATTCAAAATGTTATCGAAATAATATTAATAAATAATATAATTATATTTATAATATTAAATAATTAAAAAATCATTAAAATCATATTGATATTTAATAGAATTTTTATACCGTGTTTTTTGTGCCGTCATAAAATTTTTGGGTGTAATAGTATTTTTTTAAGAACCTCTTTTATAATTTCTATTGATTATAGTAAATTTTTGAGTGTAATGTATTTTTTTAAGAACCTATTTTATAATTTCTATTGATTGTAGTAAATTTTTGAGTGTAATGTATATTGAAAATCTGAAAATTTGCGCACCGCACAAATTACTATTTGCTTCCCTGATTATTTTCTCTGCTGCATCCAAATACTCGAAGAACCAAATTATAAGCACTCAACTTATTTTCCAACTTCCCATTGCTCGTCATCTACTCGAAAAAAAAAAAAAAAAAAAACTCAATGTTTTACTATCACTACACTTCTCAGACTGTTTCAAAATTATATTACATTTACCTAAGCTCAAGTGAACAAATCAATATTCAATTCACCATCACTGAAATAAAATACTCTCTTTTTTCATCACGACAATTCCTTCTTAAATCTAAAAATTTAAATCTAATTCTCTCCTAATCCCTTTCTTTTCACCCTAATTTCTCTTCTTAAAAATTTCCGCTAAAAATTCAAAGTTTTTTCATCAAAAAACCTCATTACCCAAAATGTTTTTAGGGTCAAATTATTGCCTATCATGCATTTGGTTTGGTTCATTAATGTTTATTTCATGCCTTGCCCTGTTTTTTTTTATTTCTCTTCTCTCTCTGATTCTTGCTTTATTCTCTGTTGGACTATATTCTACTTTTCTTCTCTCTAATTTTTTATTTATTTATTCTTTTTCACTCTTGTGATTAACGCCGTCTCCCCTTATTGTTTGGGATGTTTGGGATCTTTATGTTAGTAATTTTGATTGTGGACTACCTATTAATGATTTTTCATATTAGTATTTTTCTTAAACAAAAATTTTACATTATTTATCATTTTCGAATTAAGGCAACTGTCTCGATCGCCTTGAGGTGACCGCCTCGTGCATTTTAATGATTTTTGACTCGAAATTGATAAACTACAATATCAAATGTTTAATACATTGCAACTTACACATTTAATAGCCTAAAAATTCTTAAAAACATATGGAACCAAGAAATAACAATAAACTTTATGAACAATCACTTAATTATAATATAGTGAGTTTTAAACTAAAAAAGTAAAATAGTTTTTAATATAAAGAAAATACATAAAACATAACATTTACATTTTATATATAAAGATGACAATATGTAAAAGTTTCAATATGGAAAGTCTTTAACATCACAAACTTATCGCAACTTACATTCAAAATTCTTTTAGGATTATCGTCATCCATGTACTACTAGTAGAATTTTAACTTAACACTTATTGAAGCTACTTAATGGATTTGTATATTGCTCTGTAGAGCTCCAAGTAAAAGTTCCTTTATGCTTTCTCTATGTTTTTTTTTCTTCATAATAATGAATAATTAATAGAATTCTAATTTAGGGTTATATATAAGGGACCTTAAAACCCAAAATAAGCCTTTTTTTTTCTATTTTATGAACATTATTCAACACGCCTTTATTGCAAGATGAAAAAACATTATCTACAAGCTTTCTATATTATACTTGTCCTATTCAAAAGGTTTGAAAAAGAATATTAGTGTCTTAGCTCCATCGTAAGCAATCTAGTCAACAACAAATTAAATCCTCTCCTTAGCAAGTATCAAGTAAACTAAACTAGGCTTTCTCTGGGTTCCTACGAACCTTTTCTTCTATTTATACAATTTTCTGACCACCAAAACAATTATCCTATAGACTATTCCTCCATTTATACAGTTTCCTAACTACCAAAAAAATGAAGTATGTCAATGCACAGTAAATTAGAGGCTTACTATAGGTTTTGCACAAAGCAAAGACATAGTGAAAATTCAATAGAGTTTCCTTGAGCCACGAGAGAGACTCGATAACCTTAGCTAGAATGAGTTCGATTTAAGACATCATCTTCTTTATGTCAGCCATGATCTCGCGCAACTTTGGAGCAATCTCCAAAATCGCGTTGACAGCTTCCACCGACTTTTGAAGACGAGTCGGTCAGCTGAGCAGAGGAAGGATAACATGAGGCAGTGAAGGTGAAGGTTAATGAAACATGTGCATAGATCGGGCGGAGCGCAGTCAATAGCAAATGAGGAAGTGACATCAGATGTGGAGTATCGGCATAGTGTCACAAAATGCCTATGATGTAAAATGGTACAAATAAGCCATGATTGACTAGGAATATATAATTAAAGCAATTTGTGAGTATATAAAATGCTTTCAATTTTATAAAATGTTATCATAATAATATTAATAAATAATATAATTATATTTATAATATTGAAAAATTGACAAAATTATTAAGATCATAGTAATATTTAATAATATTTTTGTACCGTGCTATCTTTACCGTCATAAAGCAGTTTTCTAACCACGAAGACAATGAAGTATCAATCACGAAGTAGATTAGAGGCTTACCATAGGTTTTGCGCACAACATAGACACGGTGAAAATTCAAAAGAGTTTCCTTGAGCCATGGGAGAGACTTGATAATCTAATGAGTTTGATTTGAGACATTATCTTCTTTATGTCAGCCACGATCTCGCACAACTTCAGAGCAACCTCCAAAATCACGTTGATAGTTTCCATAGACTTTTGAAGACAAGTCGGCCAGCCGAGCAGTGGTAGGATATCATGAGGTAGTGAAGGACCAATCAATGAAATATGTCCATAGATCGGGCTGAGTGCCGTCAACAGCAAGCGAGGAAGTGGCACCAGATGTGGAGTATCGGCGCAATGTCAACAGAAATGCCGATGACGTAAAATGGTAACAAAAGCCTAACTTGAAATATGTAGTTTAAGCGACTACTGAGTAGACAAAATGCTTCCAGTTTTGTAAAATGTTATCATAATAATTGTTAATAAATAATAAAATTATTACTATGTGGAGGTAATTCAACTACATATAAAAATGATGAATAACACTTGAATGCTACTGGCTAGATACAATATGTTAGCTTCAAGACAGACACAAATGATTAGTGAGCAAAGTGATCATCCCACTTGTAGTAAAAAAAAAAAAACCCCAATACATATACGATGCGTTTAATATATCGTACTGAATTGACTTAGATAAATTGTATTGGATTAGATCATATTGAATTGAATGTACTATCACGTGTTTGGATAGTAACCAACGTTTATGGGTTATGTGAAACCCACCACGAGATACAAAATAACTGTAACTAGTTCCAACTTGCACCAATCAGTATTCTATCGGTATTTGTATCCAATACGGTTCCCACTAAGGGAATCTAAATGCAATCATTGTGTATGAAAAATAGGTGAGGGAGATATATATGGTACTTCAAGAGGGTGACATCCACAAGCATCTGCAAGTTAGCCAGCCGAGTATTGGCAGGATAACATGAGTTTGATTTTGAAGACAAGTTGGCCAGCCGAGCATCGGCAGGATAGCATGAGGCGGTGAAGGACCAGTCAATTAACTATGTACATAGATCGGGCTGAGCGCCATCAATGGCAATCGAGGAAGTGGAACTAAATGAGGAGTATCGCGTAGTATTGTAGAAATACTGATGACGTAAAATGGTACCAATAAACCATGATTGACTTGAAATATATAATTTAAACGACTAGTGAGTAAAAACAATGCATCTAGTTTTATAAAATGTTATAGTAATAATATTAATAAATAATATAATTACAATTATAATATTAAAAAATTAAAATAATTATTAAAATTATATTAATATTTAATAGGATTTTGTACCGTGCTTTCTGTGCCGTTATAAAACAGTTTTCTAACCACCGAAACAATGAAGTATGTCAATGCGTAGTAGATTAGTGATTTATCATAGGTTTGCACAAAGCAAAGGCATAGTAAAAATTCAAAAGAGTTTCCTTGAGCCACATGAGAGACTCGATAACCTTAATTAGAATGAGTTTAATTTGAGGCATTATCTTCTTTATATCAGCCACGATCTCGCGCAACTCCATAACAACCTCCAAAATTGCATTGACAGCTTCCACTCACTTTTAAAGACAAGTCGGCCAGCCGAGCAGTGGCAGGATAATATGAGGCGATAAAGGACCAGTCAATGAAATGTGTGCATTGATCAGGCAGAGCGCCGTCAACGGCAAGCAAGGAAGTGTCACTAGATGTGGAGCATCGGGGCAGTGTCACAGAAATACCGATGACATAAAATATTACAAAGAATCCATGATTGACCTGAAATATATAATTAAAGAAACTAGTGAGTAAACATAATGCTTATAGTTTTATAAAATGTTATCAAAATAATATAAATAAATAATATAATTACATTTATAAAAAATTGAAAAAATTGTTAAATAATATTAATATTTAATAGAATTTTTGTACTGTGCTTTTTGTGCCTTCATCAAGCAATTTCCTAAGCACGGGAGAGACTCGACAACCTTAGCCAAAATGAGTTCGATTTGAGGCATCATCCACTTAATTTTAGCCATGATCTCACGTAACTTCGAAGCATCCTCTGAAATCACATTGATAGTTTCTATCGACTTTCAAAGACAAGTCAGTCAGCTGAACAATGGCAGGATAGCATGAGGCGGTGAATGGCCGGTCAATGAAATATGTGCATAGATCAGGCGGAGCGCTGCCAATGGCAAGCAAGGAAGTGGCACCAGATGTGGAGTATCGGCGCAGTGTCGCAGAAATGCCGTTAACGTAAAATGGTATCAAGAAGCCAAGATTGACCGGGAATATATAATTAAAACAACTCGTGAGTAAATAAAATGCTTTCAGTTTTGTAAAATGTTATCATAATAATATTAATAAATAATATAATTACATTTATAATATTGAAAAATTGTAAAAATTATTAAACTCGGGTTTTTGTATTGTGTTTTCTGTGCTGTCATAAAACAGTTTTCTAACCACCAAAACAACGAAGTATGTCTTTGCGCAGTAGATTAGAGGCTTTCCATATATTTTGTGCAAAGCATAAACATAGTGAAAATTCAAAAGAGTTTCCTTAAGCCATGGGAGAAACTCGACAACCTAGGCAGAATGAGTTTAATTTTAGGCATCATCTTCTTTATGTCAGCGACGACCTAGCGCAACTTCAGAGCAACCTCTAAAATCACGTTGACAGCTTCCATCGACTTTTTAAGATAAGTCGGCCAGCCGAACAATGGCAGGATAACATAAGGCAGTGAATGACCGATAGCATAGATCAGGCAAGTGAGGAAGTGGCACCAGATGTGGAGTATCGACACAGTGTCGAAGAAATGCCGATAACATAAAATGATACCAAAAAATCATGATTGACCTGAAAAATATAATATAAGCCACTAGTAAGTAAACAAAAAGCTTCCAGTTTTGTAAAACATTACAGTAATAATATTAATAAATAATATAATTATATTTATAATATTAAAAAAATTTAAAAAATTATTAAAATTATATTAATATTTAATAGGATTTTGTACCGTGCTTTCTGTGCCGTCATAAAATAGTTTCCTAACCACCGAAACAATGAACTATGTCAATGCATAGTAGATTAGAGGCTTACCTTAGGTTTGCGCAAAGCAGAGACATAGTAAAAATTCAAATGAGTTTCCTTGAGCCACGGGAGAGACTCGACAACCTTAGCCATAATGAGTTTGATTGAAGGCATCATCTTCTTAATTTCAGTCATGATCTCACGCAACTTCGGAGCATCCTCCGAAATCGCATTGATAGTTTCTATCGACTTTCGAAGACAAGTGAGCCAGCTGAAAAGTGGCAGGATAGCATGAGGCGGTGAATGGCCGGTCAATGAAATATGTGCATAGATCAGGCGGAGCGCTGCCAATGGCAAGCAAGGAAGTGGCACCAGATGTGGAGTATCGGCGCAGTGTCGCAGAAATGCCGTTAACGTAAAATGGTATCAAGAAGCCAAGATTGACCGGGAATATATAATTAAAACAACTCGTGAGTAAATAAAATGCTTTCAGTTTTGTAAAATGTTATCATAATAATATTAATAAATAATATAATTACATTTATAATATTGAAAAATTGTAAAAATTATTAAACTCGGGTTTTTGTATTGTGTTTTCTGTGCTGTCATAAAACAGTTTTCTAACCACCAAAACAACGAAGTATGTCTTTGCGCAGTAGATTAGAGGCTTTCCATATATTTTGTGCAAAGCATAAACATAGTGAAAATTCAAAAGAGTTTCCTTAAGCCATGGGAGAAACTCGACAACCTAGGCAGAATGAGTTTAATTTTAGGCATCATCTTCTTTATGTCAGCGACGACCTAGCGCAACTTCAGAGCAACCTCTAAAATCACGTTGACAGCTTCCATCGACTTTTTAAGATAAGTCGGCCAGCCGAACAATGGCAGGATAACATAAGGCAGTGAATGACCGATAGCATAGATCAGGCAAGTGAGGAAGTGGCACCAGATGTGGAGTATCGACACAGTGTCGAAGAAATGCCGATAACATAAAATGATACCAAAAAATCATGATTGACCTGAAAAATATAATTTAAGCCACTAGTGAGTAAACAAAATGCTTCTAGTTTTGTAAAATGTTATAGTAATAATATTAATGAATAATATAATTACATTTATAATATTAAAAAAATTATTAAAATTATATTAATATTTAATAGGATTTTGTACCGTGCTTTCTGTGCCGTCATAAAATAGTTTCCTAACCACCGAAACAATGAACTATGTCAATGCATAGTAGATTAGAGGCTTACCTTAGGTTTGCGCAAAGCAGAGACATAGTAAAAATTCAAATGAGTTTCCTTGAGCCACGGGAGAGACTCGACAACCTTAGCCATAATGAGTTTGATTGAAGGCATCATCTTCTTAATTTCAGTCATGATCTCACGCAACTTCGGAGCATCCTCCGAAATCGCATTGATAGTTTCTATCGACTTTCGAAGACAAGTGAGCCAGCTGAAAAGTGGCAGGATAGCATGAGGCGGTGAATGGCCGGTCAATGAAATATGTGCATAGATCAGGCGGAGCGCTGCCAATGGCAAGCAAGGAAGTGGCACCAGATGTGGAGTATCGGCGCAGTGTCGCAGAAATGCCGTTAACGTAAAATGGTATCAAGAAGCCAAGATTGACCGGGAATATATAATTAAAACAACTCGTGAGTAAATAAAATGCTTTCAGTTTTGTAAAATGTTATCATAATAATATTAATAAATAATATAATTACATTTATAATATTGAAAAATTGTAAAAATTATTAAACTCGGGTTTTTGTATTGTGTTTTCTGTGCTGTCATAAAACAGTTTTCTAACCACCAAAACAACGAAGTATGTCTTTGTGCAGTAGATTAGAGGCTTACCTTAGGTTTGCGCAAAGTAAAGGCATAGTAAAAATTCAAAAGAGTTTCCTTAAGCCATGGGAGAAACTCGACAACCTAGGCATAATGAGTTTAATTTGAGGCATCATCTTCTTTATGTCAGCGACGACCTAGCGCAACTTCAGAGCAACCTCTAAAATCACGTTGACAGCTTCCATCGACTTTTTAAGACAAGTCGGCCAGCCGAGCAATGGCAGGATAGCATAAGGCAGTGAATGACCGATAACATAGATCAGGCAAGTGAGGAAGTGGCACCAGATGTGGAGTATCGACACAGTGTCGAAGAAATGCCGATAACATAAAATGATACCAAAAAATCATGATGGACCTGATAAATATAATATAAGCCACTAGTAAGTAAACAAAAAGCTTCCAGTTTTGTAAAACGTTACAGTAATAATATTAATAAATAATATAATTATATTTATAATATTAAAAAAATTAAAAAAATTGTTGAAATTATATTAATATTTAATAGGATTTTGTACCGTGCTTTCTGTGCCGTCATAAAATAGTTTCCTAACCACCGAAACAATGAACTATGTCAATGCATAGTAGATTAGAGGCTTACCTTAGGTTTGCGCAAAGCAGAGACATAGTAAAAATTCAAATGAGTTTCCTTGAGCCACGGGAGAGACTCGACAACCTTAGCCATAATGAGTTTGATTGAAGGCATCATCTTCTTAATTTCAGTCATGATCTCACGCAACTTCGGAGCATCCTCCGAAATCGTATTGATAGTTTCTATCGACTTTCGAAGACAAGTCAGCCAGCTGAAAAGTGGCAGGATAGCATGAGGCGGTGAATGGCCGGTCAATGAAATATGTGCATAGATCAGGCAGAGCGCTGCCAATGGCAAGCAAGGAAGTGGCACCAGATGTGGAGTATCGGCGTAGTGTCGTAGAAATACCGATGACGTAAAAATGTACCAAGAACCCATGATTGACTTGAAATATACAAAGAATCCATGATTGACCTAAAATATATAATTAAAGAAACTAGTGAATAAACATATGCTTATAGTTTTGTAAAATGGTATCAAAATAATATTAATAAATAATATAATTACATTTATTATATTGTAAAATTGAAAAAATTATTGAATAATATTAATATTTAATAGGATTTTTGTATTGTGCTTTTTGTGCCTTCATAAAGCAGTTTCCTAGCCATAGAGACAATGAAGTATGAAAATGTGCAGTAGATTAGAGACTTACAATAGGTTTTTCACAAAGCAGAGACATTGTGTAAATTCAAAAAAGTTTCCTTGAGTCACGAGAGAGAAACTTACCATATGTTTTACCCAAAATATAGATATAGTATAAATTGGCAAATGCTTCTTTGATTTGTGGGAGAGAATAGACAACCATGACAATGATCAATTGGATGTGTGGCATTATCTCCTTTATTTCAACCATAATCTTGCATAACTCTAGTGTTGTCTCGATGATCGTGTTGACCGCTTGCATCGACTTTTGAAGGCAAGTTGGCATGCCAATCAAAGGTAGAAAAGACGGGTGCAGTGAACGATCAATAAAATATGAGCATAAATCGGCCGGAGCGCCATCAATTACAAGTGAGGGAATGGCACAAGATGAGGAAGATTGGTGTAATGTCACAGAAATGTTAAGGATGAAATGTGATACGATGATATAATTACCTTGATAATGTAAAGTGTTGGCACCATTTCTTACCGGAAATGGAGCCTTATATCTCCGTGCTTTTGTCCATTTTCGGGCGATTATGGGATGCTTTAGATGGTTTTCCTAAGTGTGCAAGTCGTTAGGTTCAGTTAGAGACTTCAGTCGATTTCAACCGCTTTTTCGTTAGTGTCTCGCTACCTGAAGCCACAACATAGCTCGCTGCTTGAGCAAGTCGGAGCCATGCAAAGAAGACAAGTTTCCAGAGGTTATCTTTGCTGGTCTACCTGTATTATGTTGAAAGGTTATCTTTGCCATGTAATTAGATTTCTCTCTAATGTGTGTGTGCCATGTGGAAGAGTAATCTGTGTGTATAAATATGTGTTGTACTGTTCAAGATTGTGATGAATCGAAAAACAGAAAAGAAGAGAGATGAAAATTCTCTCTCAATCTTCATCTTCTACAGTTTGTTATTTTTAGGTTTTGTAATTTCTCAGATACAATATGTTAGCTTCAAGGCAGGTATAAATGATTACTGAGCAAAGTGATCATCCCACTTGTAGTAAAAAAAAGAAGCCCCAATACATATATGATGCATTTAATATATCGTAATGAATTGACTTGGATAGATTATATTGGATTAGATCGTATTGAATTAATGTACCATCACGTGTTTGGATAGTAACCAACGTTTATGGGTTATATGAAACCCACCTCAGGATACAAAATAACTGTAACCGGTTCCAACATGCACCAATCAGTATTATATTGGTATTTGTATATATCGGTATTTGTATCCAATACGGTTCCCACTAAGAGAATCTAAACGCAGTCATTGTGTATGAAAAATAGGTGAGGGAGATATATATGGTACTTCAATAGGGTGACATCCACAAACTATGCAACTTGAAAGTCTCTTTTCATAGATGTTAGGTCAAACAAACTTGAGTGATTAAAAACAAAAATGGGAGACACAAAGGAAATAGTATTAGTGAACTACATAATGATTATGGCAATGCAAGAATTAGTAGTATATAAGAATGATGGGAATAAAAGAGCAAATAAGACGCATGAAAAATTCTAAGCATGGACAGAAAAAGTTGTGTGATTAAGATGGTATACTTAATAATTTTTAGGATAAAATTGCACTAATATAATTACACTGAAATCGGTGAAAATATTATATAATAATACTGACTATCCGTCTAATCTGTTTATTAATAGTTGATGTCTTTTAACGGAGGAAAAAAAAACTTTTATCATTAAGCAAATACATTAATTAATTAAAAATAAATATAATAATAAAAAAATAATAAATCAAAACCAAAGAATGTTCAGTGTACATGCAAATTACAATTTAAATAGTAACTTAACCCTTTCAAAAATAAAATAAAAATAGTGACTTATCAAATAAAAGAAAGTTTTCAAAAATATTTTCCCCTTGATCATTAATTGGATAGATATAATAACAATTTTACCCTCAAATTACAAAATAAATTTTAAAAAATAAATAATTGGGAAAATTAATCTATAGAATAATTTAAACTAAACTACATATACAGTAAAATCTCTCTATAGTCATAATATTGGGACCAAACTAATTTTATTACTATGTGGAGATTATAAATTAATAGAGTTGTAGTTACAAAAATTATTGGCTTCAATAAGAAGATGTTCATGCTGACGAATTATTACGTGCCCACAAGCTCAAAGATGTAGTAACAACTTTAAAAAATAAATCACTATCCCAAACAACTTTAGAAAAATATTTTATTCCATCTTAAACCTTTAACATAACATAGGATATATTTTTTATAATATTCAGATAATTATTACTATGTAGATGCAAGTTCCTTAAGACGAAATCTAGAAAAATTATAATTTGTTATAATGTGGGGTTTATTTTTATTTATAACTGGCCCAAATTGAAACTATAATTTTTTATGACTACATGAAGATTATTCCTATACAAAGTATTCCTATAAATTCGACTCTTTGTTCATAAAAAAACCATTACCCAAATTTGTTTGGGTCAAATTATTGTCATCGTCCATTTGTTTTGGTTCATTAATATTAGACAATTCAGTCTCTCACCCTGAGCGAGAGACATTAATGTGCTTGGTCTTATTCAAAATGAATAGAACTAATAAGTGGAAAAAATGGAGTAGTGAAAATGGAGTAGTGAAAATGGAGTAGTGATCAAGAAACTGAAGTGGGTTTCATAGTGAATTTAGCTTTTTGTTTCCAATGAAAATAACTTCAAAGAAGTCATTACAAGCACAAGAAAACAAATTGAAACAAATTTACATAATATAATAACTTAATATGGACATGTATGTATATGATAATTTTGAAGTATTGCTTCTCACCTGTGTCACCAATTTTAACATTCATTGGTGCATTATTGCACAAATTTAGATTGGGAAAGGTGAGGTTATAAATTCTTTTAGGGTACTGTAGTTTTTGGGTCGTCCGAGTTTTTGGATATAATGGGGATCTTGAGACCCTATTTAGAGCATCTCCAATGCAACTATGTATTTTTGAGCATCTAAATAATATCACATCAGCATTTCTAAATAATATGGATCTACATTGTCAAAAAAATTATAAAAATGCATATTCACTTCTCCAATGTGAATATCTAAATAGTAATTTTAAACCAATCACCACAAGTCATTTGTTACATTCTCTCTCTATTTAATATGATAATTAAATGCATTGACAAAATGCTAAAATTTTATTGGTGGGAAAAGTTAGAAATCCTAGTTAGCATATCAAAGAGAATATCTACAATTAGAAACTCTACTTGATATCCTCTAACTTTTTTTTTGCCACATCATATCAATATTAAAGTTAGATAATTGCATTGGAGAATGTTTTCTTAACTTTTTCAATATTGATCCTATGTGGCACTCAATTTTCTCCAAATACATAATAGCATTGGAGATGCTCTTATATTCTCTATTAATTATAGTAAAAAAAAATTCGTCATCACCCATGGACAAAGGCTTTATGCTAAATCATCAAAATTTTTCATGTTCTACTTTATATTTATTTTGATTATTTACTTTTGAGTTTTTTTTTTTTTGACAATTTGTATAATATTATATCAAAAGGTATATTATTATACTTCTCATATTTCATATATTTGAAAAATAATACTAGTTTCTACCTCCATATCAAGCAATCTAAATTACCATCAAAATCGTATTATTCACGTCAAAGACTCACTTATATAAAAAAAAATTGATCTAAGTATGGCCACACATCAATGTCTCACTTATATATATCTAACATAAAAATTTAAGCATCAACCGTATATTATTCACATCAAACCTTCACTCTCACAATCATGGTCTTTGGTTCTTCTACAAACTCCTCATCCACCAATACAATATTTTTATCACTGAAATAATATAGATGTAGTGCGGCACTTATTTTTTTAATGAGTAAAACTAGATTCAAACACTCTTCACCGAAAAGGAGAAAGAGATACGTAACTAATTCAATTAAGAGTTGGTGTGTAATGTCAAAGTATTGAATTTTTTGTAAAGTATGTAGAGAAGGTAAATATATTCTCAAATGTGCTAATTAGATAAATAACTACTCTGGCCTTTGGTATATATCACCAAATATATATTTACTTTTATAACAAATAGCAATACGCTAGATATCCAAAAAAATTTGTATCCAATTGGAGTGTCAAATAATTATCCTGATTTACATGTAAATAGTGAGATTATGTTAAAATTATATACATGTGAGTACAATATAATTGCAATTTTAGTTGGGATGCAAAATTGAGATACCTATCATTTATATATAATAGAGAGGAAGGGGTGGGAAAGAACGCTGATTAGGTATGGAATCCCGTACATGCAAACACACACACACACACACACACACACACACACATATATATATATATATATATATATATAGTGATTCTCTCGTTAAGGATCCCTTATTTTAACTTAAAATGTTGATTGAAATTAGATGATATCCAATCAAGTTTAATAAAATTTGATATCGTTTTTTTTTCTATATGATAAGTTCAATAAAATCTACTTGTTAACAAAATTTAAAAAATGTTCAAATACTAAAACTATTTTTTTTTCGATTTTATTAAATATGAAGCATTAGAAAAGGGGGTGAAATATAAGAAAAATAAACAAATAGTTAACTTAAAGAAAAATATATCATATAATAATAATAAACATCCAATATTACATTTATAGGCACATCCATTAGTAGTAAAGTGGTTGAGCACTTTCCCTTTCACTTTTGTGATAGGGATTGCCATTTAAATCATAAAGTGTAGGAAGACCCCTCCTTTGTAATGAGAGTTGTCATTCTGAATCGAATTCGTAGCGTTTGATCTCGTTAGGTTCCAATAGATCCCTAATTTAATTGATATTAAATTTAATTATATATATTACATTTATAGAGATTTTAAAGATTTAAGCAAAGACTTGAATGGCCCTAGTAGATCCTAGCTACTATAATGAAAACCTTTTTGTGTTTTGAGTTAGCTTAAAGAAAAAGACATTGGTGCATGCACCATCGCCTTTTTTAATTGTATAGTTTATAATTATTTTCCAACATGAGCAATTTTTTATATATCAGTGTAGATTGATTATTAAAATAACTTAATAAGAGAGATTTGGTGGTACCATAATCTAGATATTTCTAGGCCTATTAGCATTTTTGGTTACAATAACAATCTTTAATTAAACAAGCTTGTGTTGCCTAATTTTCATGTTACACACTTTCCCCTTATTAGTCAATTATTTGTATTGTTTGTGCTTCGCACAAGTTGAATGGAAAATACATTATCACATTCATATCTAATGAAAGAAATTAGTACACTTGGTTAGGCCAAAGAAATCATAATCAATTATTTGTTCAAACGCCAAATAGTTGTAATAATTAATTACAGATAAATAATTCTCCCGTTAATTGTAATCTAAGTTTTTTTAATTTTAGTTTTGAATGATCTCATGACACACGTAACCATTGATATGTAATTAAGACTTACCATTTTTATTATATCATTTTATAATTTTTAATTACCAACCATTTTATGTTCTTTAGATTAATACTTAGATTAGAATTAGAGTTCATTTATATAAAAAAAAATTTAAAAATAAAAAAACCCTTGTATATAATAATTACTTTACAAATTTCAAATTATTTTTCCTCTTATAATTAATCAATTTTTTCAACACAAAATGTCAAAAACACACACACACACACGTATATATTGTAGCCAAAATGCATTGACTTTTTTTTTTCCTTCGTTTTTCATTTTAATCTCATCACCTTTGTAGTAGGGTCAAAGGCCAAATATATATATAGTCAGAGGGCCAAAAATTCCATATTAATGTGAAAACTCTGCCGAACATAAATATAAATTTCAACTTTCTCTTTCGTAATTATCTTTTCTACATTTTCAACATGAATTCTTGTTAATTTGTCCTATAATAATTTACAGGACCAACCCCAATCCTATCCTGACGTGTAAATGAGTCCTTCATATTAGTGTGGTGTTAGTCTAGATCTTTCACAAATTTCATTTGAGATTGCCATAACGTCAATGCATAATAAAATGCAATTTGATAGTTAAGTTGATAAGATCCGGTTTGAATAGAATTAGCAATGGATCAGTAGCATTACACTAAGATAGGATTATGTTAGATCCAAGAGAGGAGTTGGAGTGAATCCTATTAAAAAAAAAAATTTTGAATTCTCGTCGGTAAATATTAAGATTTCGTTTGGAGAATACATATAATACTTTTTTTTTTTAATTGATGTCTATCAAAAATATTTTAATTTCAAATAAATACTCATCTTCTTAGGGTATATATATATATATATGTTTGGGAGTAATTCTTTTGAAAATGCTTCACACGTTTATATATATATATATATATATATATATATATATATATATATTTGATCAAAACATGTTTTTACATTTAATCATTTAAAAGATGATATTTATAACTTAATCTAATCGTACCTAAACTAATTTAAATTCTCGCATCTATCCCTCAAATACATTGTTGTACAATGCAAAATTAAAAAGAAAAAAGAAAAGGTTATATAACACGTAGGTAACATTTTTTTTTTTATACCATTTTGGTTTGTATAATTTAATGCAAAATATTCGAATTCGTTGGAATGTATCCAAAAACAAATTTATTTGTATAGGTAGCCATAAATAGGTTAGTTTTTTTTTTTTTTTTTTTTTTTGTTTTCTAGGGTTAGTTAATTGCATGGTGAGCTTTTCCTTGAAACCTACAAGTGCAACAATACCCAATCAATCAAACTATTAATCATGTTTTAACTTTTTAATTACCCAAAACTTTAATTAGTGCTTTAATTAATTAACCTCCTCTTGCGGCCGACAAGCGTACCAAAATCCAAGCACCCAGTTGCCACGTCATCATCCTAGACATGACCATCCTATTAACCTAAGATTATCATCCTCCACTAATATTAAATCCATTAATTAATTACTTTAATTAAATCTAAGTACATGAACACCAAATAGAGTGTTAGGCCTAGAGAGGGAGGCTGACATGTACACCACTATTAGCTTTAACCGGCTTCTAACGTTCGCTTACGTGTCGTCCCACTTGTGTACACTTGTTGGTTTTGGATTGGTCGAATTCGAGTCAAAGATCACAGGCGCCAAACGTATTGTGTCATCTCCTTCAACGGCAGTTAGGTACAGCCACCAGACAAGAGGCCTGCCATGGATAGATAGGATTTTGCTTATTAGACATTATTGTATTGATAATTTATATCTTCACTTTAAAAGCTTGTCACATGCCACCACTATTGTGTTAGTGTTTTCAACTGTTGTCATTCATTTTTTTTAAATGTTTTTTTACTCTGGCTTCAGAATTTGAAAGAGAAACTAGAGAATTCACAAATGGGTTCTTGTTATAAGTTTTCTCTGTTCTTTTTTTTCTGCTTGGTGATCAATCTGTTCGCGGATGACAATGCTGATGGAATCGACAAGGAACGAGCTTCGTTGCTTTCGTTCATGGCGGGCATTGTTTCAAGCTCGAGCAAGGCGTTTGAAGGCTGGAACTCATCTGGAGTCCATGTTTGCAACTGGACTGGCATAAAGTGCAACAATGTCAGTACTCGAGTAGTCGAATTAGACCTCAATGGAAGGTCTCTCCATGGAAGAATCTCTCCTGCTATTGCAAATCTATCTTCTTTGATGATTCTTGATTTGTCCAAAAATAACTTTGAAGGTCAGATTCCAGGAGAGCTTGGAAACCTTGTTCAACTCACACAACTTAGCTTGTCCTGGAATTTTCTCCAAGGAAAAGTCCCTCCACAATTGGGTTATCTTCCCAGACTGGAGTATCTTGATCTTGGAAGCAATAAGCTTGTGGGAGACATTCCTTCAACACTCTTCTGCAACAGCTCTTCTTCTTCCTTGCAATACATAGACCTTTCGAACAACTCTCTAAGTGGCAAAATCCCACTGAGGAGTGAATGTGAGCTCAAAGACTTGAGGTTCCTTCTGCTCTGGTCCAACAAGTTGGCTGGTGAGGTTCCAGCAGCTCTTTTGAACTCCTCGAAGCTCGAATGGCTTGATTTAGAGTCGAATATGTTGAGTGGGGAGCTCCCTTCCGCGATCATACGTAAAATGCCACAGTTACAGTTCCTCTACTTGTCATACAATGATTTTGTCAGCCATGATGAGAACACCAACCTTGAACCTTTTTTTGCTTCTTTGGTTAATTCCTCTAACTTTCAAGAGCTAGAGTTGGCAGGAAACAATCTAGGTGGAGAGATTCCTTCTATTATTGGTGATCTCCCTAAAAAACTTGTGCAGATCCATCTTGATCAGAATCTCATTTATGGTTCAATTCCTCCTCAGATTTCTAGCCTTGTCAATCTCACTCTATTGAACTTGTCAAGTAACTTTTTGAATGGAACCATCCCTCCTCAACTGTGTCGAATGAGAAAACTAGAGAGGGTCTTTTTGGCTAATAACTCACTTTCAGGTGAGATTCCTTCAGCTCTTGGTGACATTCCCCATCTTGGTCTTTTGGATTTATCCCAAAACAAGCTTTCCGGTTCGATTCCGAATAGTTTTGCCAACCTTTCCCAGCTGAGGAGGTTGCTGCTCTATAAAAACCAGCTCTCAGGAACAATACCACCAAGTTTAGGAAAATGTGTCAATTTGGAGATTCTAGACCTCTCTCACAACAAAATTTCAGGGATAATTCCTGTTGAGGTAGCGGAATTGAGGAGCCTGAAATTGTACTTGAACTTGTCTAGCAATCACTTGGATGGTTTTTTACCATTAGAGCTGAGTAAAATGAACATGGTGCTAGCAATTGATCTGTCTTTCAACAATCTTTCCGGCACAATTCCACCACAGCTTGGCAGCTGCATTGCCCTGGAATCTCTTAATGTTTCTGGTAACATCCTGGAAGGCCCTCTTCCGGCTTCGATAGGACATCTTCCTTACCTGAAAGAGATTGATGTTTCATCAAATAGATTGTTTGGAGAAATACCACAAACGTTTCAGGCCTCACCAACACTCAGGCAACTCAATTTCTCTTTCAACAAGTTTTCTGGGAACATATCAAACTGGGGGGCCTTTGCATATCTGACAATAGAATCTTTCCTGGGAAACAGTGGCCTTTGTGGATCAATAAAGGGCTTGCCAAAATGCAAGAAGAAACTTACTTATCACTTGCTCATTTTGCCAATCCTCCTGTCACTGTTTGCTACTCCTATATTTTGCATACTTTGGATCAGAACAAGATTTAGAAGGCAATTGTCAGTATTCAATGGTGGAGACTTGGAGGATGAAGAGAAAGAAAATGAAGAGCTCAAGTACCCAAGAGTCTCATACAGACAACTCATTGAAGCCACAGGGGGGTTCAGTCCTTCAAGCTTAATCGGTTCAGGCCAGTTCGGTCATGTTTACAAGGGAGTCCTACATGACAATACAAGAATTGCTGTCAAAGTTTTGAACTCAAAGACAGCCGCAGAATTCACAGGGAGCTTTAAAAGAGAATGCCTAGTTTTAAGGAGGACCAAGCACAGAAATTTGATCAGGATCATCACAATTTGCAGCAGGCCAGATTTCAAGGCTCTTGTCCTTCCATTGATGACAAATGGCAGCCTGGAAAGGCATCTGTATCCGAGCCATGGACTGATCCGCCATGGCTTGGATTTGATTCAGTTGGTGAAAATATGCTCTGATGTAGCTGAAGGGGTGGCTTATTTGCACCATCACTCTCCTGTCAAAGTGGTGCACTGTGATCTTAAACCAAGCAACATTCTTCTTGGTGATGACTTGACAGCTTTGGTCACTGATTTTGGAATAGCAAAACTGGTTAAAGGTGTTGATGAGAATAATATTCCTGCCAATGATTCAATGTCCTTTAACTCCACAGATGGCTTGTTATGTGGATCTGTTGGCTACATAGCTCCTGGTATGTACTTCCTTTTTTTTTCCATTTAAATCATATTTTCTATTGCAAATGGTCACTGAAATACGTTATTTTGTTTTTTCAGCAAACTCTTTATGTTAAAGATGAACTATTAACCTACAAAGTTCACTAATATATAGATGGAAGCGACTGGTTTTTATTTTTTAGAGTATGGAATGGGAAAAAGGGCTTCGACTCACGGTGGTATCTATAGTTTCGGGGTTCTGCTACTAGAAATCGCAACAGGAAGGCAACCCGCAGATATACTTTTCTAGGATAGCTCGAGCCTGCATGAATGGGTCAAGCGTCAATACCCATACAGGCTCGAGCCTATAGTAGAACAAGCACCGGATAGGTGTGCACCACCTCACATGCCAACTTATTATAACAAGATATGGCGTGATGTTGTCCTGGAATTGATTGAGCTTGGTCTGCTCTGCACCCAATACAATCCTTCAACAAGGCCAACCATGATAGATGTCGCCCATGAAATGGGCCGGTTGAAGCAGTATCTCTCCGATCCGTCCTTGTTGATCGAAGAAGGTTCGATAAAATATCATGATCCTACATCGAATAAAAATGGTGTGAATCCTTAAAGAAAAACCGGTATCACCAGACTAGTTTTTTAAATTACTTATGAATATTTCATCCGTGACAGAAAGTTGAATGCAACAACAGATGAAGTAGCCTCGTTGATTAAATTTCATAAATTTGGCTGATTATTGATCATTAATTGTATTGATTTATGAGATTAATTGTTGAAATAATATTATTTGTGAAATGCAAATATTTTTTGTACAAAATAAGTTACGTCACTATTATCAAGTGGACATACAGAAAATATTTTTTTGTATATCCCATTTACAGTTCAAATGGTTAGTGCATTTACTCTCCACTTACCGTGGGAAAACCTCTTTTTCATAATGTGAGAGTTATTTTCTGAACCATACTTATAGTAATTATTTCGGTAGATTTTAGTAGATCTTTGATCGGTTGATTCAACCGGTATTAATCTTAAAAATAAAAAAATATATATAAAAAAAAAATGTAATGTCAAATATAGCATTCATTAAAAAAATCAATTATTTTATATATTCTAATGTAAAACTTCTATAAATTTTGAACTCAATTTTTTTTTCTTTTTTATTGTTTTGTAAAGAACAAATATCTTTCTTCCTGTAACATAAAATTCATCAAAACAGTCATAATATTGTAATGTAAAACTTTTTAGTAAAGTGAACATAAGACATGTCAATGTCAAAGCATAAAAGAAGATCTCCTTTTCACCACCCAAATTTAAAAAAAGTTGCCTATCTATCTTTTTTTATTATATACAATATTGATTATTTGCAAGTTACAAGTTACAACCAACCAAAGGAACCCCTTTGCATTTTCAAGTATTTTAATGATATAATGGGTGTATTTGTATTCAAGCTGGTGTGCATCATGCTTCAAAATCCAATCTCTTTTTTTTTTTTAGCTTAAAATATTAGGATTTTTGTTTGTGATGATAAGCAACACGAGTGATTTCCATAAACGAAATTGCAGCTTTTAGCCTACCACCATTCATGGAGAATTTGATAACAGTGGCTATAGCTAGTGGAGGCTGATAATTGTCTTTATATTTTAATAAAATTGGACTTTTTAAGCTTACTTTGGGAGTCTCTGGATCATGGTATTTGGTGCAGTAGGTCAAATTGTCCTAGGCTAAGATAGGTTTTACAGAGGTGGGCTCGATTAAGCCTGAACGAAATAGGGCACGTTTGTGTAAAGTCTTGTTTTAGCTACAAGTATCATTTCTCATCTAAATTTTACCTAAACTGTTAATGGTATTTTGTGCAGTTAAGTCAAATTGTATTGGACAACGATGGGATTACATAGGGTATGAAATAGGGTGGGCTCGACCAAGCATACACAAAGTGGGGGCACAATTATTTACCATCTTGTTCGAGCGGAGTAACGATTATTTTCTAATCTAAACTTTACCTAAACTGTTTATAATCGATAGTTAATAAACTAACGAAAGATTCTTAAAAGCTTGGATAAAATAACTCTGTCCTCCTAAGCAAATATTAGTAAACAGCTTTTCTAGATTAACTGAGAGACCTTCCCAACTGATGTAATTGAACTTCTATTTTCATGTTTTTCTGTCATCAGTTTCCTGTCTGGCGACATTCCAAATAGCCACAGATCATGTTTGTGCTCTTTCTACTTGAAAAATTCAACTTTAAATTAAATTAATTTACTTTGATGAATTCAATTCCCTCACGCATGTACGCAAAGACACCCCACATCACATTATCATCTGGATTTCATGCTTGGCATGCATTTTCTGGAAAAGTTAACTTTTCTTTCACGCACTTTGATGTAAGCAAAAACCTTCAACATAGTTTTGATTTCATATGTTGATTAGATTTTAGGTTGAGACAGGAGAGATGTTAAAGTTCAGAACACTTAGGATCCCAACTTAAATCCTAGCATATGATGTGAAAGTTTTATTTAATTAACACGTAAAAGAGAAAGTAAAATGTATATACGATGTCAATTAAATAAAACTGTCACATTACAAATTGAGATACAAGTTAGAATTTAAATTTAGAATCCTAATACCACTTGATCAATTGGTATTTCTTTTCATGAAAATAAAACAGTGAGATAACAAATCGAGTCTTTCACTAAGATTTCGAATAACTATCGCGAATTCAAGTTGATAATATTTCGTCTCTTACTTTGAAAACGATGATCAAATAATTCCCAATTATGGTCCTTGCAGAGGATAAAAGTTTTATCTTAACATGGCATCAACATAGAACTATCATTTTCAGCCATGACAGAAACAATTGAAAACTTATGGTTCTGAGTCATACACAACTACAAAGGAAGATGCTTGCAAGTTGCAACTTCACATGGCAACTGTGAGCACCCTTGGCTTCGCCACAGATTACATGGATCACAAAAATGCATTAATGTAAAATAATTATTACATCTTCAAATAAGTCAAATATCATCAATTTTTTAATATGCATAAAGACTTTTTCAAAAGAAAAAAAAAAGTCTCATTTACTAAACAATATTTTATGATGATGTCTAGGCATAAAAGATTGATTACTACTAATTTTCTTATTAGGTAATTCAACTACATATAAAAGTGATGAATAACACTTGAATGGTGCTGGCTAGATACAATATGTTAGCTTCAAGGCAGGTACAAATGATTACTGAGCAAAGTGATCATCACACTTGTAGTAAAAAAAACATCCCACTTGTAGTAAAAACAAAAGCCCCAATACATATACGATATTGCATTTGATATATGATACTGAATTGACTTGGATAGATTGTATTGGATTAGATCGTATTGAATTAAATGTACCGTCACGTGTTTGGATAGTAACCAACGTTTATGGGTTATGTGAAACCCACCACGAGATACAAAATAACTGTAACCGGTTTCAACATGCACCAATCAGTATTATATCGGTATTTGTATCCAATACGGTTCCCACTAAGAGAATCTAAACGCAGTCATTGTGTATGAAAAATAGGTGAGGGAGATATATATGGTACTTCAAGAGGGTGACATCCACAAACTATGCAACTTGAAAGTCTCTTTTCATAGATGTTAGGTCAAACAAACTTGAGTGATTAAAAACAAAAATGGGAGACACAAAGGAACTAGTATTAGTGAACTACACAATGATTATGTCAATGCAAGAATTAGTAGTATATAAGAATGATGGGAATAAAAGAGCAAATAAGATGCATGAAAAATTCTAAGCATGGACAGAAAAAGTTGTGTGATTAAGATGATATACTTAATAATTTTTAGGATAAAATTGCACTAATATAATTACACTAAAATCGTTGAAAATATTTTATAATAATACTAGCTATCCATCTAATCTATTTACTAATAGTTGACCTCTTTTAGCGTATACAGGAAAAAAATAAACTTTTATCATTAAACAAATACATTAATTAATTAAAAATAAATATAATAATAAAAAATAATAAATCAAAACCAAAGAATGTTCAGTGTACATGCAAATTACAATTTAAATAGTAACTTAACCCTTTCAAAAATAAAATAAAAATAGTGACTTATTAAATAAAAGAAAGTTTTCAAAATATTTTCCCCTTGATCATTAATTGGATAGATAGAATAACAATTTTACCCTCAAATTATAAAATAAATTTTAAAAAAATAAATAATTGGGAAAATTAATCTGTAGAATAATTTAAACTAAACTATATATACAGTAAAATCTCTCTATAGTCATAATATTGAGACCAAACTAATTTTATTACAATGTGGAGATTATAAATTAATAGAGTTGTAGTTACAAAAATTATTGGCTTCAATAAGAAGATGTTCATGCTAACGAATTATTACGTGCCCACAAGCTCAAAGATGTAGTGACAACTTTAAAAAATAAATCACTATCCCAAACAACTTTAGAAAAATATTTTATTTCATCTTAAACTTTTAACATAACATAATATATATTTTTTATAATATTCAGATAATTATTACTATATGGAGGCAAGTTCCTTAAGACGAAATCTAGAAAAATTATAACTTGTTACAATGTGGGGTTTATTTTTATTTATAACTGGCTCAAATTGGAACTATAATTTTTTATGACTACGTGAAGGTTGTTCCTATATAAAGTATTACTATAAAGAGGTATATATATATATTCGACTCTTTGTTCATAAAAAAATCATTACCCAAATTTGTTTAGGTCAAATTATTGTCATCGGCCATTTGTTTTGGTTTATTAATATTTGTTTTGATTCATTAATATTCGACAATTCAGTCTCTCAGAGACATTAATGTGCTTGGCCTTATTCAAAATGAATAGAACTGATAAGTGGAAAAAATGGAGTACTGATCAAGAAACTGAAGTGGGTTTCATAGTGAATTTAGCTTCTTGTTTCCAATGACAATAACTTCAAGGAAGTCATTACAAGCACACAAAAACAAATTGAAACATGTTAGGACTGTTCATAATTGATGTGTGTGTGTTGTTTTGTTATAAGTGTTATATTTGCTGTGTTGTAAAGAATTGATTGGAGGTGTATGTCATCTGCTGTAGACCACCTGCATTATGTTGAAATGTTATCTTGCCATGTAATCAGATTTCTTTCCAATGTGTGTGTGCCATGTGGAAGAGAAATCTGTTGAGTATAAAATTGTGTTTGTACTATTCAAGATATGATCGATTGAAAAATAGAAAAGCAGTGAGATGAATTCTCTCTCTCTCGATCTTCATTTTTTAAGCTGTTATTTTTAGGGTTTGTAATTTCTCAAAACAAATTTACATAATATAATAACTTAATATGGGCATGTATGTATATGACAATTTTGAAGCATTGCTTATCACCTGTGTTACCAATTTGAACATTCATTGGTGCATTATTGCACAAATTTAGATTGGGAAAGGTGAGGTTATAAATTCTTTTAGGGTACCGCAGTTTTTGGGTTGTCCGAGTTTTTGGGTATAATAGGGATCTTGAGACCCTATTTATATTCTCTATTAATTATAGTAAAAAAAAAATTCGTCACCGCCCATGGACAAAGTTTTATGCTAAACCATCAAAATTTTTAGTGTTCCACTTTATATTTATTTTAATTATTTACTTTTGAGTTTTTTTTTGGACAATTTGTATAACATTATATCAAAAAGTATATTATTATACTTCTCATATTTCATATATTTGCAAAATAATGCTAGTTTCTAGCTCCATATCAAGCAATCTAAATTACCATCAAAATCGTATTATTCACATCAAAGACTCACTCATAAAAAAAAATTGATCTAAATTACCATCAAAATCGTATTATTCACATCAAAGACTCAATATAAAAAAAAATGATCTAAGTATTGGCCACACATCAATGTCTCACTTATATCTAACATAAAAATTTAAGCATCAACCGCATATTATTCACATCAAACCTTCACTCCCACAACCATGGTCTTTGGTTCTTCTACAAACTCCTCATCCACCAATACAATATTTTTATCACTGAAATAATATAGAATACCAACGCATAGTGGATTAGAAACTTACCATATATTTTGCCCAAAATAGAGTCACATCAAATCCTCATTCACCCGATCATGGTTTTTGGTTCTTCTACAAAACCTCTCTACCAATATAATTTTTTAATAACCGAAACAACATAGAACACCAATACATAGTAGATTAGAAACTTACCATATATTTTGCACAAAATAGAGATATAATACAAATTGACAAATGTTTCCTTGAGTTGTGGGAGAGAATGACAATCACGGCAATGATCAATTTGATGTGTGGCATTATCTCCCTCATGTCAGCTACAATCATGTGCGACTCTAGAGTAGAATAGGCGGATACAGTGAAGAACTGATCAATAAAATATGAGTATAAATCGGACGGAGCACCGTCAACGGCAAGTGAGGGAGTAGCATTGAATAAGGAGGATTAGTGTGTTTTAGAACTGCTGAGGATGAAAAATGATACGAGGATATGATTACCTTGAGAACGTGGACACTGAAACTTCATCTTCACTTCTTTTTTTTTGTTTAAAGAGATTTGTTTTTTTGTTTAAAGAGATTTGGTCTTAACTTAACTAACTACGATTAACACATTTTTTTTTCTTTTCACATGGATTATCACCATTTTTACATATTAAAACCAGTTTATGAGTGATGAGTAATTATTATTCTGGATTTACTTCAATAGAGGAGTTGATCGTTAGAGGTTTGTCCTAAAATTTTATTTATCGAAAGACACGCTAGTTTTCATTTAATGGAGTTATAATTATAATAGATTGATTCTTTATTAGATTGTTTTATTTTATGTTAGACCATGAAAACTTATTGAAGTTTATGTTTGATTTTTGTTAAATAATTTATTTTGTGCGAATATTTAATCATTATAATATATAAGTTTGAATAATTTTTAACTGGGTATCTTGCTAGTTTGTATTAAATCGGGTTTAAGGTGCTATATTACTTTTTACATAGTAATTTGATGTGTTATATTATATTGATACATTTTAATATTATAAATATATTACATTATATATTAGTAAATAATAAAATTACATTTAAAATATATAAAATTGAAAATATTATTAGAATAATATAATTTCAAATCATGAATAATATTAAATATTAATGAATAATAAAATTATATTTAGAATAAAGAATAATTCAAAATGTTATCGAAATAATATTAATAAATAATATAATTATATTTATAATATTAAATAATTTAAAAATCATTAAAATCATATTGATATTTAATAGAATTTTTATACCGTGTTTTTTGTGCCGTCATAAAATTTTTGGGTGTAATAGTATTTTTTTAAGAACCTCTTTTATAATTTCAATTGATTATAGTAAATTTTTGAGTGTAATGTATTTTTTTAAGAACCTCTTTTATAATTTCTATTGATTGTAGTAAATTTTTTAGTGTAATGTATATTGAAAATCTGAAAATTTGCGCCGCACAAATTACTATTTGCTTCCCTGATTATTTTCTCTGCTACATCCAAATACTTGAAGAACCAAATTATAAGCACTCAACTTATTTTCCAACTTTCCATTGCTCGTCATCTACTCGAAAAAAAAAAAAAAAACTCAATCTTTTACTATCACTACACTTCTCAGACTGTTTCAAAATTATATTACATTTACCTAAGCTCAAGTGAACTAATCAATATTCAATTCACCATCACTGAAATAAAATACTCTCTTTTTTCATCACGACAATTCCTTCTCAAATCTAAAAATTTAAATCTAATTCTCTCCTAATCCCTTTCTTTTCACCCTAATTTCTCTTCTTAAAAATTTCCGCTAAAAATTCAAAATTTTTTCATCAAAAAACCTCATTACCCAAAATGTTTTTAGGGTCAAATTATTGTCTATCATGCATTTGGTTTGGTTCATTAATGTTTATTTCATGCCTTGCCCTGTTTTTTTTTTATTTCTCTTCTCTCTCTGATTCTTTCTTTATTCTCTGTTGGACTATATTCTACTTTTCTTCTCTCTAATTTTTTTATTTATTTATTCTTTTTCACTCTTGTGATTAACGCCGTCTCCCCTTATTGTTTGGAATGTTTGGGATCTTTATGTTGGTAATTTTGATTGGGGACTACCTATTAATGATTTTTCATATTAGTATTTTTCTTAAACAAAAATTTTACATTATTTATCATTTTCGAATTAAGACAACTGTCTCGATCGCCTTGAGGTGACCGCCTCGTGCATTTTAATGATTTTTGACTCGAAATTGATAAACTATAATATCAAATGTTTAATACATTGCAACTTACACATTTAATAGCCTAAAAATTCTTAAAAACATATGGAACCAAGAAATAACAATAAACTTTATGAACAATCACTTAATTATAATATAGTGAGTTTTAAACTAAAAAAGTAAAATAGTTTTTAATATAAAGAAAATACATAAAACATAACACTTACATTTTATATATAAAGATGACAATATGTAAAAGTTTCAATAAGGAAAGTCTTTAACATCACAAACTTATCGCAACTTACATTCAAAATTTTTTTAGGATTATCGTCATCCATGTACTACTAGTAGAATTTTAACTTAACACTTATTGAAGCTACTTAATGGATTTGTATATTGCTCTGTAGAGCTCCAAGTAAAAGTTCCTTTATGCTTTCTCTATGTTTTTTTTTCTTCATAATAATGAATAATTAATAGAATTCTAATTTAGGGTTATAGATAAGGGACCTTAAAACCCAAAATAAGCATTTTTTTTTCTATTTTATGAACATTATTCAACACGCCTTTATTACAAGATGAAAAAACATTATCTACAAGCTTTCTATATTATACTTGTCTTATTCAAAAGGTTTGAAAAAGAATATTAGTGTCTTAGCTCCATCGTAAGCAATCTAGTCAACAACAAATTAAATCCTCTCCTTAGCAAGTATCAAGTAAACTAAACTAGGCTTTCTATGGGTTCCTACGAACCTTTTCTTCTATTTATACAATTTTCTGACCACCAAAACAATTATCCTATAGACTATTCCTCCATTTATACAGTTTCCTAACCACAAAAAAAATGAAGTATGTCAATGCACATTATATTAGAGGCTTACTATAGGTTTTGCACAAAGCAAAGACATAGTGAAAATTCAATAGAGTTTCCTTGAGCCACGAGAGAGACTCGACAACCTTAGCCAGAATGAGTTTGATTTAAGACATCATCTTCTTTATGTCAGCCATGATCTCGCGCAACTTTGGAGCAATCTCCAAAATCGCGTTGACAGCTTCCACCGACTTTTGAAGACGAGTCGGTCAGCTGAGCAAAGGAAGGATAACATGAGGCAGTGAAGGTGAAGGTTAATGAAACATGTGCATAGATCGGGCGGAGCGCAGTCAATAGCAAATGAGGAAGTGACATCAGATGTGGAGTATCGGCATAGTGTCGCAAAATGCCTATGATGTAAAATGGTACAAATAAGCCATGATTGACCAGAAATATATAATTAAAGCAACTTGTGAGTATATAAAATGCTTTCAATTTTATAAAATGTTATCATAATAATATTAATAAATAATATAATTATATTTATAATATTGAAAAATTGACAAAATTATTAAGATCATATTAATATTTAATAATATTTTTGTACCGTGCTATCTTTACCATCATAAAGCAGTTTTCTAACCACGAAGACAATGAAGTATCAATCACGAAGTAGATTAGAGGCTTACCATAGGTTTTGCGCACAACATAGACACAGTGAAAATTCAAAAGAGTTTCCTTGAGCCATGGGAGAGACTTGATAATCTAATGAGTTTGATTTGAGACATTATCTTCTTTATGTCAGCCACGATCTCGCACAACTTCAGAGCAACCTCCAAAATCACGTTGATAGTTTCCATAGACTTTTGAAGACAAGTCGGCCAGCCGAGCAGTGGTAGGATATCATGAGGTAGTGAAGGACCAATCAATGAAATATGTCCATAGATCGGGCTGAGTGCCGTCAACAGCAAGCGAGGAAGTGGCACCAGATGTGGAGTATCGGCGTAATGTCAACAGAAATGCCGATGACGTAAAATGGTAACAAGAAGCCTAACTTGAAATATGTAGTTTAAGCGACCACTGAGTAAACAAAATGCTTCCAGTTTTGTAAAATGTTATCATAATAATTGTTAATAAATAATAAAATTATTACTATGTGGAGGTAATTCAACTACATATAAAAATGATGAATAACACTTGAATGCTACTGGCTAGATACAATATGTTAGCTTCAAGACAGACACAAATGATTAGTGAGCAAAGTGATCATCCCACTTGTAGTAAAAAAAAAAAGCCCCAATACATATATGATGTGTTTAATATATCGTACTGAATTGACTTAGATAAATTGTATTAGATTAGATCATATTGAATTGAATGTACCGTCACGTGTTTGGATAGTAACCAACGTTTATGGGTTATGTGAAACCCACCACGAGATACAAAATAACTGTAACTAGTTCCAACATGCACCAATCAGTTCCCACTAAGGGAATCTAAATGCAATCATTGTGTATGAAAAATAGGTGAGGGAGATATATATGGTACTTCAAGAGGGTGACATCCACAAGCATCTGCAAGTTGGCCAGCCGAGTATTGGCAGGATAGCATGAGTTTGATTTTGAAGACAAGTTGGCCAGCCGAGCATCGGCAGGATAGCATGAGGCGGTGAAGGACCAGTCAATTAAATATGTACATTGATCGGGCTGAGCGCCATCAATGGCAATCGAGGAAGTGGAACTAAATGAGGAGTATCGACACAGTGTCGAAGAGATGCCGATAACATAAAATGATACCAAAAAATCATAATTGACCTGAAAAATATAATTTAAGCCACTAGTGAGTAAACAAAATACTTCTAGTTTTGTAAAATGTTATAGTAATAATATTAATAAATAATATAATTACATTTATAATATTAAAAAAATTAAAAAAATTATTAAAATTATATTAATATTTAATAGGATTTTGTACCGTGCTTTCTGTGCCGTCATAAAATAGTTTCCTAACCACCGAAACAATGAACTATGTCAATGCATAGTAGATTAGAGGCTTACCTTAGGTTTGCGCAAAGTAGAGACATAGTAAAAATTCAAATGAGTTTCCTTGAGCCACGGGAGAGACTCGACAACCTTAGCCATAATGAGTTTGATTTAAGGCATCAACTTCTTAATTTCAGTCATGATCTCACGCAACTTCGGAGCATCCTCCGAAATCGCATTGATAGTTTCTATCGACTTTCGAAGACAAGTCAGCCAGCTGAAAAGTGGCAGGATAGCATGAGGCGGTGAATGGCCGGTCAATGAAATATGTGCATAGATCTGGCGGAGTGCTGCCAATGGCAAGCAAGGAAGTGGCACCAGATGTGGAGTATCGGCGCAGTGTTACAGAAATGCCGATAATGTAAAATGGTGCCAAGAAGCCAAGATTGACCGGGAATATATAATTAAAACAACTCGTGAGTAAATAAAATGCTTTCAGTTTTGTAAAATGTTATCATAATAATATTAATAAATAATATAATTACATTTATAATATTGAAAAATTGTAAAAATTATTAAACTCGGGTTTTTGTATTGTGTTTTCTGTGCGGTCATAAAACAGTTTTCTAACCACCAAAACAACGAAGTATGTCTTTGCGCAGTAGATTAGAGGCTTACCATATATTTTGTGCAAAGCATAAACATAGTGAAAATTCAAAAGAGTTTCCTTAAGCCATGGGAGAAACTCGACAACCTAGACAGAATGAGTTTAATTTGAGGCATCATCTTTTTTATGTCAGCGACGACCTAGCGCAACTTCAGAGCAACCTCTAAAATCACGTTGACAGCTTCCATCGACTTTTTAAGACAAGTCGGCCAGCCGAGCAATGGCAGGATAGCATAAGGCAGTGAATGACCGATAGCATAGATCAGGTAAGCGAGGAAGTGGCACCAGATATGGAGTATCGACACAGTGTCGAAGAGATGCCGATAACATAAAATGATACCAAAAAATCATAATTGACCTGAAAAATATAATTTAAGCCACTAGTGAGTAAACAAAATGCTTCTAGTTTTGTAAAATGTTATAGTAATAATATTAATGAATAATATAATTACATTTATAATATTAAAAAAATTATTAAAATTATATTAATATTTAATAGGATTTTGTACCGTGCTTTCTGTGCCATCATAAAATAGTTTCCTAACCACCAAAACAATGAAGTATGTCAATGCGCAGTAGATTAGAGGCTTACCTTAGGTTTGCGCAAAGTAGAGGCATAGTAAAAATTCAAAAGATTTTCCTTGAGCCACGGGAGAGACTCGACAACCTTAGCCATAATGAGTTTGATTTAAGGCATCATCTTCTTAATTTCAGTCATGATCTCACGCAACTTCGGAGCATCCTCCGAAATCGCATTGATAGTTTCTATCGACTTTCGAAGACAAGTCAGGCAGCTGAAAAGTGGCAGGATAGCATGAGGCGGTGAATGGCCGGTCAATGAAATATGTGTATAGATCAGGCGGAGCGCTGCCAATGGCAAGCAAGGAAGTGGCACCAGATGTGGAGTATCGGCGCAGTGTTGCAGAAATGCCGATAACGAAAAATGGTACCAAGAAGCCAAGATTGACCGGGAATATATAATTAAAACAACTCGTGAGTAAATAAAATGCTTTCAATTTTGTAAAATGTTATCATAATAATATTAATAAATAATATAATTACATTTATAATATTGAAAAATTGTAAAAATTATTAAACTCGGATTTTTGTATTGTGTTTTCTGTGCAGTCATAAAACAGTTTTCTAACCACCAAAACAACGAAGTATGTCTTTGCGCAGTAGATTGGAGGCTTACCATATATTTTGTGCAAAGCATAAACATAGTGAAAATTCAAAAGAGTTTCCTTAAGCCATGGGAGAAACTCGACAACCTAGGCAGAATGAGTTTAATTTGGGGCATCATCTTTTTTATGTCAGCGACGACCTAGCGCAACTTCAGAGCAACCTCTAAAATCACGTTGACAGCTTCCATCGACTTTTTAAGACAAGTCGGCCAGCCGAGCAATGGCAGGATAGCATAAGGCAGTGAATGACCGATAGCATAGATCAGGCAAGTGAGGAAGTGGCACCAGATGTGGAGTATCGACACAGTGTCGAAGAAATGCCGATAACATAAAATGATACCAAAAAATCATAATTGACCTGAAAAATATAATTTAAGCCACTAGTGAGTAAACAAAATACTTCTAGTTTTGTAAAATGTTATAGTAATAATATTAATGAATAATATAATTACATTTATAATATTAAAAAAATTATTAAAATTATATTAATATTTAATAGGATTTTGTACCGTGCTTTCTGTGCCGTCATAAAATAGTTTCCTAACCACCGAAACAATGAACTATGTCAATGCATAGTAGATTAGAGGCTTACCTTAGGTTTGCGCAAAGTAGAGACATAGTAAAAATTCAAATGAGTTTCCTTGAGCCACGGGAGAGACTCGACAACCTTAGCCATAATGAGTTTGATTTAAGGCATCAACTTCTTAATTTCAGTCATGATCTCACGCAACTTCGGAGCATCCTCCGAAATCGCATTGATAGTTTCTATCGACTTTCGAAGTCAAGTCAGCCTGCTGAAAAGTGGCAGGATAGCATGAGGCGGTGAATGTCCGGTCAATGAAATATGTGCATAGATCAGGCGGAGCGCTGCCAATGGCAAGCAAGGAAGTGGCACCAAATGTGGAGTATCGGCGCAGTGTTGCAGAAATGCCGATAACGTAAAATGGTACCAAGAAGCCAAGATTGACCGGGAATATATAATTAAAACAACTCGTGAGTAAATAAAATGCTTTCAGTTTTGTAAAATGTTATCACAATAATATTAATAAATAATATAATTACATTTATAATATTGAAAAATTGTAAAAATTATTAAACTCGGGTTTTTGTATTGTATTTTCTGTGCGGTCATAAAACAGTTTTCTAACCACCAAAACAACGATGTATGTCTTTGCGCAGTAGATTCGAGGCTTACCATATATTTTGTGCAAAGCATAAACATAGTGAAAATTCAAAAGAGTTTCCTTAAGCCATAGGAGAAACTCGACAACCTAGGCAGAATGAGTTTAATTTGAGGCATCATCTTTTTTATGTCAGCGACGACCTAGCGCAACTTCAGAGCAACCTCTAAAATCACGTTGACAGCTTCCATCGACTTTTTAAGACAAGTCGGCCAGCCGAGCAATGGCAGGATAGCATAAGGCAGTGAATGACCGATAGCATAGATCAGGCAAGTGAGGAAGTGGCACCAGATGTGGAGTATCGACACAGTGTCGAAGAGATGCCGATAACATAAAATGATACCAAAAAATCATAATTGACCTGAAAAATATAATTTAAGCCACTAGTGAGTAAACAAAATACTTCTAGTTTTGTAAAATGTTATAGTAATAATATTAATAAATAATATAATTACATTTATAATATTAAAAAAATTAAAAAAATTATTAAAATTATATTAATATTTAATAGGATTTTGTACCGTGCTTTCTGTGCCGTCATAAAATAGTTTCCTAACCACCGAAACAATGAACTATGTCAATGCATAGTAGATTAGAGGCTTACCTTAGGTTTGCGCAAAGCAGAGACATAGTAAAAATTCAAATGAGTTTCCTTGAGCCACGGGAGAGACTCGACAACCTTATCCATAATGAGTTTGATTTTAAGGCATCATCTTCTTAATTTCAGTCATGATCTCACGCAACTTCGGAGCATCCTCCGAAATCGCATTGATAGTTTCTATCGACTTTCGAAGACAAGTCAGCCAGCTGAAAAGTGGCTGGATAGCATGAGGCGGTGAATGTCCGGTCAATGAAATATGTGCATAGATCAGGCGGAGGGCTGCCAATGGCAAGCAAGGAAGTGGCACCAGATGTGGAGTATCGGCGCAGTGTTGCAGAAATGCCGATAACGTAAAATGGTACTAAGAAGCCAAGATTGACCGGGAATATATAATTAAAACAACTCGTGAGTAAATAAAATGCTTTCAGTTTTGTAAAATGTTATCATAATAATATTAATAAATAATATAATTACATTTATAATATTGAAAAATTGTAAAAATTATTAAACTCGGGTTTTTGTATTGTGTTTTCTGTGCGGTCATAAAACAGTTTTCTAACCACTAAAACAACGAAGTATGTCTTTGCGCAGTAGATTCGATGCTTACCATATATTTTGTGCAAAGCATAAACATAGTGAAAATTCAAAAGAGTTTCCTTAAGCCATGGGAGAAACTCGACAACCTAGGCAGAATGAGTTTAATTTGAGGCATCATCTTTTTTATGTCAGCGACGACCTAGCGCAACTTCAGAGCAACCTCTAAAATCACGTTGACAGCTTCCATCGACTTTTTAAGACAAGTCGGCCAGCCGAGCAATGGCAGGATAGCATAAGGCAGTGAATGACCGATAGCATAGATCAGGCAAGTGAGGAAGTGGCACCAGATGTGGAGTATCGACACAGTGTCGAAGAGATGCCGATAACATAAAATGATACCAGAAAATCATAATTGACCTGAAAAATATAATTTAAGCCACTAGTGAGTAAACAAAATACTTCTAGTTTTGTAAAATGTTATAGTAATAATATTAATAAATAATATAATTACATTTATAATATTAAAAAAATTAAAAAAATTATTAAAATTATATTAATATTTAATAGGATTTTGTACCGTGCTTTCTGTGCCGTCATAAAATAGTTTCCTAACCACCAAAACAATGAAGTATGTCAATGCATAGTAGATTAGAGGCTTACCTTAGGTTTGCGCAAAGTAGAGACATAGTAAAAATTCAAATGAGTTTCCTTGAGCCACGGGAGAGACTCGACAACCTTAGCCATAATGAGTTTGATTTAAGGCATCATCTTCTTAATTTCAGTCATGATCTCACGCAACTTCGGAGCATCCTCCGAAATTGCATTGATAGTTTCTATCGACTTTCGAAGACAAGTCAGCCAGCTGAAAAGTGGCAGGATAGCATGAGGCGGTGAATGGCCGGTCAATGAAATATGTGCATAGATCAGGCGGAGCGCTGCCAATGGCAAGCAAGGAAGTGGCACCAGATGTGGAGTATCGGCGCAGTGTTGCAGAAATGCCGATAATGTAAAATGGTACCAAGAAGCGAAGATTGACCGGGAATATATAATTAAAACAACTCGTGAGTAAATAAAATGCTTTCAGTTTTGTAAAATGTTATCATAATAATATTAATAAATAATATAATTACATTTATAATATTGAAAAATTGTAAAAATTATTAAACTCGGGTTTTTGTATTGTGTTTTCTGTGCGGTCATAAAACAGTTTTCTAACCACCAAAACAACGAAGTATGTCTTTGCGCAGTAGATTAGAGGCTTACCATATATTTTGTGCAAAGCATAAACATAGTGAAAATTCAAAAGAGTTTCCTTAAGCCATGGGAGAAACTCGACAACCTAGGCAGAATGAGTTTAATTTGGGGCATCATCTTTTTTATGTCAGCGACGACCTAGCGCAACTTCAGAGCAACCTCTAAAATCACGTTGACAGCTTCCATCGACTTTTTAAGACAAGTCGGCCAGCCGAGCAATGGCAGGATAGCATAAGGCAGTGAATGACCGATAGCATAGATCAGGCAAGTGAGGAAGTGGCACCAGATGTGGAGTATCGACACAGTGTCAAAGAGATGCCGATAACATAAAATGATACCAAAAAATCATAATTGACCTGAAAAATATAATTTAAGCCACTAGTGAGTAAACAAAATGCTTCTAGTTTTGTAAAATGTTATAGTAATAATATTAATGAATAATATAATTACATTTATAATATTAAAAAAATTATTAAAATTATATTAATATTTAATAGGATTTTGTACCGTGCTTTCTGTGCCGTCATAAAATAGTTTCCTAACCACCGAAACAATGAACTATGTCAATGCATAGTAGATTAAAGGCTTACCTTAGGTTTGCGCAAAGCAGAGACGTAGTAAAAATTCAAATGAGTTTCCTTGAGCCACGGGAGAGACTCGACAACCTTAGCCATAATGAGTTTGATTTAAGGCATCATCTTCTTAATTTCAGTCATGATCTCACGCAACTTCGGAGCATCCTCCGAAATCACATTGATAGTTTCTATCGACTTTCAAAGATAAGTCAGCGAGCTGAAAAGTGGCAGGATAGCACGAGGCAATAAAGGACTGGTCAATGAAATATGTGCATAGATCGGGTGGAGCGCCACCAATGGCAAGCAAGGAAGTGGCACCAGATGTGGAGTATCGGCGTAGTGTCGCAGAAATACCGATGACGTAAAAATGTACCAAGAACCCATGATTGACTTGAAATATACAAAGAATCCATGATTGACCTAAAATATATAATTAAAGAAACTAGTGAATAAACATATGCTTATAGTTTTGTAAAATGGTATCAAAATAATATTAATAAATAATATAATTACATTTATTATATTGTAAAATTGAAAAAATTATTGAATAATATTAATATTTAATAGGATTTTTGTATTGTTCTTTTTGTGCCTTCATAAAGCAGTTTCCTAGCCACAGAGACAATGAAGTATGAAAACGTGCAGTAGATTAGAGACTTACAATAGGTTTTTCACAAAGCAGAGACGTTGTGAAAATTCAAAAAAGTTTCCTTGAGTTACGAGAGAGAAACTTACCATATGTTTTACCCAAAATATAGATATAGTATAAATTGGCAAATGCTTCTTTGATTTGTGGGAGAGAATGGACAACCATGACAATGATCAATTGGATGTGTGGCATTATCTCCTTTATTTCAACTATAAGCTTGCATAACTCTAGTGTTGTCTCGATGATCGTGTTGACCGCTTGCATCGACTTTTGAAGGCAAGTTGGCATGCCAATCAAAGGTAGAAAAGACGGGTGCAGTGAACGATCAATGAAATATGAGCATAAATCGGCCGGAGCACTATCAATTACAAGTGAGGGAATGGCACAAGATGAGGAAGATTGGTGTAATGTCACAGAAATGTTAAGGATGAAATGTGATATGATGATATAATTACCTTGATAATGTAAAGTGTTGGCACCATTTCTTACCGGAAATTGAGCCTTATATCTCCGTGCTTTTGTCCATTTTCGGGCGATTATGGGATGCTTTTGATGGTTTTCCTAAGTGTGCAAGTTGTTAGGTTCAGTTAGAGACTTCAGTCGATTTCAACCACTTTTTCGTTAGTGTCTCGCTACCTGAAGCCACAACATAGCTCGCTGCTTGAGCAAGTCGGAGCCATGCAAAGAAGACAAGTTTCCAGAGGCTCACGCGAGTTGCTGTCGCAACTTGGTCGCGAGTTGCCAAGTCGCGAAAGCCAAATTCCAACACCAAGGCCGAGGTTCTTGCAACTTGGACTCACGACTTGCCCGCAACTTGGGTAAGTCGCGAAGACTAAAAGAAGCCAAAATCCTGAGGCTGTTGCGACTTAGACTCGCGACTTGGCTTGCGACTTAGCCAAGTTGCGAGCGCTGCTGTCTTGACCTAATTTAAACCGTATAAAAGGAAAACGTGAAGAAGTGATGAGGGGAGGAGCTGGGAGTTTCAGAAAATAGAAAACCAAAGAGAGAAGAAGAATGAAAAAAAGAGAAGGAGGCCTATAAGACTAGCCACCGGATCGAAGCTAGGTTCATCTTCAATCACCTGAGGATTCTAAATTGTCGACGAAGGATATCATCAGAGACGGAATCAGACGAGAGTCCTTCCGTCAAGAGTTCTTTTTCGCAATTCTTCCTTTAGCTGTCGTTTTGTTTATGACTTCCATGTTGAACATTACGTATTTTATTTTCCTAGTTATGAACTAATTCTTTTTACTAGGGATGATGATGGATCTTTCTATGAATTCTGATTGAGATTAATATATGTTTGGATGAATTAAGTATATTAGTTGAGTGTCTTTTTAGTGCTTAATAGATTGTTAAATGCTTGATCACCAATTTTCAATATCTTGTTGTTGTAGGTTAAGTACTGAGAGGTGATCGGTCATTTATTGTTATATATTTACGACCCTTAGATCGTTTCTTTTAATTGTATTTTTGAGTATTTTTGGTACGTTTAATGTATTTTGTGAGTATGTGCAGATATTAAGTGAACCCCGTGAATTAATGTGAATACACGATGAGCCGAGGCAAAACCGGGCAATTCGGGACATGTATTCTTGTTTTCACCCATTCCTCCACTCCAAAACACCATCCAACATCACCACAACACATCAACACATCTCTAGTTGCGATTACATCGATTTTTCATCGAGAGAAGACGAAGAAGAAGGAGGAGAAATCTAAGCGGGAAACAAGCGGGTTTCGATTCTCGACTTCATCGAATGGGTTGTATTACTTCCCTTTTTCCTATCTTTATATTTAATTGATTGTATGATTGATTAGATTTGTTGTTAGTGGTTCCGGAAACTATGAACGGATTCAGAAATTTGACTATATAATATTTTTCATATATTTCAAGATATCTTGTTAGACAGTTTAATGCTATTAATTGATAATTCTTATTGTTTGTATTGCGAAAGTGTTTGCATGAATTTTGAATTATTATTAATAAGGAAATTATAATCATTATGAGACATCAATTGATTGTAATTGAGTTTAGTAAGAGTCTAGCAATGAATTATAGGTTGATTAAGGCATGAAAGTGCTTAATTGACCAAAGAATTATTACTACATTGGGTGTTTGATCGCTTTACTCTAGTACCAATAGGTGAAGTGGATTGAATATAAATCATCAATGCATGAACTATAATTTGATGAGCCAATATTAGTAAATAGTTCATTTTGAGTATATTGTGCTTCATAATAGTCAATGTTTTCTTATCCGGGATTGGGATCGTGTGACCACCTACCATTATCCTCCATACATTCCGTCTCGCTTTACTTTATCGTTTTAGTTAGTTAATTTAGTTTAATTGTAGTTTAACTAAAAACCCAAAAACATCATTGATTTATTTTACCGCTTTAGTATAATCTCTAGTTTTAGAATTAGTTCCACCACTTCCTTGTGGATTCAACTCCGTACTCACGAAAATTTATTACTTCGACACATCCTACACTTGGGATTTATTCCCACGCGTTTGAGCGTGTCAAGAGGAGACACTCACAACGTGTTCGATAAATTGCCACCATAGTTTAGGAACCAAATAGAGATATATTGATGTATTCTATGTGATCCTTGATATGTTTCTAAGCTTTATGCATTCTCATATAGTTTGACATTCATCGAGAGATAGGGTGTTAGTATATACTGAATACGTTTAATTTGCCTCGAAAGGGGATTTTGGATAGATAAATAACGTGATCACCAACCATGCGCTTGACCATCCTTATATTATTATCTTATATCATTAGGAAATAGTTAGTGAAATCGGATCCCCTAGTTCCCTTTACATTGATAAAAACTCAGTCGTTTTCTAGTTTAATAGGTTGCTTAGTTTACAAGCTAGAAATCCATATTCATTGTCTTTATATTTTAGATAGAGCTAAACTTAGTTACTTTTAGTATTCAACATCTTTAACGTTCTCGTGGAAACGATACTTAGACTCATTCTATATTATTTATGCTGACCCCGTACATTTGCAGGTACACAAAAGGCGTAACATGAAGACAACTTCGTCTCCACTTAACTAACTATAGTTAACACATTTAATTAACACACTTTTTTCACATGAATTGTCAAGTCAGCAAAATCAACTGTTTATCGAAATATTATAATTAAATTTCTCACTAACACAATTTTATTGAAACAAGTAAAATATGTTAGAAAAATCCAATATGTGAACGTACATATGTGTTAAAATGTGTATTGTTATCTTATAATATAGTCCATTTAAAGTGATCGGTATAATATTTAATTAATTGGACATTGGGTATTAAATTGTCATGGATTTAATGTGTAGAGACTATAGTGATATTTCTAATTTGATGAGGGGCCAAATTAGAAATATTAATAGTTTTTTATTAAACTATTACAAATCAGGGTTAGGTCCCCAATTCATACGATCGACAGTTTCTCTTCTCTCTGCCTTCCCCATCAACAGTGAGAAACAGTATCCAAAGGGAGAAATTCGTATAGAACTGGAAGATCGCAACCCCAATTTCAAGTCCATTATGGATCAAGGTACGCTTCCGCTTCTTAATTCTACTCTTTTGATTCTTATAGAGATTTACATACATGCTTTAGGGCACAATTTAGGTTCTTGATATTTGTGATTGATTGTGTAATCAAGCATGTAAGAATTGTATTATGTAATAATTACTACAAAATATGCAATCCATGGAAACATTTTAATTAAAATTCTTTCTAAAATAATTTTAGTAAAGCAAAGTAAAATCTTTAACAAGTATAATAAGGTGACTAGCAATAAAAATGTAATTTATTATAATTTTATGATTCAAAAGATAAGCACATTATGAATGAATTTACCCATCAATTACTACCCTCACATTATCATCATTTTGCAGAGTATAATCAGTTTATGGGTGATGAATAATTTTTATCTTGGAATTGCTTCGGTAGATAAGTTGAGTTACAGGTCTGTTCCCATATTTTCTTTATCGAAACACTCTCTAGTTTTTATTTAATGGAGTCATATCGTAATGTTTGAATTTTTATTAGACTTTTTTATTTTATGTTAAACCATGGAAAATTATTGGAATTTATGTTTGATTTTTGTTAAATAATTTATTTTGTGGGAACATTTAATCTTTATAATATATAAATTTAGAGGATTTTTTACTAGTATCATACTAATTTGTAGTAAATTGGGTCACATGGAAATTTGATATATTATATTATATCGATATATTTTAATATTATAAATATATCATATTATCTATTAACAAAATAATAAAATTACATTTAAAATATATAAATTTAAAATGTTATTATCATAATATTAATAAGTAATATAATTACACATCATGGATAATATTAAATAATAATAAATAATTTTATATAGAATAATTCAAAATGTTATTGAATAGTATTATTAAATAATATAATTACATTTATAAAAATCATATTAATATTTAATAGGGTTAATTGCTGCACAAACGTCCTTCTTCTTTTATATAGTTATATAAATATACAACTTATCCTTTTATTACATGAACTACCTCAAAACCATTGGCCGCAATTAGAATTTAATATTGGATGGAAAATTGGTCTTTTTATTTGAGAAAGTTAATAAATCAATTAAATATACAATCATAACTTGCCATATAATTACTCTAAAATATTTAAATTTAGATAATAAAAAAGAAGCAAATTGCACCTAACTAATCTGAGCTTTGCCTATTCACAATCTTATACAACTTTTTAATAATTAATGGATAAACAATCCCTTGCTATTAGGATAGTTCATGTAATAAATAAATAAATTGCATAATAGAATGCAACTCTTTTAATATAATATTAGAGACCAAATATGCCCATTATGTGACTCAGCCCTTGTATTACTAAGTTCAATAGTAATTTTTCTTTAATACATATTATAAGAAAATAAATAATGATAAATTGATGTTATTGCTTGTTGTTAATTTATTAATAACAACAATATTATCTATGAAATATTATAAATCTTTTATGTGAAGTAAATGATTAGTTACACTAATTAGTAAGCAAATTAAATTTCAATATAAGCATTAAATTTTGGCAATGGATAATTTTTTATTTATTTAGGGAATCGAATTTTAATTTAATTTTAAAAAATAATGTTCTTTAATTTGAAAGCTCAATAATTAAACTTTCACATGGAGTAAAGATAACCCTACGTTTACGTATTTTCCTAAAAAAAACAAAATCAAACATTTTCACGAAAATATAATTTTTTTTTCTAATTCGTAATAATTAGTTAGTACTAAGTAACAACAATAATAATAATACATTAAATGACAAATAATAATACTATTATAAATAAATACTGCAAAATTAAATATAATATGACATTGACAATATAATATAGTAGTAGTACATGTTGTAGTTTTTTTTATCTATTTACGTGACAGTCCAAAAAATAGCAGTAATAATAATAATAATAATAATAATAATAATAATAATAATAATAATAATAATAATAATAATAATAATAATAATAATAATAATACCACCGCCTAAGTGGCATACTGTTCATTTAGTTTGATAATATTTTAAAGGTTGAACTTTATTACAGGCTGTTGATCTATGTTTACTTTTATTAGGAGAATTCATGATTAGTAAACACGTGGGTAATCTCTTTTTACTCTTATTAGGAGGATTCTGGATTAGTAAACACATGGATGATGTAATGGTAATATAATAGACTCTAAATCTTCCCATAAACCCTAAACGAACCATTAGAAATTTGTGATTTATTTCAGTTTCTAATTGCAAAGAAATTAGGGGAAAAAATTAATTCCATGAAAAATAACTTAAATTACTAATTTACGTGGTGGGTACACATAACTTGAATCTTTAAATGCGTTTATTAATTAGGAATAAAAATAAAAGGAAATCAATATCCATCGAAAAAGGAATGGAAGATAGTCGAAATTGATATTTTAGGAATTAAAAATAGAATCAAACTAATTCACAATCTAATGTTTACTAAACTGAGGAATAATAATGATATAAAGTTAATTACAAAAAAGACCCCCGTGTATATAAGTATATACCATGTTTTTTTTTGAGAAAAATAGCATAATCATTGATAAGGAAAACCAATTACAGAGATATCTGAGCATCCTCAGTCAAGACATCAAAAAGAAAAGAGGGGAAATCCTCCACCCAAATCATCCAACTATTACAAGCAAAAGAACATTTAGCTAAAACATGTGCAACTTTGTTAACACTTCGTGGAACATGAGAAAAACTAAACACATACCTAAAAGATTGAAGCAACATGAGAACATCTTTTAAAACAACACCAAGTTCTGAAAAAGGCAAGTTACCACGAACCAAACAATTAATAACAGAAATCGCATCATAATTAATAGAAAACGCATAGAAACCACCTTCCAAAACCATGGACACACCAAATAAAATAGCTTTTGCTTCAGCGATTTCAGGCGAAAGAAGACCATCAAACGAAAACATTCCTGAAACCATAACCTCGCCCAAATGGTTACGAAGCACAGCACCCAGTCCAGTTTTGCATCGTAAATGGTCCAGAGCCGCATCCGTATTCAATGTAAAATGACCAAAGATAGGTGGAATCCATCTCACAAACCGTTACACTCGAGATGGGCGAGGAACAAAATGGGCAGTAGAATAATCAGCCAAGAAATTTTGACACCAAGGCACAACTTCCTCAACAGCCATACATGGACGCTGATAGACAGAGCAGTTTCGAATATGCCACACTTTCCATAAAATAATGCCAAGCAACTGCATATTGTAAGGTAATAAAACAAACCTACAAAACATCAACAAATCCAACATTGAATCTTGAATAACATTAGGAAGACATCCCATAAAGCCACAAGCTGCATGAATATTCTGCAACAAATGACATCCCCAAAGTGCATGAGCAATCGTTTCTTTATATTTATGACAGCGGCAACACAGAAGCGAAACATAAATTTTTCGCGCAAGAAGGTTTGTTGCAGTAGGTAGAATATTATGGTAAGCTCGCCATAGGAAGATTTTCACTTTGGATGGGAGCTGCAATTGCCAGAAATAGCGCCACCATTGTTGATTTACCAACGAGGTTGAATAACCAGCATCACCTCTTTCCTCAGCTAACCAATATCCTGTAACATCCCTAATTTCGAAAAATTAATTTTGAACATGTGAATATAAATTTTGTAATTTGAGGGGTGTAAAACGTAATTAAATGTATGTTTATTTTTATGGTTTCCCGGTGGACCAGATGGAACGGTCCAGAAATGATGCATGAAGAAAAGAGTGAAAAACTGGGGTAGTGTGTATCGCGACCCCTCACCGCGATCATAAATCGCGATGAACTGCTCGCGGCGAAAAATGGCATTTTCGGGCAGTGAGCAACGCGACCTGGTCACCGCGACCACAGATCGCATTGACTGGCTCGCGATGAAAAGGTGAAATTCTGGCAGTGAGCAACGCGACCACCAGCGTGACCAGGGTACCGCGATGGATGATCGGGATGAAGGCGGTGGAGTTGCTCCAGTGAGCAACGCGACCTGGTGGCTCTACCACAGGTCACGACGACGGTCGCGATGACCGAAAGATTATAAAAAAAAAATAAGTCATTGCAAAAATCCCTAAAAAAACAGAAAAGGGGAAAAAAGAGAGAGACCGAGGGAACAAGAGAGAGGAAGAAAGAAGAAGAAGAAGAAGAAGAAGAAGAAGAAGAAGAGGAAGAGAAAAAGAAAAGAGAAAGAAGAAGAAAAGAAAAGAGAAGAAAAAAAAGAAAAAGGGAAAGAGAAAGGGAAAAGGGAAAATTCAGAAGGAAAAAGGCGTAAAAATGGAATCCAGGTAGGTGTACACTAATTACTGAAGTTGTTATAATTTTTGTTATATATATTTTCATTTGAATTTTCGATATTTTGTCAAATTGAGTATTAAATTTATTTATGCATTTTGTATAATTATATTTTGTTTACGAATATTGTTAGAAACTGTCTGCAAAATAATTAGGGAATATGATAGTATAATGAAATTTTTATGTTTTCAAATAAATTGTTTTGCGAGTAATGTTTGGAAACGATTTTGGAAAAATCGTATATAATTATTGTTTTGTAAATACTATTTGAAAATAATTTTAGAATATATTGATATGAATATAAATGAAAGTTTTGGCTTTGTGAAAATAATTGTTGAATATAACGAGTTGAGACTATTGTATCTTGCGGGGCAAACCTGGCATAGTCCAGTTTAGGCGAATCCTGGAGATAGATATTGCACTGATATTGATGACTGTTACATCTCGTGGGGCAAACCTGGCAAGGTCTAGTTTAGGCGAATCCCGGAGATAGCCATTGTACTGATAGTAATGCCTGCTGCATCTCGCGGGGCAAACCTGGCATAGTCCAGTTTAGACGAATCCTGGAGATAGCCATTTCACTGTATCCATGACTGTTACATCTCGCGGGGCAAACCTGGTATAGTCCAGTTTAGGCGAATCCCGGAGATAGATATTGTACTGATATTCCTGATAGTTACATCTCGCGGGGCAAACCTGGCTTAGTCCAGTTTAGGTGAATCCCGGAGGTGAACGTTACACCGATGTTACAGATATAGAAATGTATGATGAGTGTATGGTCAGATGGAGAATGAAATTGAATAAAATGATTATAAAAGGACTTGAAACTGAATTTCGTATGAATTATTAATTGAATTTAGATGCTGTTATTAAACTGATTTCGTATGGTTTATTTCAGTGATGAAGTTGAATATTGAAATGTTTTTATACGATAGCATTGTAACATTTTTATTATGAAATGATTATTGATTTTGATACTTGAGTTTAGTGTACACCCACTAGGTATGATTGCTTAGCGCGTTGATTTTATCACGCGCAGGTATCAGAGACACAGGGGGAAACAAAGAATAGAGAGGAAGTAGCAGCAGATTGAAGGTCCAGAGTCACAATTCTTTTGAGTAGTTACAATTGAATTTTAATTGTATATTGTATTTCGTAAAGTATGCATATACAGAAATCTGTAATTTGACATGTATAGATATGTTTTGTAATAAGTGTTTTATGACTTATATTCTGTTCAAATGTTTGTAAATATTAATTATATATGTTTTATTTGAAACTGTTTGGAAGTCGCACTAAACGGCAAAGTGCGCATTGATTTGAAAATTTGGATATAGAAGTGTTGGAATTATATTGTATTATATTTGTTTCATTGAAAACAGGTTTTGGGAAATCAGAAAAATAGAGGAAACTCTGCCGAAATTTTTGAAAATAAAATTTGATAGGCTCACTAGAAATATATTTTTAAAATATAAGTTATATGATTTTCACTGGTTTAAAATTTATAAAGTGAATTAAGTAAAGTTTTGAAAACCCGGTAGCGCTCCCTGGGTCGATCCAGTCGGGTCGGGTCAGGGGGTGTTAATATAAGAGTTAAGATAGCCTCAGAGTCAATAGGATGAAAACACTGTCGAATTAATGGTGCATTCCAGCCACCAGACCCCAACTGTAAATCAGCTACCAATGTTGAATCAGGAAGTGTCGATGGAGCTAAAATTTTGAACACAGCTGATCTTGGTAACCATTTATCCTGAAGAGCTAAAATTGAGACACCATTCCCCACCCTCCAACGAAGGCCCTTAATGAGAAGTTCCCGTCCCCAAACGATGCTTCGCCAAATTAAAGAAGAACCATGTTTAACTCTTGCTTGAAGGAATGAAGTGTGAGGGAAATAGAGGCCTTTTAGGACTTTAGCAGCAAGCGAATTCGGAGATTGTATGATGCGCCATCCTTGCTTAGCCAATAATGCTTTGTTAAAGGATTCGAGATTCCGAAAACCCATTCCCCCATTAAGTTTATTATTACACAAAAATTTCCAAGACTTCCAATGGATTCTCCAAGTTGAATCATTACCACCCCACCAAAAACGAGCACTTAAGCTATGAAATTCTCTGATAAATTCTTTAGGAAGTCGAAAGAGTTGCATTGTATACTGAGGGATGGATTGGATAACTGCTTGGAGAAGTATTTCCCTACCACCAACAGAGAAGAAACGATACTGCCAGCCTTTGAGCCTTTTCCAAACCCGCTCCTTTAAAGAAGAAAATAAAGAGCTCCGACCGCGCCCAGAGAAACTAGAGAGACCCAAATATTTAGTGTGACACTGAACAATTGAAACTTCAAACACCCCAGATAATAACTGTTGCTGAGATTGAGTAACCTGAGGACTAAAAGAGATCGCCGATTTCTCAAAATTAACAAGTTGACCCGAAGCCCATGAATAAGTAAGCAAGAGAGCGCACATCTTAATAAAGCAGAGAGACCCTCTACACATACAAGGAATAAATACGGAGATAAAGGGTCTCCTTGACGGAGTCCCCTAGAAGGAATCACACAACCCTTAGGTGAACCATTAATCAAAAAAGAGAAACCAACATATGATACACAATCCATAATTTTTGTCACCCAGAGATATGAAAAGCCCAATCTGATTAACATACCCCGAAGAAAGCTCCATTCCACTCTATCATATGCTTTTGACATGTCCAGTGTCAGAGCAAAGTGACCAAACCGTCCTTTGGAACGCCTTCTAATAGATTGCGTACATTTATACCCAATGATCGCATTACCTGTGATTAACCTCCCTAGTAAAAAAGCACTTTGATTTTCTGAAATAGCATTACCAAGAATACAACGGAAGCGGTTAGCAAGAGCCTTTGCAATAATTTTATAAATCACGTTGCACAAGCTAATAGGACGGAAATCAACAACCCGAGATGGATTAGGAACCTTTGGAATCAGCACCAATAAAGTCGAGTTAAAAGCTTTAACTGAACAACCATCATTCAAGCAACGAAGACAAGCCGAAGTTACTAAACTCCCAACCCGATCCCAATAATTCTGATAAAAAAGTGCAAGCATACCATCAATTCCAGGAGCTTTGGTAGGGTACATATTGAAAAGGGCAATCTTGATTTCCTCAGGAGTAAAAGCTCTATCCAGAATATTATTCATACTAGAAGTAATGCAAGGTTCAACACAATCCAAAACCGCAGCCATTTGCACATTCGACGGCGAATTAGAAGAAAAAATATCACTGTAATAATTTTGAATAACATGTGCAACAGTTTCTGGATTTTCTTGCCACCGCCCACGCCCATCAAACAACCCCGCGATATGATTTTTAGTCCTTCTAGCAGTGGCTTGAGCATGAAAAAATTTAGAATTGGTATCACGCTCCTTTAACCATTGAACACGGGATCGTAGTTTCCAATAAACATCATCGACACGCAATAAGTCTTCCAATTCTTTCTCAAGCTGTTTAAACTTGCGCCATCCATCAGGATTATCAATAGCATTAGCATGATGCAACTCACGCCGCTTTTGAGCAATTGAACGACGAAACTGTACCCTTTTAGCCATGTTCCATTTATTTAACTTTGCAGCACTTTGATTAATATTAGAGAGCACCGCCTGGACTACATCACCTACACAAGAACCATCCTAACAGCTATCAATAATAGCACCACAATCAGAATCATTAAGCCAACATTCTTCAAACTGAAATCGGTTGGGTGAAAAGGAAGGCTGCGCCATTTCAGTAGAAGAAGTCGCTATTGAAACAAGTAGAGGACGATGATCGGATTTCCAGCAGTCTAAGTGAGTAATCGAAGAACCCGGAAATAAAGCATGCCAATCAAAATTACATAGGCCACGATCAAGTCTTTCTTGAACAAAAGCATCTCTCATTCGACCATTGCACCAAGTAAATGGATGATCCCTAAATCCCAAATCCTCTAAAGCACAATCAAGAAGCACCTCACGAAAATTATTAATCAATAATTCAGGGCGAGCCATACCTCCCGATTTTTCATGAGCATGGAGGATCTCATTAAAATCCCCGACTACCAACCAAGGGAGATCAGACATTTGGTGTAGGCAACGAAGGAGATTCCATCCATGTATGCGTTGAGAGGCAACTGGATGACCGTAAAACCCAGTAAAACGCCATAATTTACCATTATGAGAACACAATCGCACATCAATGTGATACAAAGAATACGACAAAAGACAAACATTCACTTTAGATGACCAAAACAAACAAATACCACCACTATTTCCAACCGATGTCAACCACCAATTTCCCTGTAAAACCCAACTGAACCCTAATTCTTTCTATGTGAGAATGATCAGAAATCGTTTCAAATAAAAACACAACATCAGGAATATGGTCCCGCGTATGTTGACGTAAGACATGGAACGCACGGGTACTCCCAACCCACGTACGTTCCATACTAAGCAATTCATTGCGGTCGGCAGGCCTGATAAACAGAACCCGCCGATATATTGTTTAAAAGCTCCACAGAATCATTGGACAACCTTGGTCTCTTAATAGTAACTTCATCAGGAATTACAGTAATAGCACGCTTACCTTTTCTAGAAACACTGTCTGGACCAGCCACTCCAGTTTTGGCTTCCCTAGCAATGCGTTTCCAACGTACATATTGAGTTGGCTTGAGAGAAGCAAGTGTAACATCATCATTTTGAATGGGGTCTATCTTATCAGTTTGCATTTGTGATAGTGTAGAATTATTGTCTAGCCCATCCTGCAAATTGGAAATAGGAAACACATGAATGTTAGAAGAATTTTGCATTAAGTTGGAGCCATGCAACGTGGGTTCTGTAACAGCAACATTTGACAATTCTTGGTCAGCACGTGTGATGGAAATAACAGGAGAATGATCGTTAAGCACAGTCACAGAATTGGGTTCCGCATCAATCTGTCCAGACACATGAGAGACCTCAAAATTATCATTAGATAATTTACCAGGAATAGGGAGTATAGGAGCGATAACAGTAGCAGTAGAAAGAGTCACTTATGTGTCTACTGCATCTTTCAGATTCTGCATAGGGAGTACTGTATCATGCACTGGATCTCCTGCTTGTTGGTGAACTCCATCAACATTAATATCCTGTGTCGCACAACCTGAGGTCACTCCTGCACCATCATCATTATTTGAAGGTGAATGTGATCGAGGTGTAGTATCCTTACGAATACAAACTGGGCTCGTTGCACGTAACCAAGTACCATACTCAAATTTCTGAGATCCCCCCATTATTTCATGATTTAAATCCAAATATTCACGTGTTGCATGCCCCAATATACCACATTGAAAACAAAATTCCGGCAACCGTTCATATTTTAACAGCATTGTTGATATTATACCAGAACCATCCAGATCAATACGAACACAACGACACAATGGCTTACGAACATCAACAAGGATTCTGATACGAAGAAATTTCCCATAACAATCACCCGTTGCCCCCAAATCAATTTTGCGGACTTCTCCAATCTAGCGACCAATAAATAAACCAATGTCCTTTGTCATACATACAAGCGGGACATTGTGAACTTGAACCCAAAACTCAACCATAGAAAAACTTATGGTGTCAACATACCCATTACCACGCGGTTGCTCCAAAACAAGCAGTGATCTATCAAAATTCCAAGGGCCGCCAGTGAGTATACATTGGCAGTCTCTTAAATTACGAAAATGAAAAACAAAAACATTGGTACTGAGAACTTCGATTTTAACATCCTGCGCCATCTTCCATATCTTCGGAATTACAGTGCGAAAGGCTTCACGGTTGATAATCTTACTCGAGATATCTTACCTACTAAACAGAGGTTCATTTTATCCATTCCTATTTTCTTTAGAGAAGCATCAAGATGAACAATTGGTCCTTCCTTCTCCGAGAGAGACAGAGTCTCACACAATTTGGCAATATCAGTGGCTTCCATTGTGGAAGAAAATTGAAGAACACTCAGAAAACCGACTACACCCAAAGGTGAAAGCTAGGCAACTGCCTAAAAACTACCTCTACCCTTTGTTCCCAGAGAGAGAGGACTTTATACATTTAAGTATATACCATGTTGAAATATACAATAGGTAAAATCAAATTAGATAAAACAAAGTTTCAAAAATGTAAACTAAAAAAAAAAAAAGGAAAGCCGCGGTAGTTTTCAAACTCATCGTTAATATATATATATATATATATATATATATATATATATATATATATATATATATAATATGTATAAAAACATATACTATTGCACATTCACTCATAATTCAAGTAGTTAGTGCATCTTCCTCCCATTTCAGTGGTGAGAATTCAATTCCCACCATGCACATTTACCAGCATATGTAAGTAATATTTTCCCCTTACTATGGGAGTAGATGTCTCTAACCTTTTCAATATATATATATATATATATATATATATATATACTATTTTCTTTATTTAAATATTGTAAATTTGAATAAATCTTCATAATATTCATAGAAGAGAACGATGAACAAAAAAAATATATTGATATTTGTAAGAGATAACGATGAACAAAAAAAATGATAGAGAATAATTAATAGAAGAGAACGACAAAGCATGATGTGTTATTGTTTTTTATGAAGTTATAGCTTTTAATTGAGAATATTTTAGTAGAAATATATAAATTCCCTTTTTAGTAATCAAGAAATTGAGCTTGATTCCTAGGGTGAGAAGGTGAAATCAAGTTTTATTTCCTTTTAGAAACTTGATTCTCAATTTGTGTGTGGAGTACACGAAACTTAATTTCCTAAATATTTTAAGAAATTGTTTTGTCTTTTTAGGTTCTTAAACAACTTAAAAATAAAAAATAACTTAAAATAAAAAGTTAAAAATTATGACTTATCACTTTAACATCTAATAACTAAATTATAATTATAATATTTTTTTTATATTAATATACTTTCAAATTTATCCTTATTCAAATTTTTTGTGTTAAAAACTTAAAATAATAATCAACATTTTATGGAAAAAATTAAATATATCATTCAAGTTTTGTATTTCAGTACTGTTCAATTTTTAGTAGCCACTTCACATTAAAAAAAAAAAAAGCAATCGAATTTAGTAAAAACTGAAATTAACAAATTAGGAATTAAATTCCCTTTCTATTAGTAGAATTCTGATTAGTCTAAACACTCTTAATTTAATTATCTTTCCCAGTATAAATGGAATGTGAATCCTCACCATAAACCCTAAACAAAAAGTTTATTTCTGTTTCTGATGACAACCAGTACAAGAATACTTCAAAAACTGTGTGGTAGCAACCTGTGTCGCTTGAAATTGGTGTTGCCAACTTCCGATTTCGCTGGCGGTAAAGATGAAAACTCTTTTATGGCGAAGTCGTTTTCAAGTTCAACAAGCAACAACCATGCCGTGGCGGCAGCATCATCATCTCTCAATGCAACAAGCAAAATCAATTCTTTTCAATATTTCGCCAAAAGGTTTATCGTTAAGTATTTCAAATCTCAACAATACTCCATAGCAGCAGCCCCTTGCACTCCTTCTTTCAGTTTTCCAATTACAAATAACAACGTCAAAAATTCTGATTCTGATTCTGATTATCATCTACCTCAACAACCCACCACCACCAGCCTCTTTGTCAACAGGTTGAAACCTAGAATCCCATGGGTTTCATGCTTGTTTATGTTCATGATGAACCGTCGTAGATCAGCCTTGGCTTTCCCATGTGGACATCTCTTTACGTCCTCATCAACAACAACATCATCCAATTACAAGTCGCCGCCTCCGCCGCCATCATCATCATCCGAGAATAAGAAGAGCGGTCGTGATAAGTGTTCATTTTGTTCTACTGGGTGTATGGCTTGTCAATCTCCGTGGGTATTTTTAGGACGACAAGTGCTTTCGTCCTTGTCATGGTCTTCGCCGCGCGGCTGTTTATGCTGTTTGACTGGTTGCGTAATGTGTTTGGAACCAAAGTCGAAGATGGATGAAGTAGTTCAATGTATTGCTATCCTTCCTTTTACTATGATCGCCATCTTTTATTTACTCGTCTTTTCTATCATAATCGTTATTGTTGATTTCTTTTTTGACTAATAAACCTTGAAACGTATAGCTATAGATTGATTTATGTTACGTTGTTGTTTTTTTTTATTTTTTTGGTTTTTCAATTGAAGTTGTACTCCTCCATATTTTATTTATCTCATTGTAATTTTTTATTTATTTTTTAATTTGTCATTCTCGAATTTATAATATTTTATTTTTAATTAGGATCCCTTTAGAATAACTTCTTTAATAAATATTTTACTTCTATAACCTATAAAAGTGTGTCTTTTACGTATAGAACTTTTAAAGAAATACAGTTTATTGTTTAGTTCTAAAAATTTATTAAAATAATAGAATTACTAAAAAAAAGAAAAATATTTAATTTTTTTTTTTTTTAGGGAAACAGAACTTTATAAACAAAAAACCAAAAACAAAATGAAATACGAATATCCTTGGAAATAAGACAAGCAACCGAACTAGGGACATCATCAAACAAAACGCAATCAGAAACTAATTTAAGAGTAAATTTAGTTAAACCATGAGCTACCGAATTAGCCCACAAAACAGAACACTCTAGATAAGGACGAATCAATGAGAGAATATCGTCCACAACAAGCCCAACATCAGAGCTCGAACTAACCCTGGACGAAATCTGCTTAACAATTGAAGCAGCGTCAGACTCACAGCAAAAAGGCAGAAAACCATACTCCAAAACAAACTGAACACCACGCAATAAGGCCATAGCTTCAGCAACATCTGGGGCGACTAAAACCTAAACAAAAGCAACACAAGAAAGCACAACCCGCCCCACATCATTACGAACAACAATACCAAACCCAGTCCTCCCATTCCGCACATCAAAGGCAGCATCTGAATTTATTTTAAACCAACCCAGGCTAGGCACCAACCAACAAGCAGCCAACAGGGGGCGAGAATGGCCTGGACTCACCACAGCAGCCTTAAACTCAGCAAGGAAGGCCGCCGCCCAGCTCACTATGTCTTCTGGAGATAAAATCAAATCAGCATGCACAACCCTGTTCCTTCTAAACCACACCTGCCAGAAGAACACCAACAGCAACTCTAAATCAGCCATACTCAAGCAAGTGTGACAGTAGACCAGAAAATCCAGAAATGATCCAAAATAAGGAACCAGCAGCCCCTTAAGCAACGGCAAAGCTTTTCTGCAGACAGCAAGGGCAGGACAAGTCCACAAGGCATGCAGCATGGTTTCACGATCCAACGCACAAACAGGGCACACCAAAACAGCAGAGACTCGTTGTTAGAAAAAACAGTATATATATAACCAGTAAAATACTCAAAACAAATATTCACTTTTATCAAAAAACAATAATCTGTCAAAATTTAAGAAAAGATATAATCAAATATAAATAAAGATAAACAGGGATTAAGAAAAATATATTCGGTCGAAACACGTTAGAAAATGCTTTCCGTAAAGAAAATTCACCCCTCTGCACAGGATTTTTGACGATTTTCTTCCAAGATACGACGACCACTAGGCTTGTCTTCTATTGCAGGAAGATCAGCCCTCGAACCACTTGTTCACTCTTTCGATTGATTGAGATATACACTAATGATTTTAGAGATTGTTTTTGCTTTGTGTTTAGAGAGAAAGAAGAGAAGAAGAACGTTCAAAGTTTCTGTACCTTTTCTTTGATAACAAAGTGTTTTTATATAATAAAAACACTTGAACAATTGTGTCTCTTCAAGACACCTGTTAATAAAATGTTTAAAATTTAAATAATAATTAATTAATTAAATATACATTATTAATATAAATAAACTATTTTTTATTAAATATTTATAACAATCCCCCACTTTAATAAAAAAGTTTATAGTTAACTTAAAACATTAGATATCTCAAATCAATCTTATACAATGTTTTCAGTAGAAGGTGTCTTGCGGACTTAAACCTTTACCTAGTGAATATAATTATTGTCTACACAGGTCGAGGTGAACTATATCTTGAACCTGAACCCTTAATGTGCAACACTTGATTAAATTCACGCATTGTACGAGCTACTGTAAGTAAGTTCTAAACAGGTTTGCGCTTCCGGCCATGCGCAGTATCCTGTTTTCACGAGTACTCTAAGAATTAAGCCCTTATTCCATAGATAGCGGCCCCACTATCATACTCGCATAGGTGAATTCTCCAAAGGTATACTATAGGCAATACCCTGACACGTAGTCCTTGAATTCATTAAGAGAATATATCTCTTCCTAATACAAACAGCCTATAAGCACAACACCATAGGGTGGAATTTAATGTAATTAAAATTAGTACTCATATAAGTTACTCAATCGGCTCGTTTCCACATTGAACCTACTTTCCGGGATCTCCAGTTAGATAGGTTGGGTAGCCACCAATGGTAACTAGTTTTTAATGGGCTTCAATCCCATCCCCCTCGATGTTTCTTCAATTTGTTTTCTAGCTAGTCCTTTAGTAAAAGTATCAGTAAGATTCTTTGCTGATCTCACAAAAACCAGTGATATCACTCCGTGAGTAAGTAAATGTCTAATGGAATTATGTCTCAGGCGAATATGTCGTCTCTTTCCATTATACATAGCATTCTTAACCAACGCAATGGTTGATTGGTTGTCACAATGCATAGATACAGGTAGAATAGGTTTTTCGCCTAAAGGAATATCTGCTAATATATTTCTTATCCACTCTGCTTCAGCTCCAGCCAAGTCTAGAGCAATTAACTCCGCTTCCATAGTGGACCGAGATAATAAAGTCTGTTTCGCAGACTTCCAAGATACAACTGCACCTCCTAAAATAAAGACATAGCCATTTGTGGCCTTTGTCTCATCGGACTCGGATATCCAGTTAGCATCACTGAAACCCTCTAATATAGCTGGATAATTAGAGTAATGAAGCCCTAAGTTCATAGTACCTTTCAAGTACTTAAGAACTCTTTCTAATGCATTCCAATGATGTGCATTTGGACAACTAGTAAACCTGCTCAATTTGCTTATGGCAAATGCAATATCAGGCCTGGAGCAATTTGCCAAATACATCAAACTACCTATAATTTGTGAGTATTTCAATTGATGAAACACCCTCTCCATTATTTTTCACAAGTTTGACACTATTGTCAAATGGAGTGTGTACAGGTTTACTACAGAATTTCTCAAATTTCTTGAGAATTTTCTCAACATAATGAGACTGAGAAATAGAATATCCATTTAGAGTCTTTTCTAGTTTGAGACCTAAAACAACACTAGCTTTACCAAGATCTGTCACTTTAAAGTGACTAGATAAAACTATTTTAGTACTTAAAATGACATTGAAACAATTGCTAAACAATAAAATATCTACATAAAGACAAAGAATAATAATTTTACCATCCTTAACTTTACTATATACACATTTATCAGAATCGTTAATGGTAAAACCATCAGATAGCAAGACATTATCAAACTTCTCATGCCACTGTTTTGGAGTTTGTTTAAGTCCATAGAGAGATTTAACCAATTTACAGACTTTATATTCTTGACCAGGAATTACAAATCCCTCTGGTTGATCAATGTATATCTCCTCCTCAAGATCGCCGTTTAAAAAGGCGGTCTTGACATCCATTTGATGGATCTCGAGATTATGGATAGCAGCCATTGATATAAGCACACGGATAGTTGCAATTCTAGTGACAGAGGAATAAGTATCAAAGAAGTCTATTCCTTCTCGTTGTTTGTACCCTTTAGCTACCAATCGAGCTTTAAATTTGTCAATAGAACCATCTGGTCTAAGTTTTTTCTTAAAAATCCATTTACATCCTAAAGTTTTAATGTCATGAGGTAAATCAGTTAACACCCAAGTGTTGTTGGATCTAATTGATTCCATCTCACTATTAATGGCCTCCTCCCAAAAAGGAGCATCAACTGAGGTCATAGCAGCTTGAAAAGTTAATGGATCTTCTTCAACTAAATAAACAAGAAAATCATTACCAAAATTCTTCTCAACTCTAGTTCTTGTGCTTCTTCCAGGTTCAATCGATTCTGCACTCACTGGCACAGTGTTGCTTGAAGAAGGAATTTTAGTAGGATCACTTAAAGATCCATTTGGTCGATTATTGAAAGGAAATACGTCTTCAAAGAAAGTTGCATCCCTAGACTCCATAATAGTGTTCTCTACAATATCACTTATTCGAGACTTCACAACTAGAAATCTATATGCAGCACTATTATGTGCATAACCTAGAAAAACACAATCAACAGACTGGGGTCCTAATTTTCATTTTTTGTTCAATGGTACCCCCACTACAGCTAAGCAACCCCATACTTTGAAATGTTTAAGGTTCGGCTTTCTTCTTTTCCATAGCTCATAGGGAGTCTTGTTACTTCCTTTAAATAAAATTCGATTAAGAATGTGACATGCCGATAACAGCGCCTCCCCCCATAAGTTATGAGGTACTCCTGAACTGCACAACATGGAATTCACCATATCCTTAAATGTCCTATTTTTCCTTTCTGCTACCCCATTTGACTGAGGAGAGAAAGGTGCAGTGACTTCATGAATAATACCATGTCGTTCACAAAATTGGGACATATTTGTAGCAGTATATTCACCCCCACGGTCTGATCTAAGAATTTTAATTCTTTTTTCTTGTTGATTTTCAACCTCAGCCTTATAGGCAGTAAACCTATCCAAAGCTTCATCCTTGGTTTTTACTAGATACACATAACAATATTTTGAAAAGTCATCAATAAATGAGATAAAATATCTTTTTCCTCCTCGAGTAAGTAAAACAGAATGAATTAATTCGCACAAGTCACTATGAATTAATTCTAATAAAACAGAATCACGTTCAATAGAATGAAAAGGTTTCCTAGGTTGTTTAGAACTTATAACATTTACATTAAATGAAGGTATAAGATCAACATTCATCATATGTTTTATAGTACCAGTATTTACATGTCCTAGTCTAGCATGCCAGATATTAGATGAATAAAGCAATAACAGAATTAACATCTTTATTCAACGATGATACATTTAAAACAGATAATTTAAATAATCCATCACAAGTGTATCCCAATCCAACAAAAGAACCAAATTTAGATAATACAACTTTATTTGATTCAAATACAATTTTATATCCATCTTGGACTAGACGGTATCCACTAATTAAATTCTTCCGGAACTTTGGTACATGTAGTACGCTGTGTAGAGAAAGGACCTTGCCCGAAGTCAATTTCAGGTCCACTCGTCCTTTCCCACACACCTGTGCAACAGATGCATCTCCTTTAGTTACTTTGCCATTAGATTCCTGATAAGTCAGAAATGCAGAGCGATTAGCACAAACATGTACATTAGCACCGATGTCTATCCTGTAACACCCCCTGACCCGACCCGACTGGATCGATCCAGGGAGCGCTACCGGGTTTTCAAAACTTTCTAAATTCACTTCATATATTACAAACCATTGAAAATCGTATCAATTACTAATTTAAAATATGTTTCTAGTGAGCCCATCAAATCATTATTTTTAAAAATTTCGACAGAGTTTCCTCTATTTTTTTCTGATTTCCCAAAACCTGTTTTCAATAAAACAAGGATTCACACAAAATCCACAACACTTCTAAATATCCACATTTTCAAATCACTGCGCACTCTGCTGATTAGTGCGACTTCCAATCATTTTTCAAACAAAACATATATAATTGGAATTTACAAACATTTGCAAAGAATATAAATCATAAAACACATATTACAAAACATATAAATACATGTCAAATTACAGATTTCTGTATATGCATGCTTCACTAAATACAATATACAAATAATATTCACTTATAACTACTCAAAAGAAACTGTGACTCTGGACCTTCAATCTGCTGTTACTTCTTCTCTATTCTTTGTTTCCACCTGTGTCTCTGATACCTGGGCGTGATAAAATCGACGCGCTAAGCAATAATGCCTAGTAGATGTACACTTAACTCAATTATCAACATCAAATATCATTTCATAATAAAAACATTTTAATTTTCATCATTTCATAATATTCCACTACGATCATATAAAAACATTTCAATCTTTAACTTTCTTACTGAAATAAGTCATATACAAACAGTTTTATAAAAACATCTAAATTCAATCAAATAATACAAAATTCAGTTTTCAATTCTTTTATAAGCATTTTATTTATTCTGTAACATTTTCTTTATATAAACCTCTTATTCACTTTCGTTCTCTCTTTTGATCATGCACTCATCATACATTTCTATATCTGTACATCAGTGTGACGTTCACCTTCGGGATTCGCCTAAACTGGACCAAGCCAGGTTTGCCCCGCGAGATGTAACTGTCAGGAATGTCAGTACAATATCCATCTCCGGGATTCGCCTAAACTGGACCAAGCCAGGTTTGCCCCACGAGATGTAACAGTCAGGGATACAGTGCACTAGCTGTCTCCGGGATTCGCCTAAACTAGACTCAACCAGGTTTGCCCCGCGAGATGCAACAGTCATCACTATCGGTACAATGGCTATCTCCGAGATTCGCCTAAACTGGACCTTGCCAGGTTTGCCCCGCGAGATATAACTGTCAGGAATGTCAGTACAATATCCATCTCCGGGATTCGCCTAAACTGGATTATACCATGTTTGCCCCGCAAGATGTAACAGTCACGGATACATTGAAATGGCTATCTCCGGGATTCGCCTAAACTGGACTATGCCAGGTTTGCCCCGCGAGATGCACCAGTCATCAATATCGGTACAATGGCTATCTCCGGGATTCGCCTAAACTGGACCTTGCCAGGTTTGCCCCGCGAGATATAACTATCAGGAATGTCAGTACAATATCCATCTCCGGGATTCGCCTAAACTTGATTATACCAGGTTTGCCCCGCGAGATGTAACAGTCACGGATACATTGAAATGGCTATCTCCGGGATTCGCCTAAACTGGACTATGCCAGGTTTGCCCCGCGAGATGCACCAATCATAGATACAGTGTAATAGCTATCTCCGGGATTCGCCTAAACTGGACTCAGCCAGGTTTGCCCCGCGAGATGCAGCAATCATAGATACAATGTAATAGCTATCTCCGAGATTCGCCTAAACTGGATTATACCAGGTTTGCCCCGCGAGATATAACAGTCAGGGATACAGTGCACTAGCTGTCTCCGGAATTCGCCTAAACTGGACTCAGCCAGGTTTGCCCCGCGAGATGCAACAATCATCAACTCGTTATATTCAACAATCATTCACCTGTGGTCGCGATGACCAGGTCGCGTTGCTCTCTGGAGCAACTCCACCGCCTTCATCGCGATCACCCATCGCGGTACTCTGGTTGCGCTGGTGGTCGCGTTGCTCACTGCCCGAATTTTATTTTTTTCATCGCGAGCAGTTCATCGCGATCTATGGTCGCGGTGACTGGTCGCGATGCTCATTGCCAAGAATCACCATTTTTCATCGCGAGCAGCTCATCGCGATCTGTGGTCGCGATACTCCCTATCCCAGTTTTTCACTCTTCTTTTTCGTCCTGCATCATTTCTGGACCGTTCCATCTGGTTCACCTGGAAACCATAAAAATAAACATACTTTTAATTACGTTTTACACCCCTCAACTCACAAAATTTATTTTCACATATTCAAAATTAATTACTCAAAATTTGGGATGTTACATATCCACCACTCATCTGATTGATAGACCATATTTACTTCAGGAAAGTAAGATACATACCCTCCTCCTGAAGTAGTGGAATCTCTGCCTATCATCATATTGACTTGTCTTTCAATGTTTGATTTCCTCTTATTTCCTTTTCTTTGGTAGCATTCTCTTGCATAGTGTCCAAATTTATGGCACACATAGCACTCAACTTTGCTCTTATCCTTCTTCATTTTCTGGTTAGGTTTAAGATGGTTTGATTTTTTCTGGAAATTTTTATTTTTGAACTTTGGTTTCTGTCTTACCACGACATTAGCCTTAGCCTGAAAACTAGAGGATAATGGTTCTGAAATAAGGTCTCTCTCACGAGCTTTTTGTTCTATTTGGAGTGAGACAAGAAGGTCATCAAGGGAAATAGATTCTCTCTTGTGTTTAAGGTATAGGCCAAATTTTTTCCAGGAGTTAGGAAGTTTTTCTATAATGGCAGTCACAGCAAATTTTTCATGTATAGGAATACCGGCTTCATTAAGTTCAAGGACTAAGTGTTGGAGTTCATGGGTTTGTTCAACAACAGATTTTCCCTCAACTATTTTAAAATCCAAGTACTTACCCACATGGTATTTCTCAAGTCCAGCATTCTCTGAACTGTACTTCTTTTCTAAAACATATCATAGGTCATGAGCAGAAGGAATTTGATAATAAATATCAAATAAATTATCCTCCAAACGACTACATATTTTGCCATGGCAAAGATAGTCTTGCTCCTTTCATACTTTAAGAGCATAAGTGCGACCAAGTTCCTCTTCAGAATTGGAAATAGGGGGAGCATCAATAACAGAGAATAAACCCAATGTAGTGAGCCAAAATTTCATACGTGCTTGCCATCGTTTGAAATTTTGGCCACTAAATCTTTCAAGGGCACAAGTATTATTGGATTCTATACTTAACATATTCAAATTCATGTACTGTAACAAATAAATAATAAATAAATTAATGTTCATACAAAAACTAAAATCAATATACAGTATAAGCAAAAATTATTTGAACCTAACAGTACAGTTGGAACTAATCAGCAATATATTAAAATATTATATATATATATATATATATATTGGTTGACAGTGGTATATATAAATAGAAATATATTTTGGTGTTGACACTTATATATATATACACATTGTCAATACCAAAATATATTTCTATTTATATATACCACTGTCAACCAATATATATATATATATATATATATATATACCAAATGTTAAATTTAAAAATGAGATTTAAACAGCACAGAACTACGATATAAGCAATCAGGACAATTTAATTTTAATAATAAATTGACTCACAATATGCTTCAGAAAATATTACTTTATCAACACTGCTTTTGTAAGTAACAAATTACCAAATACATGTAAAACACAGTAACAAAGCAGAAGATAAGAATTCAAACACAAAATATTACTACTTAACACTAATAATTTGTTACTGTGTTTGTGCACAGTAATAATTTGTTAATAATTTGTTGCCGAAAACGGTAAAACCAAAAAAAAAAAAAAATTTATATATATTTTATTTTATTATCAGAAACTGATGTTGCAGAAAACCCAAAAATTTTAGAAATTGAAGGAAACCGAAATCAGATTATGAGTAACAACATAAACCAAATAAAACGAATTTAATAAGTTTCTTTGCAACAATTCAAACTCAAAAGTCTTCTCCTCTCGTTTTTCTCTGAAAAATCAGAGTGTAGAAGGAGTCTTCCAAAATGGCAGCCCTGACTCCGCAGTGAGGTCTTCGTCCGATCTACCTTGATCTTCCTTGTTTTTCTTCTGATCTCTCGGGTTAGAAGGTGGCTTGGCAGCCTAGGGTCGTCGGTTTTGCTTCTCTGGCAGATCTGTTCCTCATCTCTTCACGGTAGGGTGCGATCGGGTCTGCTCGGGGTGTTGTTGTGTGTAGTGTTTCTCTCTTCTCCGATCCACTGGCTCTTGTGTCTTGAGCTGCTGGTGCGATCGGACCCGAGGTGGTACGATCTGTTCGTTTTGCTTAGGTGGTGCTTTGTTGCTGGAACGATCTGCCCTTGCTCTTCACGGTGGGGTGCGATCTGTTTGTTTTTGTTTAGGTGGTGCTCGGCTTTGACGACCCGAAGGGCAGGCTAGCTAGGGGTTGTCCTTGCTCGATCAAAGCCTCTCTCAATCGGCTGGTGTAATCTTGATGGGTGGTGGACTGTAGACCGTTTCTGGATCCCTTTAAAGCGAGCTGTCCCAGTGTTTGCTTTGAGTGGACCTGGAGGGTTTGTGGTGACCAGTGCTGTTGGTGATCCAGATCGGGGGTCCAGCTTGTTGTGTGCAGCTGCGTGTGGCTTGGGATCTTGTGTGCAGCTGCGTGAGGCTGTGTAGTAGCTGCTTTTAGGTGTTTGTTGATGACTTGATTTGGGCCGTGTGGGGTTGATTCTTGTTTAGGTGATGTGTGTGATTTAGGCGGCTGTGGCTGGTTGATTTGTGCATGGATTCGTTTTTTTGGCAGTGTGTGGTTTAGTAGGCTAGGGGTTTTATTTGCTTGGGTTCAGTTGTTTTCGCAATCACAGAGTTGATCTGTATTTTTTAGGCGTGAATTTGGGTGTGGTGGACAGGGTGTTATAGCTGCGGTGTTAGTTCTTATGGCTACAGAGGAAATTTTGAAGCTCTGTGAGGCTCTGTCCTTATCAGAGGAAGATGGCCCAGTGCTAGACATAACAGAAGATGTTCAAGCTGATGGCATTAGAAGCGTTGAACATTGTCTGGTAGGGAAGATCCTTTCTCGTAGAAAGGTGAACCGGGAGGCCTTCCGTGGAACAATTGAACAAATCTGGGGTACTGTGGGCCGAATAGATATTGAAATGGTAGGAGATAATGTGTTTGTTTTCCATTTCCAATCCCTTGAGGATAAAGCAATGGTCTGGTCCAGGGGTCCCTGGCACTTCGATAAAAATCTCATTGTTCTTGAGAAACCAGAGGGACCTGGTGCTATTTCCCAACTTAAATTCAAATACTCTGAATTCTGGATTCATTTTTACAATATCCCTCTGGCGTGTATGAACTGCAAAGTGGCGAGATTAATAGCAGAGGAAGTTGGGTCCATTGTTGATTTTCCGATTGATACGAAAGACTTGTGGGGCAAGTTTCTGCGAATCAAAGTTAGAATTGATATCACCAAACCACTGAAAAGGGGTATCAGGTTGAGGTTGGCGAATTTTGATACTATGATTACGGCCCTTATCAAATACGAGAGGCTTCCAGACTTTTGCTATGGGTGCGGGTTAATCGGACATTCTTTCAGGGAATGTTATAACAGTGAGGTGAGAAAAAATATTATGGAGGGGGTCGAACCAAAATTTGGGGGGTGGCTTAGAGCATCACCTTTGGATCGGTCAAAGTTTCGGCAAAAAGGGGAGGACACCTCAGAAGCTATTCCGAAAGTCCAGGAAGACTTTGAGCATGTTGTCGGAGTAGGGGCAGAGGGTGCCAGTAGATCATTGCCTTCTATCCCAACATCTTCTAACAAGCGTGGTGGAAAGTCGAGTAGGGATTTGGGGGTTTCTGAATCCAACAGAGCATTGATAGCTGCGGATGGTATCTCGACTCAGATTATCCAGCCGGTGCATTCCCCATCTAGGGAGGTTTTTACAGTAGTATCGACGGAAGATGGTCATTCAGAGGCGTTGGCTCGGATGGATGAGGAAATAGTGGGGTCAAACCTATGTGATGAAGGTGATGTTGTTATGGTAGGGTCTTCTAGTGGGAAGCCTAACTCCAAGAAGTGGAAAAGATTAATCAGAGGGAGCCCCTTACAGAGGCTTATCCCAGGTTGTCCAAGCCCAATCCAGAAAATGCTGCTAGCCAGGCATTATGCCAGGAGAGACCGAAAACCTGTTAAGAGATCTCTGAGTCACAAGTTTTCAGGTACTAAAGCTGGAACTTCTTTTCCTGAAGTGTTTGATATAGATCCGGGCGGGAAACGAAAAGTTGTGGAAACTGTAGGGGATCAACTGTCTGGGAAGAAACAGAAGTTCCTGGAATCTGACTTGTCGGCGGAGTCTGCTGAGCAGGCCCGCCAGGAGCTATGAGTATCTTATGTTGGAATGTTCGAGGATTGGGGAGTCCTCGAGCATTCTTAGCTCTCCGGAAGGTTATCCGGAAACAATCCCCTAATCTAGTTTTTCTTTCTGAAACTAGATTAAAAGGCGACTGGGCGGCGAGAGTTAAGGTGCAGTTGGGTTTTTCGGGGGGTCTGCATGTGGATTGTGTGGGAAAAAGTGGAGGTCTGATGTTATTGTGGAATGATATGTGGGATGTCTCAGTATTGTCCTTCTCCAGGGGCCATATTGATGTGGTGGTTAAAATGGAGAACAACCTCAAATGGAGGTTCACAGGGTTCTATGGTTGTCCTGTCCCTAACCATAGAACCGATTCGTGGGAGCTTCTTCGTCGGCTGAAGGCAGTCAACCGACTTCCTTGGTTGTGTGGCGGAGACTTCAACGAACTTCTTCATCTAGAGGAGAAGCTGGGCGGGAATGAACGAATTGGTCCAGGTATGTTTAATTTTCGTAGTATTGTTGAGTTGTGTGATTTTGTTGATTTAGGTTTTTCAAGGCCTTTGTTTACCTGGAACAATAAAAGGGGGGGTTCTAGAAATGTTCAAGAAAGATTAGATCGTTTTTTTGCTACCAGTTAATGGGTTAATTTATTTTCGGGAATTAAAGTTGAGCATTTAGGGTTTATGTTTTCTGATCATAGACCGATTTCGGCAAAGTTTGTGCGTGGTGGCCCTAGTGGTAGTGGGGGTGGAGATCGAAAGTTCAAATTTGAGCCTTTTTGGCTTAAAGATGAAGAGTGCTACTCTGTGATTTGCACGGCCTGGGGAGGGTTTGACAGTGAAATTTCTGGTAGAGGTCTGAGAGATAAGCTGGTTTTGTGTGCTGATCGGCTGGAGAACTGGAGTAAAGTTAAGTTTGGATCTCTGAAGAAAGCCATTGATAGAAAAAGATGTGAGATCAATCTTCTCTACGATCGGAAGCAATCTGAACAGGTTCTTGATGCTATTAAGTCTAAGGAACGAGAATTAGAAAGCCTCCTCTCTAAGGAGGAATTATACTGGAAACAGCGGTCGAGGGTCGATTGGCTACTCGCAGGGGATAAGAACTCTAAATTTTTTCACAGAAGAGCGACGGCCAGAAAGAAGAAGAATCAGATTAGCTCTTTGCTGGATAGTAGAGGGGTCCGTAGGGAGTCAGAGCAGGGCATGTCCAGTGTGGTTTTGGATTATTTCTCAGACTTGTTTAGGTCTACCCGACCATCATCCTCCGATTTCTCTGCTGCCTCCTCTTTCCTTGAAAGTAAAGTTAATGCCCAAATGGTAGGCAGGCTTGGAGAGGCCTTCACTCTAGCTGAGGTACGTTCTGCAGTTTTCGAAATGGGTCCAAACAAGGCCCCTGGCCCCGATGGCTTCCATGCTCTCTTCTTTCAGAAATTTTGGAATGTGGTTGGCGAGGATGTCTCTAGTGTGTGCCTTTCAGTTCTTAACGGTGGATGCTCAATCGAGGAGTTCAATACCACTAATGTTGTCCTGATTCCAAAGGTTAAAAACCCGGAGCGTATGACCGATTTCAGACCCATTAGTCTTTGCAGTGTTATTTATAAGACTGTCTCAAAGGTTATGGCAAATAGGTTGAAAGAAATTCTGCCCTTCATTATATCTTCGGAGCAGAGTGCTTTTGTACCAGGGCGGTTAATTTTTGACAATATTATGGTTGCTTTTGAGCTTCTCCATTCTATCAAGAAACAGAAAAAGGGTAAAAGAGGGTATGCAGCAATTAAACTGGATATGAGCAAGGCTTACGACCGTGTTGAGTGGGGTTTCCTGGAGTTCATTATGGAGAAGTTAGGTTTTCCTAATCACTTTAGAGCCCTTGTTATGGACTGTGTGTCGACCTCCAAGCTTTCCTTTCTGGTAAATGGGAAGTCTGTGGGGGAAGTCTCGCCGCAAAGAGGGTTAAGGCAGGGGTGCCCATTGTCTCCTTATCTTTTCCTTCTATGTGCAGAAGCTCTATCTACTCTTATCAAAGGCAACGAATCTAATGGACAATCTTTGGGTATGAGATGTTGTCGTGGGAGCCCTCTAGTGAGTCATTTGTTTTTTGCAGATGATAGTATTGTTTTTTGCAGGGCTTCAGTTCAGAATTGTGAGATGTTAAAACAGATCCTTAATGTCTATGAGAAAGCCTCGGGCCAGCAGATTAATCTGCAAAAGTCTAACATCACTTTTAGTCCTAATGTGGAAGACGACCGCAGCGCTAGTATCTTGAATTGCCTGGGTCTAGCTAATGCCCAAGCTCATGATAAATATCTTGGCCTTCCAACCATGGTGGGGAAAAATAAACGGAAAACCTTTAGTGATATTAAGGAGAGGGTCTGGCGTAAGATCAGAGGGTGGAAAGGCAATCTCTTCTCGATGGGCGGGAAAGAAGTTCTTATCAAAGCAGTGGCGCAAGCTATTCCTACCTTCACTATGAGTATCTTTCAGTTGCCTTCTGTTCTGTGTAATGAGCTGTGCTCCATGATTATGGGCTTTTGGTGGGGTGCCTCTGATGGTCATAAGAAAATTTCCTGGGTCGCTAGAGACAAGTTGTGTTCTCCGAAAATCCACGGGGGGCTTGGTTTTAAAGATTTATCTCTTTTTAACCAAGCTCTTCTTGGCAAGCAGGCGTGGAGAATTGTTATGAATAAAGACTCGTTGGTATCTAGAGTTCTTAAGGCAAAGTACTTCAGGCAGGAGGATTTCTTATCTGTCTCTCTGAAGCAGGGGAGCTCTCATCTCTGGAGGAGTTTGGTTTGGGGTAGGAGTCTTCTTGTTAAGGGTCTCCGTTGGAGGGTTGGTAATGGTAAGGATATCAGGGCTTTTCAGGACCCTTGGATACCTAGGGCGTACTCTTTCAGACCCTTCTCGATTGCTCCTGTGGAGGATTTTAAGGTCGCATATCTTATTTCCTCTCCTTCCCATTCTTGGGATTTGGCAAAGCTTGATCAGGTCTTTGTGGCAGCGGATAGGGATTCTATTCTGGAAATTCCTCTGAGTTTAGGTGATTGTGCTGATTCCTTAATCTGGCATTTTGATAAGTCTGGGGAGTATTCTGTGAAGAGCGGATATAGAGTTGCAGCGCAGGAAAAACTCTCCCGTTCTGGTTCCTCCTCGAGTCCGGATTCGAAATGGTGGCTTGCACTTTGGAATCTCAACATTCCTCCTAAAATCAAAATCTTCATTTGGAGAGTTTGTAACAATGCCATCCCGTCCCTTTGTAATCTTTGCTCTAGGAAGATTGTGGTTGACCCGTGCTGTTCTAGGTGTGGCGATGCTCCCGAGAGCTCAGCCCATGCCCTTTTTTGGTGCAGCTCCGTGCGACCTATTTGGGAGTCCACTGTTTTCTGGGATGTCCTCAATTTGCAGCGCCATATTTCTTGTTTTGATTTGATTTTGTGGGTTTTTGTTAGGGCCAAGAGAGCAGAGTTCGAGGAGTTCTGTATGATACTGTGGGGGGTTTGGTCTGATCGGAATGCCGTGTTTCATTCTAAATCTCCCAGGGTTAGTGCTGATTTGGTTGCTTGGTCTCTTTCTTTGCTCCGTGAATTTCAGGGCACCCAGAAGGTCTTTGGTTCTCCCTCGCAGCCTCCCAGGCAGCCTTGTTCTGCTTTGTGGTCGCCTCCTCCTGCAGGCTCCCTGAAGTTGAACACCGATGCAGCAGTGAAGTCTGGCTTTTCTGTGATGGGTTCTGGTGCTGTGGTGCGTGATTCTCAGGGCAAGGTTGTTGTAGCTTCTGCTAAGCCCCTCTCGGGGTTCTTCCCTGTTGAGCTTGGCGAGCTGCTGGCGTTGCGAGAGGGGTTACTGGTGGCTAAGGAGTTGAGCCTGATTATTGAGTGGGTTGAGTTAGACGCTGTCAATGCTGTGGCTAGGATTTTTAACTCGTGTCCTAGTTCTTTTATGGACCCTATTGTTTCTGATATTAAGGCTCTTTTTAGGATTGTGGGAGTTTCCAACTGTCATGCCATTCCTCGTTCAAGGAATGGAATGGCACATTCTCTTGCTTCCCTTGCCTTTTCCTCTAAGGAGGATTTTTGTTGGTTCAATCCTGAACCTAGCTTTCTTGTTGGTCTTCTGTAATAGAAGTTTTGTTGAAATCAAAAAAAAAAAAAAAAAATAAGTTTCTTTGCTTACACTGACAACAGTAAAGCACAAAAGCAAAATTTTGAGTTTTTTAAACATATATATAAGTTTCTCGGAATGGCCCCCAAAAAATATATATATACCAGTGTCAATATATATATATATATATATATATATATATAATGTTAACACAAACTTTGTACTCTAATTTTCTTTACTATTGTTAGAAAAAACAGTATATATATAACCAGTAAAATACTCAAAACAAATATTTACTTTTATCAAAAAATAGTAATCTGTCAAAATTTAAGAATAAGATATAAACAAAGATAAACAGGGATTAAGAAAAATGTACTCGATCGAAGCACGTTAGAAAACACTTTCCGTAAAGAAAATTTGCTCCTCTGCACAAGATTTTTGACGATTTTCTTTCAAGATACGACGACCACTAGGCTTTTCTTCTATTACAGGAAGATCGGCCCTCGAACCACTTTTTCACTCTTTCGATTGATTGAGATATACACTGATAATTTTAGAGATTGTTTTTGCTTTGTATTTAGAGAGAAAGAAGAGAAGAATAACGTTAAAAGTTTCTGTATCTTTTCTTTGATAACAAAGTGTTTTTATTATATAAAAATAATTGAACAATTGTGTCTCTTCAAGACACCTATTAATAAAATTTTTAAAATTTAAATAATAATTAATTAATTAAATATACATTATTAATATAAATAAACTATTTTTTATTAAATATTTATAACACTCGTCGCCTCACCAAATTCGCACGGGCTAGAAGGAAGTCACGACTCGCACGCCAAAGGAAAGCTTTCACTTTTGAAGGAATGTCCAGCCCCCAAAGGACTTTCCACCACTTCGACGGACTGATAGAATTCGAACACTTCTCCTCCGAAGCAGAATTTGCCGCAACCCAAATCCAATAATTAAACTTAAAAAAGACTTAATTTTAAATTAAAAGGTCATTATAAATTTAATAAAATATATCTTAGAAAATTGTCCTAACTTTAACCAAGTTTTGGGTTTAATCCTATCTCTTTTGACGAGCAGCCCGTGGTTTATTTTTTTTATATATATATAACTTTTTTGTTTAATATATATTTTTAGAATAGATTACAATAGGTAGTCATCATCTTTCAAATTACTATCAAGTTCTATTGATTAAAACCAGTCCTTAAAATCATATAGAACCGGGCACACTTCTTCTCTGTGATCAATGACACTATACAAATTTTTACATTTCTCTTACTTGAGGAAGGTAAAATGGACTTTTTAAAATTTATTGAGAAAAATTAAAGTTGAGGGTAAAAAGATATTACTAGGGAAGAATGATAATATCCCTAATAATAATTTTCTAAAGATTTAATAAATAATGAAATTCATATATTAAGAATTAAATTCCCTTTCGAATTCTTGATTGAATAGTAAATGTGTCCTAATGATAACTTAATTACTAATTTATATGCAGGGTTACATAACTTGAATTGAATTAAATTATCTTTCCAGTTATAAATACTGTGAAATCTCATATAAACCCTAATAAAAAAAGGAATTGAATTAAGTTATCTTTCCGGTTATAAATACTGTAAAACCCCACATAAACCCTAAACAAAATGAAATTGAATTAAGTTATATTTCCGGTTGAAATTCGTGATTTATTGATGGCAACCAGTTCAAGAATACTTCAAAAACTCGGCGATAGCAACATGTGTAGCTTGAAATTGTTGTTGCCGACCAGCAAAGAAGAAAGGTGTTTTATGGCAAATACGATTTCGTGTTCAACAAGCAACAACTATGCAACAGCGGCAGCAGCCTCTCTCGATTCAACAAGCACAAGCAATTCTTTTCAATATATACATATATTTTTTTTTTGGTATTAAGGAGGGCAAAAAGAGCTCAAAAACAGCAGGCTAGGCAACACTGACTAGCCTAACTGAAGGAGAACCAGCACAGTCCTCTTTAAAAGTATTAAAAACAGCAGCAGGAGGGAGCTCGTAGAACATAGTCCCCCATCCCAAAGAATGCCCCCAAATTAGCTAAACTCGGCATAAATTTCACACCTCTGAACAACGTGACAATTCCAGTCAGCTTCAACTAAATTTCTACACCTCTGAATAATGTTGAATAAGGGATGGTTGGCATTACACCCCTTTAAAATCAAAGTAACTAAATTTCTCTATTTTTTATTTTTATTCTTTAATTTTTTAAATATTAATTTTTCTAATAAAATAACTTAATTTAAATATTTTTTTTAACAGATTTTATATGTTTAAGTTTTTATAATTTAATTTTTTTCTATTTAATTATTTTTATTATATTTTAATTAGAATGTAAAATTGTAATTCTATTAAGGGTGAATTGCATTCAAGTACCCTGACTTTTATCATAATTGCACGTTTAATGTCAGTTTTGTTACAACTGCACTCGAATACCCTACTTTCCGTTGACCACCGTTAAAGTGACGGTTGACCAAACGGATTATGGTAAAATGACGAGACTGCCCCTACAAAGGAAAAAACAAAAAAAAATTGAAAACTCAGATGATCTGGGTTCGCGTTCAAACCCAAATCATCAGGGTTCGAACACGAACCCAGGAATCTAGGTTCGAACACGAACCCAGGAATCTAGGTTCGAACACGAACCCAGGAATCTAGGTTCGCGTAAGATTACTAGGTTCGAACCCGAACCCAGTAACTGGGTTCGAACGTGAATCCAGATGAGTTCGAAAGCGAATCAGAATTTTTTTTAAAAATTTTAAATTTTTTTTTTTTTTGATGTGGTGGAAGAGATTTGGACACCTTTTTTTTAATTTTTTTTTTTTTAAATATTTTTAATATGACGTGGCATGTTCTTATTGGTTGGATGATTTTTAAAATTTTTTTAAAAATGAATTTAAACGTAAAAGACCAATTTGCCCCTGAACCGTTTGGTCAACCGTCACTTTAACGGTGGTCAACGGAAAATAGGGTATTCGAGTGCAATTATGACAAAACTTGCATTAAACGTACAATTATGATAAAAGTCAGGGTAACTTAAGTACAATTCATCCTTCTATTAATTGAATTCTTTAAGGGTAAAACTGTCTTTTAGATAATTTTGTGAATGTTGACCATCAAAAAGTTGGTCAGAATGACCAATTTGATCTACTTAGAAAATATCAATAACCACACGAACCAAAATAGGAAATTCATCAAAAAGTAGAAACTAAATTGAGGTTACGCCTTTCTTTTTTATTGTTTAAATTTCTCTCACTGTAATTTTCTATTTACTTTTTAATTTGTCAATTTATATTAATAATAATTTACCTTACAAGCTAGATATGAATTAAATTAATATTTTAAATATCATAATTTCTTATTTTTTATTTATATATTAGAATATATTACAATACAAAGTCATCAGCTTTCAAAGTACTATCAAGTTTGATTGATTAAAACCAGTCCTTAAAACCATATAGAACCATGCACACCTCTTCTCTGTGATCATTGTTCATCTCTCAGTAAAATATTCCACACGGTTATTTCAATGTAGATTTAGATCTTATCCAATGTTAATATTTGACTCGTACTCAATATTTATAAATAATACACTTCATTTAAAAATAATGAAAGTAAAAAAAAATAATAGTAAATCTTAACCATTGATTATAAATGTCATCAAATCTATTGTAGTCGGGATAAAAATCAACCTGGGAGAGGATTTCAATTCAATGCAGATAATAAAGCTCCATAATTAGCCTATATGGCCAAGATATAGGCTCGCTGCTTGCTCCGACAACGGCAAAATATCTTAAGCTCTAAAACTGATGAAACTTCAAAAAGTTTTGAAATGAAATGATATTTATGAACATGATTTCAATATATTAAAATTCTACAACACATAAGTTCAACAAAGCACTATAAAGTTTTGGTGAAGTTTGTATATTACTCACAATCACTTTGTCAATTTCTGAGGAAAAAAACAAATATGAAATCATCCTCTAAATCCTATAAAACCACATTTCTTCTTTGTAATCAATGTACAGTATAGAATTTTTACATTTTATATGAAAGAATCAACTCAGATCAATCCAAATATCTATTCTATATTTTCGCAAAACACATACGAGAAGAGTTGAAAGTAATCATACGCAAGTCCCTTTTTTTCGCAGAGCATGTCATTTACAATCCTTGTTAAAGCCAAAAGTGCAGCAGCGCCTGTCATGGAGAAATCAGTAGCGTTAACCAAAATTTGAAGTGAAGCTGAACATAAGCATAAAGAAACTTGAGTTAAAAAGCGTACCTCTTTAAGAGAAACAAGACATGAGTCTTCACGTTGAGAGGATTTGTCAGCCTTCAAACTCCTCATCTCACACTTTATCGAATTGAGTTGTCCGTGTATCTCTCTCAATAAATTCAATTGATCCTCTCCCCCTTCACGAACGATTTCTTGACTTGTGCTATTTCTCTCCGCTTCAAGACGCTCAATTCTTTGACTCAGGTTCTGAAAATCAGATTCATGACATTCAGCAACATCAACTTTCGGTTGAACATGAGCCAACTTGAATTTAACGCTTTCGTCTCTTGTGTTGCATAATCTCTTCTCTTGCTTTGCACTAGGCAACATTGGCTTTACGCATTCAGTTTCCTCTTTAATATGTGATTCAAAAACTTCCTCTACAACAGGATCCGGCTTCCCAAGCCTGTTCTCTCCTTCCCAAACCAACTTCTTCTGCCGTTTTTCCTCATTTGTACAACTTTTGCAATCCTCAGTGATATCTCGAACTTCATATATATCATAGACACATGAGGTACGACCAGCAACTTCCTTTCTTTCCGGTGCACTTTTAGAATCTTTTAATTGGTCCAATATAGTGGCGATTTCATATCTTCTTGGATCACAGGATGTGCTGCTGCTTAAATGTGAAAATAATGAAGAAGACCTGGACACACCTTCCTTTAAGTTTGTAGAATCTCTACCACCATCTTTGTAATCTGATATTTCTTTCACTTTCTCGTCTAACCTTCTGATCTGCTCCCAGTACGATTCGAAATCTCCTCCAACAGCTGACTTCCCTGAATTCTTCCTTAATAACAAGCTTTCATCATTGCCTTCCTCATCAGCTTTTTCCTCCATTATCCTTACAATCTTATCGGACGCATTCAAGGATCTTTGCCTTGTTATAGCAGGGAGAGATTTGAGTTTTCTCACGTTCGCCTTTGAACCCATTTCTGTGAAGGCATCGTTCTTCAGCAGTGAAATATTCTCCTGATATCTATGTTCGCTGTCACTCAAATCAGCACATCCCAGGCTTAAAAGTTTGCACTTATAAGCCTGAACTTGGAACTCAAGAGCAGAAATTTCCATTTCTTTCTGATACATCATATCTTCATATATAGCCAAAGTCTCCTCCGCATGATGAATTTCTTCTTCTGACATTCTCTTATACTGACTTGCTTCCATCATCAGCGCGGACTTCTCTCCTTGCAGGCGCAGTATCATGGATAGAGCTTCGCTAACTGCAGTCGACGAGGATTCTCTTTCCACATCCAACTCAGCATAAAGCTTTTGCAGAAGCTGTTGCTGAGCACAAAGTGCTTCTTTCAGAGCTGTGATGTTGGTTTCCGGCATCCCCGAATTCATATTATTTTCAGCCATGGCTCATTATACTAAACGTGCATGCAGCCAAGCTCCTCTGACCAAAACCAGATTCATAATTCCAATCAGTATTAATAAACCATTAAGAATTATCATAAACCCTCTTCAAATTTTCATATTCACAAACACATAAACAACTAAATGCAGCAAATCCCCCATTAAACACACCAAAAAATGTCAAATTCAGCCATTAAAATCACAATTGCCATAAAATTTACAAAACAGAACACAAACTATCTGCAAGTTTCATTATCAAACCAGACAAAAAACATGAGAATTCAAAGATAAAAAAAAACAAAACAAAAAGAACAGGCACGCGAGTTTACCTGGAAATCACAAAATTTTAATCCTCAGAGACAAATGATCAAACACTATCCTCAACGAAATCCTCTCCCAGAATAGTCTTGTTTACAAAATTTTGCTTTTCTTTTCTTCAAGCAATCCAAATAATAATTACACTAAACCAAAAAAAAAAAAGAAACAAAAAAAATGTCAACAATCAAGCAATGCTTATTATATAGACCAAGAAACTGCAGGACAAAAAAAAACATATATATATATGGGGAAAATATGACCAAACACACCCAGAAAACGATCTTATATTTATTTTTCTTGCTTGGTTGTGGCTTGATTTTTACTGGTTACGTCATCTAGCGCATTCTATAATTCACAAAAATAACGTAAAAACAACGAATCCAGATAGTTTTCGAAATACAGTGACAGATATAACGAGAATAAAAAAAAAAAAAAAAAAAGAGGAAAAAAAATATTCATACCCAGATATCTGTTCTTCTCGAAAAACGATCAAGAATTGGATTCCTGGAAAATGAAGCACCAAAGAGCGTCTATTTTTTGTCTCTGTTTACCGCAGGTGGATTTTTCTTGGCTTTCCAACAAAGCAGAGTGTTCGTGTACATGTATATATATATCTATTCTATATATATGTGTGTGTGGGTGTGTGTCTTTACTATATATATATATATATATATATATATGTATGTGGGCATTTATGTATGAACCTGGGTATGAAACGCGTTTCACATTGTACAGGTTTACTTACCAAATTAAAGTTAGCAAAATGATTGTTTTATTATTATTATTTTTTTTTTGCTGAAATTGGGTCAGGAGAATTATTAAGGAGGAAAACTGTGTCGTTTTTAGCTTCGCAGGCAGTTTATTTATATTTTTTTACCTGTAAACGCCTTGACTTTTGTCTGATTTCGTTGGCTTTTACACTGATTTCTGAGTTAAGATATATATATATATATATATATATATAATTAAGGAGAACATTTTGAGGATTTTTTTTATTATAATTTGGTTGGAAATAGATATTAAATAATATTAATTTTTATTATTATCCTCACTAAATATGTGAATTGGGGTAATAGTACTTCATATTTGTCTAATTCTGATATTATAAATTTAACCAGATATTATAAATTTAAATATGTGAATTGTCCTAAAAGTATTTGATATCTGTCGGATTCTAACGGAGTCTGTTTAATCTTAATAGATGTCAAAAGATCTTCGTTGCGATTTCCTTTTCGGATTCTTAAAAAGAAGAAAAATTAAGCAAATATTTATACACATAACGATCATTACAATAGTGGGCCCTGGTCTCCTTCTTTTCCCGCAAGTTCTTTTGTTCAAAGGATTTCTTTCCATTTAAAAGGTCGTTGAAACCTCTTTAACGGCTATTTCACGGTCCCACCGGCGTGGTGGGGACCCCCTTGCGGCCGACTATTATTACTTAAATACCACACGCGAGGACACTGTCCAATCAATCCCATGGTAAGGTGAGGTGTCAACTCAAATAATCATCCAAGACCAAAGGGCAAAATTGATTTTTTGATATAATTTGGTCAGATTAAAATTAAACTATTTTTCAGCCATAAAATGATTATTTGTCCGAATCCAATGAACGCCCATAAATGATGCGATGACATAATAGTGATTAGTGAATTGAAAATATGTTAATGTTGTCTAATCCTATCTTTAGACAATATAATAATGAAAACAGAAGAAAGTAAATCGAAAAGATGTGATAAATATTTTTTTTACGTATTCATATGAATCTACAGTGATTTTAGGTAATCTAAATTTTTATTGATAATTATTAATTTAATTCCTAACTTTTAAAAAATTATTAATTTTTTAATGTGGTTTCATTTATTGGTACCATTCGGCCCAAAGTTTTCATAAATATATCAATTTAGTCTCTTTGAATCAATTTTTTAACAGTCAAACTAACTGAAAATATTAAAAAAATAGCGATGGCCATCCCTGAATCGCTTCTTGCGTTGGAGTATTTTCTTTTTTTTTTTTTTGGTTTTTGTAGTAAGCCAAAATATGTCTGGCCCAAAGTATGTCCCAAAGACAAAGCCCAGAGCCAAAAGTGGGACTACACTCTCATGTAGTACGACGTTGGACCAGTACAAAGACCTTCATGTAGCACGACATACACTCAACATGAAGCACTCTCATGTAGTACGACGCTGGACCAGTACGAAGACTTTAGTGTCGCACGACATACACTCGACATGAAGCATTCTCATGTAGTACGACGCTAGACCAGTACGAAGACCTTAAAGTAGTACGACATACACTCGACATGAAGCACTCTCATGTAGTACGACGTGCGCTACATGTCCCACGCATCCAAGTAGCATCAAGGGAGATAACTCAGTGTCCACGCCTGGAAGAACCCCAATGTAGCACGACATAGTGATCTCATGTCGACATCCAACCAACACATCATACGACACGTAATCATGATTGTCCGAATTAACAAGCCTACATGTCGCACGACATAAAATCTCTTTTGTTACTTAGGGGACCAAATCATGATATACTTTAAAATAGGTCCTACAAAACCATAATGACATTCGATAAATGGCCAGATCAAAAGAAGGATCCACATGCATTCTTGGTGGAAGACAGTAAGGAGAGAATAATGAAATCCCTCAAAAGGTAAAAGCATGAGTCCCCTATAAAGAGAAGGATAAATCCCTCATGGAGAGGGACGGAGAAACTGAGATCCAAAAGGCTACCAATACTAAAACCACACCCTCCGGCCATTGTTCATCTTCTTCGATTACCCTCCGACCTCACACCTCCTTTGATCGAGGAGGCCTTGATCACAAACAATACAGGAAGCATCCTTCACTCATCATTATTTACAAGCATACATATTTATTAGCACTTGCTAACTTGACCGTCGGAGTGACTTTGGCCTGCACCACCCCGGTGTCCCAAACGTCCTGTGGGTCACGTGCGTTCTGTCTTTACAGGTTGTAGTGCCCCGTGTCCCCGAGCAATTTTTGAGGACTACAGTTTTTCTTGCGATGGTCGTCGCTGGAACCACCGCTCTAACGACGGCCACCGCTCCAGCGATGGCCACCGCCATCGCTGGAGTATAAATCATTTTTTAATTTTTTTTTTTTGGTTTTTGGTTTTTTTAATTATTTGTTCTTTTTTAAAAAATTAATTTTTTATTATCTTTTTAAATTAAATACACGTGTCACAATCCTAACGGTTTCTTAACGTAATGACAATTATACCCTCAGTCAACTTATTTTGACTAACATTTTTTTAACAGAAGGATCATTTTGATGGATTTTCTAAATGTTAGGGACTATGGGAACTAAAAAGTAAAACGTGAGTAAAAAAGTGAGATTTCTCAAACAAGTAGGGACCAATTGAAGTTCCCCCTTTTAAAAATATTATTAGTAATTAAAGGGTAATATATTTACTTTATATTAATTTTTAAAAAATAATATTTAAAAAATTTTAAATGGATCTCCACCGTCCATCAAACGGTAGAGATCATATTGAAATTTTTTTATAAAAAAAATATTGTGAATAGGAAATTAAAATTTTCTTTTTTCAATTTCATTTTTTTTTTTTTTTTGCTGTTCTTGGTGGAGATCCAGAACAATAAGAAAAAAAATTCTGGGTTGAAGAACGAACGGGTTCATTCAACTTCAACGAACCCAGATCTTTAATAGAACACATTCACAAAAGAAAAAAAAAATTGTTATCGAATCTCAGATCTACCATCAATCCTCAACATCAAATGATCCAAGCATCAATGATAAAATAACAACCCTCTTCGAACATCAAAAAATAACCCAAGCATCAACCCTCAAACATCAAACAACCCTTTTCGAACATCAAACAACAACTCAAGCATTAACCCTCTTCGTCGATCCGTGATAAAGACCTAGTTGGGTCTCCACCTTCTCTATCGAGTCCATCGATGGAGACCATTACGTTTGACTAGCGAGTCCACGTGGATGTGCTTGGTTTAAAGACAAAAATATCACTGGAACCATTACGTTTGACTAGCGATTGACTAACGGAGAGATTAAATTAATACATTTATGAAAACTTATGGCTCAAGGGTATCAATAAATAAAACTGCGTTAAAAAATTGATGATTTTTCAAAAGTTAGGAACCAAATTGATAATTGTTCAATTTTTATTTAGCGATTCTCATCTGTAAATTGGAATGAACTTACTTAGGTAGAATGATATGTAATCACCATTTATATCACACAATGAAAAGTAAATGACACCAGTATTAGAGATTATTCACCGCATCATTCAACTTGTAATTGACATATAAAATATAAGATGAATTAATGAACTACGTGGTTATTATAAATTACCTGTCATATTATTCGAATGATTAATCTGTAGTTAGATAGTATGATTAAAGAAAAGAGAAGAAACTAAATCCAATAAGATACAACAAAGATTATCCATATGAATCTAGAGTGATTCTAGATAATCCAAATTTTATCTAGAAATCCTCATCTTGAATGGACTTACCAAAGAAAATATGTAATTACCATTTAAATCACAAGATGAAATAATAAATGATGTATATATTATAGATTATTTGTCGCGTAGTTTAACTTGTAGTTCACGTATAAATTATAAAATTAATTAATAATTTCATAATTTTTATAATTTACTAGTCATATTATTCGAATGTCTAATCTATCTTTAAATAATATGATTAAAGAAAAGAGAAAATGTAAATTAGAAAAAATAGGATAAATATTTTTGTGTATCTGTATGAATCTGAAGTGATTCTAGATAATTAATCTTAATTGTTTTCTAGAAATTTCTACTAGAACAGACTTACAAATGATGATCTGTAATTACCATTTACATCATAAAATGAAATAGTAAATAATTCAGAATATTAGAGATTATCTATTACATCATTCAAGTTGCAGTTGACATTTTCTTTAAAAAAAAAAAACAACAACAACAAAAAAACTCATAATTAATATATAAATCATAAAATGACATAATAATTTATTTGATTTTTATAAATTACCCGTCATATTATTTAAAATTATATATATTAATTATTATAATTTATTTAAAGTTCGTGGGAGAGAGGTATCACTTCAACCTATAATTTTAATAATATAAGTATACAAGGGGCATAACAAACGGCCAAACTTATATATCCGAAATGATATTATAGACTTAAACATTAATTGTGTAATATTAGTATATTACCCTCTTTTCAATATTAATGTCATTGACTCTTTCTTCGTATTTTCTATTTTGACTTAAATTTAATAAATTTAAATAATTTTTAAAAACTATAAGAAACATTCTTTAATTTTTTATTTTTTTTTTGAGGTACCACAGTTGTAATAGCGACTCGAATCTGAGATATTACTAGCTGAATAAATGTCCTTAACACCGAACCATATTGGACGATGATAACATTATTTAATATATTAGTTATCACAAATTTCATATATTTTAACCATTTCTAAAGAATAATTACAAAAATTCACCATTCAAATATGTCTCCAGCAATTAAATCAATGGCTGCATAAAAAGGATGGATTGTCCAACCTCAATGCAATTTTCAACTCTAGTTCATTTTTTTATAAAGTATTTAATTGTTTTTCTTCTTCAATTTGCCATTATTGTTCTTCTTCCACTTCCTTGCACATGATTCCTGGGAAACATCTCATTTATAATTTATTGTATGTTTTTTATTTGTTCAAACTAATTATTTATCTGAAACTTATCTTCAAAACCCAAAGAAATAAAAAATAATAATTTTCAAAGAACCGATCTTTTAAATGCACATGAGGAGATAGAATAGTATAAGTAACTCGGAATTTAGGGAAAGAGAATACAACTTAAACTCACAATCTCAAAGTGTAGTTATAAGGGATATAACACTAGTCCAACCTTATATTATCATTACAATATTTAATATTTTTGAGTATTAACACACATGTATAACATTTTTAAATCAATATATTAACTGTTTATTAATTAAAAAATTAAATAATAATTATTTAAAATTAAAAATATTAAAATAAATACTATAAATATTTTAAAAAAATTGAAAACCTTTAAATTTAATTAAAATAACTAATCTAAAAATTTTAAATAAATTAAGTAAAACAAAAGTAAAGAGGTGGGCTTACTACTTACGACAATATTTAGAAGGAGCGCATCTCCTCCCATGCTTTTTTTTATTTATCTATTTGTATTTTAATTGTTTAATAATTTTATTAAGCGCTAATTACACCGATCTCCTTTAAGATTTTACCAACTACAAGCAGAGTCAACTTTATCGTTTATTGACAATGACCTCCCCTGCTGTTATTTGACTTTAGTCAAACTTAACAGGCTTAGGGACATTTTCGTCTTTTTAGACTTTTTAAATTTTATTTTATTAAATAAAAATTAAAAAATTAAAAAAAAATTTAATCCCTCCATGTTTAAAATGATGGACGGTTAGGATTTATTTAAAAAAATTAAAAAATAATAATAAAAAAATTAATAAAAATAAAAAAAATAAATTTTAGTTAATAAAGATCCAATCTGGAGAATAGATCTCCACAAAAAAAAAAAAAAAATTGGAAGAAGGGTTCTTCGAAGAACCCTTAAAGAACCCAGAAGTGTTCGAACCCAGAGAATAACTCATTTATGGGTTCTTTGAAGAACCTAAATGATCTGGGTTCTTACTCTAAATTTTTTTTTTTTTTTTTAAAAAAAATTTCTCAGATCTGGATTCACCTTCGACTTGGGTTCGCCTTCGAATGTGAACCTAATGACAAAAGATGGGTTCGTCATGCTGGAGATCCAGCCATGGCTGGATCTCTAACAATTTTTTTTTTCTTGGTTAAGATCCAATCTGGAGATTAGATCTCCTCATTTCAAATTCAAACTTTTAAAAAAAAAAAAAAAAAATTTTAGATCTCTACCGTCCATTTAAAGATGGACAATGGAGATCTGAAGTTTAATTTTTTTTTAAAAAAGAAAAAATCTTTATCATCCATCTCACCTGATATGGACGGTGAAGATCTAACCTTATTTTTTTTTTTATCTAATAAAAAGAAAATATTGTTTTAGGAGTATTTTGTCTTTTTAACGGTTGAAGGTGGTCAACCGTTAAGTCTAACGGAAGTCAACTAATGGCAAAGAGGTATTTATCAATAAATAATAAATTTTACTTCATTGTAATTGGTAAAACCTTATGGGAGGTCGATATAATTAGCTTTTTTATTAATATACAGTATTCAATCAAAAGCCAAAAGAAATGATGTATTGGAAATACGTGGGGTGCCGGGAGTGCTTGCGAACTATCATTTTTATCTTATTTAAATAAAATCATTATTATTCAAAAACAATAATAAATATAATATTAAATGTTAATTTGTATATCATTTTTTTTATGACTTATTTTTCAGTCAACCTAACCAGCTATCAATTTACATTAAATTAATAGTCTTCGTTGATTTTTTTTTTTTTTTTTTGAAAAAGAGTCTTCGTTGATTTTAGTTTCCCATTATTTCAATTGATATTATATTCTCATAAAAAGAAAATACTATTGTTATATGCTACTTTCAAAAAACTATACTTGCAAGTCGTAATTGGATTTGGGCCACAGGACCAATTACTTTCTGATGAGCCTACCATTGATTCGGACTCTAATTTATTTAACCACTAAAGCATGGGTTTCGGTTACAGACCGATCCAACCGAAGCACAACCCAGCCCCATTTAAAAAAAATGAAAAGTAAATCTGTGTAGGGTGGATTGCATTTGCGGGTATGATTCATGTGAAAAAATGGGTCTTTCTAACTTGGATTCCGGGTTATGAACCGAACCGAAATCAGAAAAGTGCTGATGTCACCGGGCACGTCATCAGAAAGGGTGCCAATGTGGCCGGTCACGTCATCGGAAGGGTAGGTTGAGATAGTGATTAGGAAGTTCACATTTCCACTAATAATTGCTTTTGTAAAAAAGCCTCTGGTTGGAAGTTGATTCTACTAAAAGAACCCGATGTCAAAATCATAGATACAGTTTAAATCAACAGAGAATCCAAGTACAAATTTACACCGAAAACCCTTCTGCAATTAAGCTGATAATCGGAGCCAGTAAGAAATGCTAATAATCGAGAGTTTATTGTTAATTACTACGAACTTAAATGGTTTAAGTGTTTAACATTGCTAAGAACCAATACGCCAAATTAAATAATGCATCAATTGAATTGTTACTAACTTAAAAAGAGTACAGGAACAGTAATACCATTATGTCTCAAACTGTCTAAATTTGAGAAGTTAAAAACCATACAAGAAATGCCGCCGTCATCGATTTACAGAACAGCAGATTGCTCCGACGGATCCAAGAAGGGTTAACACACACCTTATCTGCATACACTTCTCTCTTCATTTTAATTATTACAACTCCTCTTTTAGTCCACGGGAACCTCAACGTCCATCTTTAAACCATTGTTTCCAAGTATCTGCATACAAGGGCGCAAGACGAATTTCATAAATTATGCATGCGTTTCTTGAAAAATATATGATACTAGGTTGGGGATGTTTGGAAAATATAAAACTTCATCAGCTGTGTAAAACATGATCAGGTTTTGATTTACTATTCGACGTTCAAGATCAAGAAAACAATATTCGAAGCACAAACTGGTTCTAGAAATCGTTTAGCAAGTGAACTTATGATATTTGCTCCAACACGAGTGCAGCAGCTCCACAAGCTAATAGAAGGGAATGACAACAATAACAAGATCCAATCAAAATGCTTTTACAAAGCAATTGAATGCATAAAGTTTTAGAAGATGGAAATCCATTAAACGGGAAGTAATGAAAACAACAAGAATTAGACTAATTAAAGCGGGTTTGGTATCTCCGTTGAAGGCCGGATAGATACAAGGAAGAGGTAGATACATGATATTACATTCATAAGTAAGGAAATTAATGTATTGAAACAGCAATCATGTTGGAGTTATATACCAAGCGAGCTAAATTTTTGTTATATAACAACCATGTTTCTTTCCTATAGGAGGATTTTGTTGTTAGGACGTAATTTGTAGGAAAATTAAAGCAAAAAGGAGTAGCTGAAGAACCCAGATAACGGAGTACATAAGAAAGGTCACAAAAAGAAAAACATAATAGCATTTCAAAATTCACATATCCCCGAATAACATTCATTATCAAAAGCAAAAGTCCTACGTTGCAACCGCTTTTTAAGGTAGTTAAAAGGGAATGTTATTATACCTTAACAAAGTCTGCTAAAACTATCAAAGAATCTTTCATGTAGCCTGCCTCCTCAAGAACATCGGTCAGAACTTGCTGTGAAAAAACATAAACATACACATACATCCACACTAAGTCATAAATCCGTGTCATATCTCGAAATATCATGTTATTTGATTACCAAAAATGTAAACAAAAGCTTGTATAACATCATCCAAGAACAACTCAAATCTTATCACCAAGAGACAAGAGTCCAAGATCATAATGAAAGTTAATAAAGCGCTACATAAGCACATCCATTCTTCGACATTCAACTTTAGCAATCTATGCAAAAAAAAAAAAAAAAAAAAGCATCCAAAATGTCTCAATTGCCTAAAGTGATGCCCTGCTCCATTGATGAGAAACCAACAGAACCATTATAGTCACTAGACTCTGCATTACCTTCATAACTTATAATCTTAAACTACTGTAACATAACTGCATAGAGGGAACCAAATGATCGAGAATGAAACCAACCTCTCTCTCTTTCTCGGATATAAAATGTCCGGTCAAATCGCGCAAGACATCCAACATGTCAGTGAACGTAACTTTCCCATTACCATCCGAATCATACACCTTGAATATAACTACAATGATTCAAAACAAAACACCAAAAATGAACATAAAAACAATAAATTATTCCAAACAATAAATTAATATTAACATTAAAAAAAAAAAAACAAATATTACATTCAATTTTCTGTTGCAAACTCGCACGGGGACTAAATGCAGACAAAAACAGCACAAATTCCTTGAAATTCAATCCGTCTAGCATCCTCAACAACCTCTAATAAATCAACAAAATAATAATAAAATATGCAAAAATAGAGAAACTGATAGAGAGAGGCTGATTTGTGAATACGTAGAAGGAACCTGAGAGAGAGGATTGACAGCGAATTCCGGTACGGAGAGGAACTCATCGGCGGAGATGAAGCCGCCGTTGCTGCGGTCCAACTGGCAGAATCTCTGGTACAGCGACACGATCTCCTGCTGCGAAACTGTACAACACACACTTTAAAATCAAAATCGAAATATTTTTTTTTTAAAAAAAATTACTTTTAAGTCCCATCGTCACGAGCATTGATATTATTTATCATTACAGGTGTGGTTGCAGTGAACTTGTACTTCTTCGATGTCGTACTGCGTGAGCATCGACGACGTGTTGCCCATTGCAAACGCACGGTGACAGTGGCGGTGACGGAGATGGAGACAGAGAGGAGGATAGATCGGGTGTGGTGAGGGTGCAGGGCAGGTTACGAAGAGGGCTTACTAGTTGTTGTTAGTTAGTTTATCTTCAAGAATGGAGATCGAATACATGTTGGCTGGTTTGGTTGGTTAACTGCGACGACACGATCGAGGGGGCCAGTGTACGGAATGATATTTGAAGGTGTTTGGCTACGTGTTTTTGTTACTCCAAGGCAGGAGAAGAATGACCAGCTCTGGCATTACCTAATCTTCGTTAAATAGCTTGATATAATAATAATAATAAATAATTTTTGTTTTGAGAAAATACTAATAAATGTTAACTTTTAAACATTTTGAGAAATATTCAAACTTAACTATAATATATAATTTATGGATGATTGGTTATACATATTTAAAAATTTTCAAGATTAATTATAAATTTATCGAGATCAAAGTGTACAGTCTGAATATTTACTCCATAACTGAGAGATATTTACTCCCACAAATATTTGGAGAAAATACTCTCACATATTAGTAAAGTGTCATTATTAGACTTGAACATTCACTATTAAGATGGATAGAATCATGAAAAAATACACTAACTACTCGAGTTATCTGTGAATGTATACTGAAAGTATGAATTAATGTTCACCCTTTTGAACTAAAATTAATGTTATTTGTTAATAAAGTTTCAAAGTATTTAAAAATATGATTTCCATTTCCCAATTTTTATGTTAAATGCATAATTTTTTTTTTTTACTTTTGAAATTAATACTAATTGTGTCAAAGATCTACAGTAACTTTTAAATTAATGCATAATTAATGCACAATCATTGAGGAGAAGATGTTGTATAATGAATTTTTTTTATAGGGAATTTAGCAAACTTGTCCAAACAGTAATCAATAATTGCAAAACTACCCAGGGTCCACTAATTTTTGCAATCGCTACTCAAAGACTTTGTTTGGACAAATTTGCCCTTACTTTCACATTTAACCCAGACTCCACGTTTTCACTTTACAGTTTTTGACTTGCTTGTTTTTACTGCTGTTCATCTCAACTGCTGTTCATCGCCTGTTCGTCTTCTGCATTTGTGTTCTCTGCTGCTGTTTGTCTTCTTCGTTTCGTTTGTGTTTGCAGGTTCAGCGAGTCGCGTTATTCATTTGTGCCACAGTGGCCCGATGAAACAAAACAGTCGGGTAGCGGTGGCCCGATGACATTTAATCATCGGGCCACGGCTGGACGATGGTTTTGTCTGATCGGCCTGATGAAACAAAACCTTCGGCCAGCCGTGGCCCGATGATTAAATGTCATCGGGCCACCGCGACCCGATGTTTTACTTTCGTCGGGCCACAGTAGCCCGATGAAACAAAACCGTCGGGTCGCGATGGCCCGATGACATTTAATCATCGGGCCATGGCTGGCCGACGGTTTTCTTTCATCAGGCCGATTAGACTAAACCATCGGCCAGCCTGCAAGCATCACCATGAAACAAAACCAGATGAAATCAAAGCATCGGGCCACTGCGACTCGATGAAATTAAATCATCGGGCCGACATGATTTGATGAAATAAAATTTATATTTGTATTGTTTAGTATGTTGATGAATTCGAATTTTTTTTTTTTATGCAGGCTAATATTCAATGGCAAGTGAGAAGTTGGTTGAGACGATGAAAATTAAGGAAATTTTTTTTTTCCATACCAAGATGACAACATATTCTAAATGGGGTTGCATCGGGCTGCTGAAGAGTAAACTCACGGAACGTCAACAACAACAAATAAGAGCAACGTGCTTTGGCCATTTCTTAGATGTTAATGAAATGTGCTTCACGGGTCAGTTTTGTCATCACATCTTGTTGCGGGAGTGCCATGTGGACAATACTGAAAATGAAATGTGGTTTTTGATTGGCGGGAATAGAATACGGTTCAGTGCAAATGAGTTTTGCCTTCGTCAGCGGTCTACGTGTTGGGGATACAGTCGTCCCTACTGTACAGGAAGATGAGATGTGTAGAATTTGGCAGAAATATTTTAAGGGAGCCAAAAAGGTGACTGGAACAAAATTGCAAACTTTGTTCGAACGTATGGAGGAAGAACATGATGCTGATGATGACATGATTAAAGTAGTTTTGTTGCTGATCTTGGAGATGACATTGCTTGGAAAGGACCTGAGGACGAAGGTCGAATATTGGGCAATGAAGTTGGTTGATAACTTACAAGAATTCAATCGGTTCCCATGGGGTTCATTTGTCTATTCCAGGACATTCAACTCTTTCTCGACCTGTTGCAAAGGTCGAGATAAGAAGTTTATGGAGAAGGCTAAAAAGGATCCGAGCCATACAGCAGAGAAGATCAACCTGTATGGATTTGTCTATGCTTTCCAGGTAATTTTAAGTGTTTAACTTTTTTTACCCTTAACCTCTTTAAAACTCTTATTGAAACATGGTTTTGTTTTATTTGGTAAGTGTGGGCAATTGAAGCGATTCCGCTGTACTCAATCAAGAAGTATGCTACCAGGGTGTCTCGTACAGCCCCTCGTATTCTGAACTGGGAAGTGAAAACGAGTCCTGGATATGAGGCTTTGAGAAATGAGATTTTCAGTAGGCGAAAGGTATGAACTACATTGAAAGACTTCTGTTAGGTATATAAATTGTTATTATAACACTACGTAGGCTGTTTTTTTTTTTTTTTGGGTTAGATTTCAACGTTTCAAATTTTGAAACCAACGGAGGAAGAACTGAAGTTGTCCTATTTTATGGGGTTGGATACGGGTGCCATCTCAAATGATCCGTCTGCCCCATATATAGAGATGGGTGATCAGGAAGATGACGAGTACCGTCATGACACTCATAGTGATGATGTTGCTGAAGAAGAGCAACCACAACCGAAATATAAGCAAGTTGAAATACAAGAAGAGCGGCCTATTGGACGGAGGCCATCGGTATGTTGCCAATATTGTCCCTTAATTGTATTGTTCATTAAATATTATGTAAATGTTAATTTAACTTTTTCTTGGACATTATGCTAGGACTCAGAAGATTTGAATAGAAAATTGGATGGCCTCCACACAGAAGTAGCCTGTCTGAAGACTTCTATGACCGCACTGAATGATAAAGTTGACAAAGGGTTTGTAACCCTACAAACAGAACTTGATGAGATGCGGAAAGGAGTTGAGAAATTGATTGAAGTTGTCTGCAAGACAGGAGGGAGTGATGAAAAATTTGCAGTTGGAACTGAGGTGCCACAGGTAATTTATTTTTTATTTAATCACGTCGACATTTGTCATTTCCTTTTCGACATTGTATTAACCGTATACTGTTCTATTAACTACATCAGAGTGACGACATCTTTGATACAACCTACAATGTGGACGAGGAAAAAAATCTCAGAAATGATGAAGCAAAGGAGGAGGATCTTGAACCCGATCAATGCATGCAGCTTACTATTTACCGTCCTCCCTCTCCCTTGGCGCATATCGCGAGTGCCACAGCGAGTGCCACAGGTAGTCAGAGTGTCGAAGCTCTTGAAAAAAAAGCATTCGGCGTAAGATATGGTATGAGAAAAAAAAAGCGTTCTGCATTCGTATGTAGCCCGTACATTGACCCGACTAGGCCAAAGAAGCAAAAGACACGGTCCTCCCATCCAATTAAGTTCGAGCCGTTAAAACCGGTTCATAAGGAAGTAAAGTCGGAGTACGAGGCTTTCAAAAAAAATAGCAAAGCTAGGTAAGCATACATAATTTAAGTGCATACCTATTTTCAGACTTCTTTTTTTGGTGTGATGTTTTAATCTATATTCCTTTGAATATTATACAGTATATGCAGGTGCTACGTTGGGGCACCACTGGATGCGATCCCCGAATTTTTCAAGACGTTTGAGAGTGCGACCGACTGGTTGGACAACTTGGTTAGTAAATAACAGAAATTTTTTTGTTACTTTCATGCTAATGTCATTAACTTGCATTGTTCCTTATGATGAGTTCTCAATGGCAATTTTTTTTCCATGAACTAACCACAAAACAGCACCTTGAGGCTTATTTGGCAGTACTACGGAGGCGCCAGCTTTCGCATCCGACCATTTTTTCCCAAAATTACAACTTGATTGACCCAACATTCTTTGTAAGTTGTAATTGAAATATAAATTATTTAATAAACTTTCCATGACTTAATTATAAAGAACATACTGATTTTTTAAATTTTTGCAGACAACCCTTCAACACATGTGGAAAAAACTTCCGAAGAACAAGTATGGAACCATACCAGAGGAGGCATACGATCCCCTTACCTTTCCTTGGGAGGATTTTTACCTTGGCTATGTTCGCGGAGAACGACCCGAAGGGTCTCGTCCATGGTGGGAGATCGATAATGTAAGTGTAATCATGCATCTATTTTACAGTACAATATCTTTATAAGTTAAATGCTAATTATGTGTTCAATGTAGTTATTGATACCTGTGAATGTGGATGGTTATCATTGGGTGTTGGCGGCTGTCAATCTTGTTGAAAGAAAAGTACGGATCTATGATTCTTTATGTAAGGAAACTGATCCGTCTTTTCGGGAGCAATATGTCGCCCCTCTAGCACTTCTTCTGCCGTCCCTTATGTATCAAGGAGGCTATTTTGAACACAAGGGGAGACAAGTACAGGTCACTCCATTTACATGCAAAAGACTAGGTCCCGATACTGTTCCACAACAACGGGGGGCGTAAGTGAAATTGAACTCAATATTTTTAAATTGATTGTTATTATAATTAATTCAATAATTGACAGTGCTATTATATTGAAATTATTGCAGTGGTCACTGTGGTGCATTTACCCTTGTGTTTGCTGAATACATTGTTGCACACAGACAGAAGTTTGATTTCAATACAAAGCAAATCGAAGCCCTGAGGAGGAAAATGTCCATCGACATATTTGCAAACTCTGCAAGGCTAGAAGATTCAGATTCAGAATGAACTGTACATTTTTTTAAATTTTCATTTATGTGAATATTATTGGTTTTTGGGAATGATTGTAAATTTTGGTTATTGGAATATTATTGGTTATTGGGAAATTATTGGTTGTAGGTATATCATTGGTTATTGGAAATTATTGTACAATTTTTCTTTGATTTTTTAAACGTTAATTTTTATGCTTTGATAAAATTATTGGAAAAGTCGCATCGAGCGGAAGGATGCGCAAATGATTGAACATTGTGCTATGAAGTGTATACACGTGGAGGTTAATGCATTGATTTCGTAAATCAGGTTTTGGGTTGTTAGAAAAACAGAGGAAACTCTGGCAAAAATTTCATAAGTTATTTGATTACAAACTCTTCAAAAAACCAAAATAAAACTCTTAATTGCATACAACAAAACAGCTAACTAAAATTGTACAATAATAAAACTTTTCAAATGCATACATACAACAAAACATTGATTTCGAAATAGTACAATAATGTGTTCCAAATTGTACAATAATGTGAATTATATTGTTCATTTCCTGCAATTCTCCGAATCAAAATGCAATTAAATACAAAAAAACAGAATATCATAAATAAATCAACATCATATCTTGCATATCCTCATCACCCGGATGGTTCCGCTACTTTAGGATTCTTGCATGTTTGGCTGTTGTGGCCGTGGCGCCAACAATTTCTACACCTTCTACGTACAACCTCTTCTCCAATCGAAGGTATACGTTGTTTCTTTGGTCGACCTGGTGGCCGTCGGGCAACTGGTGGAAGAACAATTGTATTTGCAACGTCCGCTGGGACCAACCAGTCACCTTGATGGCCTACAGGATGAATCTCACCACTGTATGCTGAAAGCAGATAAGCAGTCGAGTAGTAAGGTGAGGTGAATGTTGTGTAATGCAATCCTCTATATTTTATGGCAGCTAAAGCATGTGCACATGGAATCTGATCAAGATCGAATTCCCTACAACTGCATGTACGGTTTTCTAAATCAACAATGCCATTCTATTTTCCATCGTGCACCTCAAACTGGTACACTGCAATTGGGGACACCTTCATATGTTACGCAGATTCATCACTAACCCCAATAAGTGCCTCAACCCTTTCTGTCAACTGCGTATCGTAAGAAGCAGCCACTGTACGCCGATCATGAAACCAACGTTGCATCATATCTCGAATACGGTCAATCATAGCAACAATGGGTAACTCTCGAAAATCTTTCACTACATTATTCATCGACTCAGCAATATTAGTAGTCATAATGTTGTACCTTTTTCTCGGACAAAATGCTCGGGACCACCTCTCTTCTCCAGCATCAACGACATACTGATGAGCTCCAACACTAATGCTGGACAACTGTAGCATGTAAAATGAGTGATCATTAACTCTGTAGGCCTTGGCTGTGGTATGCATTTGGAAAAACCGTTGCAATAGCTTTGACAATACTGTTTTTTCTATCAGATACAAAAACAAGATCTTCAACATCTCTAATGGTATCATGCAGACGAGATAGAAACAAACTCCATGAAGCATCATTCTCGGAATCCGCAACACCAAAATGCCCCCATATGAACCCTTCATAAACGTGGCATCAATTGCAATAACCGGTCTAATGGCAGCATTGAAACCATCTATGCACGCTTTAATGGAGAAGAACAGATACATGAACCTATTTTCATCATCAGTCTTAATGTTCGTGATCGTCCCTGGGTTTGTTTCCTCTAACATGTGACAATAATAAGGTAACATACTGAAAGAAACTTCAAATGATCCGTGTACCTCCTCCATAGCAATATGTTTAGCCCGATATCCTTTGTGGTAATTTACTGTAATGCCCAATTCATTTTGGATATCTCTTATGATTTGCTTTGGTCTGTAGATACGACCATCACGAAATTTCTCCTTGATATGTTCGCCAATAAACTGTGCACTAGCCTTTCTATTCCATGAAAACCTTTTCTCCATTGAGCAACTGTGTTTGTCGTCAAATCTGGTAATCCGAAAAAAATCAGTGTTTGTAACCTTGAATGCATGTAGCCGCCATTTGCATTCTCCAACAGCACAACGTACCTCAAAACGTGAAGTATCAGACTTCCACACTTTCAAATTGAAACGATTTGCAGTAGCGTACCTTCTTAGTTGGGAGTGCAACTCTTTCTTACTGTCAAAGACTTCCCCATTTGCAATCAGAATCGGCATAGCTCTCGAAGCTACTTCAACATCATTAATTGAACACATTACAGACGTGGCTCGAACCAACCCTTCATTACTGTTTCCAGCACCCTGAACATCTTCGGACTTCTCATTATCTCTAGCTTCGTTACTAAAATCATCAACAACTTGAAATTCTTCTTCAACCGTAGTATCATTTAAATTTGGTGTGTAGCCTTCCCGAATATAGTTACTTCCCTTCGATGAAGGAAATTGAAGATTGATGGGATGGTGTTGTTGATTAGATGACTCTGGAAAACATTGCTGCTGCAATTGTCGGTTACTATGGCCAATCTCAGACACGGTTATACAAACTAAAGGGTCAACATTCTTTTGACGTAATAATATTACAACATCATCATCATCACTTATCTCAACAGGCATGCTTGGGCGGATGGTATGAGCAACCGTCTTTATAATGACTCGAAAGCACTTTCTGTCAATCCCAGTGACGGCATACACTTTATCTAATAGTTGAGCATAAGTTGCTTCTCTTGGAAATAACACCCATTTTGATCTCTGGTCATCATACCAATAAACCCCTTGTTCACATACCCAATGTCCATCCCAGTTGATTATCAACTGCACATCATCCATGCTCCTTCCTGCATTCAAATAAAAAATGTAAATAAAACATTGATTCAATTAAAGTATCAAAACTCCCAGCCTGGCATGAACAAAAATCATCGGGCCAAGGCCATCGGGCCGACATGATAAAACCATCGGGCCAAGGCCATCGGGCCAACATTATGAAACAATCGGGCCGACATGATAAAACCATCGGGCCAAGGCCATCGCGCCGACATGATAAAACCATCGGGCCAAAGCCATCGGGCCGACATGATAAAACCATCAGGCCAAGGCACATGATAAAACCATCGGGCCAAGGCCATCGGGCCGCCATATGAAAATACATTATGAAAGAAAACCATCGGGCCAAGGCCATCAGGTCGCCATGTGAAAATACACGATGAAACAAAACCATCGGGCCAAGGCCATCGGGCCGACATGATAAAACTATCGGGCCAAGGCCATCGGGCCGCCATGTGAAAATACATGATGAAACAAAACCATCGGGCCAATGTCATCGGGCCGCCATGTCAAAATACATGATAAAAACCATCGGGCCGACATGATAAAACCATCGGGCCAAAAACAATGAAAAAACATGAAGAAAAACCATCGGGCCAAACGCATCGGGCCAAAACCATCGGGTCGGCATGATGAAAAAAAAAATTATAAAAATTCGTTCTTCATTTTTTTGATGGAGGATTAACAAATATGAAATGCCTACAACTGATTCAAAACCCATAAAGGTCTGCATTCACTAAAAAAAAAAAGTTTAACACTAACCTTGGAATTTTTGATGGAGAAGAAGACTTTGTGAGATGGATCGATGGTTTATTTGCAAGAGATAACTTGAGAATTTCTTGGCTTAGGTTGGGTAAGAGATTTATGGAGAAGAGAAGAGAGGAAAAATAAGAAAATGTGAAGAAGAGAAGAGAAGAAGCGACGACGAGAGAACCGGCTGAGGTGAAGAAGTTGTCTAGATGAAGAAGAAGAAGAAGACAGTGCAGTGGTCAAATGTAAAAGTAAGGGCAATTTTGTCCAAAAAATGGCTTTGGGTAGATATTGCAAAAATTAGTGGAGCTTGGGTAATGTTACAGCTGTTAGTGGAGCTTGGACAATTTTGCTAAATTCCCTTTTTTATATTTGAAATTACATAATAAGTTTTAAATTTTAGCTTAATAGTAAAGTTTATTGTATAAAATCTTAATTTTAAAATTTACTTGTACTAGACATACAAGTTTGGTTTATATTTTTTTAATTAATATGATTTAGAGTTGAGTAGGGAATACTAATTTAGAGTTGGTTTATATTTTACTAACGTGGATGTGACTTCTTATTGGTGGGGCTGTAAAAAAAAATGTTTTAAATTTGTTTAATTTTTTTTTTAATATCTGACACATTTACGGGTCAGAGGATTATCGGGACCAACTGATATTAAATCATACAAGCACGGTTCGGACAACTACTCCCAGTAACGGGAGACGATAACTACCGGGACCAACGGTCTGAATAACTACTTTCAATAACGGGAGGAGTCTACTCCCAATACGGGGGAGAGATCTACCAACACAATTGTATTTTTATGGGCAATAGTGGAAAAATATATTTACATGTATATACAAGGATTTGAACTTTGGTGGGTTAGAGGATTTTGAGGCCTCCAACCACCAAAACAAATTTAAAGATTGGTTTTTGAAAAAATTAAGTAATGTCCTGGTAAGTTTTGAATAATTCAAAGTCAGAAATGCGCATAAAATATACAAATAGCAAAGACTCCCCCCCTTTTTGTTTTTTTTTTTTTTTTTTTCTAAGGACTTGTTTGTTGATAAGGAGTAGGTTAGGATTGGACAAAAATATGTTTGGTGATGCAATAATGGTGGACTATTTTAACCCTCACTTAATTTTATCCCATCAATATAGGACAAAATAAACCTCTCAAAATTAAGAGGATTATTTTATCCTCTCTCTCTCCTCAGATTTTTTATTTTTTTCACTTCTATATTCATTTTTTATCTCTCTCTCTCTCATATTTCTTTTCTAATTTCTTATTTTTATTAAAAACATTTTAAACATTTAATATTTTTAATATTAACTGAAAATAATATTTTTATTTATAATTAACTTAAACAGTTTTATTTATTTTAAAAATATTAAAAATATTTAATTTGTTAAAAATTAAATATTTTCATATTACATATAAATAATATTTATTTTATTATTAATTTAATATAATATTATTTTAATTAATGTCACATTATATTAAAAAATAAAATATAATTATTTTTTATCTAATTCTATACCACACCAAACAATGGATAATATTATTTTTATTCCAATCTAATACAACACCAAATACATTATAGTATTAATTTAGTTCAATCCAATCAAATTCTATCCCATCTTAAAAAATAGTCTAATTCAATCCCGCGCATCAAGCGCACCCGAAGAGTACAATTATACGATTAATAACTGTTAAGATTATACTGAGTCAATCACTAAATGTGTAGTCTGAATATTTACTTTCGTATCGGGAGATATCTAATTTCTTAATAAGAAAAGAAAACTATTAGGGGACGTTTGTTTGCTGGGATTGACAAGGATTGAGTTTATTTTAAACCCAATCCTTTGTTTGTTTTGTGTATGGGATTGGAGAAGAATCCAATCCCATGCACAAAATTAACCTGGCTAGGCGGGATTCTTTAGTCCCGCTTGGAAGTATGGGATAAATTGTCTTTTTTTTTTCCTTAACTTTTTTAATATTAAATTTATATAAAATATTAAATATATATTTTTTAATATTAAAAATAAATTTTTTAATATTAATAAAAAAAACATTATTTATAATATATTTTTATATTGAATTAATTACTATAGTATATTTTATTTATAATTAATTTTAAAATATTTAATATAAATATATTTAATTTTTAAAATATTTATATTTTATTTAGATTTATTTTAAATAACTTTAATTCAATTATATAATATTTTAAAAAAATTAATTTAATTAAATCTAATTTTATCCAATTATATTTTACACCAAACAAGGAACGGTACTATTTTTAATCATATCCATATTATACAAAATTTATCACAGTACTAATTAGTTTAATCTAATCCAATTCAATCAAATACCATAAAAGTAGTACAATTCAATCCGGTACACCTAAATACACCCTAAGGTATTCAACGTTGAAGTTAAACCCTGCCACCTTGCACTAATAGTTGAACGATCAGTGGATTCGTAAAGGCTCAGTTAATTTTTATTTTTTTTTTCAAAAAAAACTATTCTAATATAAATACACAAGTAAAAAAACAAAATACATGAAATATTGTCAAGAGCATAAAATAAAATCCCGACCCAAACACCATAGAAGCACTTGCAGTTGCTGATCTGCTTCGACCAAACGCGACAAACCCCAGAGAGAGAGAGAGAGACAGATTGAAGTCCTGTAACTTGTAGGAAATCGACGGTCTTTTACAGTGAGAAGCGTCGAAGATGGTATGCCTAGAATACCCTTTATTTATTTTCTTGTAATTCTTATCTTTTTATAACTATTTAGTGTGTTAGAAGAAAACAATTATGTAAAAAAAATCTGTGAATTGCTGGTACCTGAATGTTATATATAAGTAATCAGAAAGATAAAAAAATTGAAATTGGGTGATAGAGAACGAGTGGATTCATCAACTTTTTTGCTGAAATTCGATTAAAACAAGCACATATACAATGGATCATGAAGAGAGAATATATATATATATATATATATATATATATATATATATGGGTTTTCTCTTTTATATTCAGTTGTTCATTATAAAGAAATAGCTATTTTGAATTGAAGCTGGCTTGTGACAAGCTTTGGACCCTTAATATATGGAATTTAGATTATGTTGCTTCTTTTTTACTGTATTTTTTTTTAAAATTGAAAAATGAGTGTGGTGTTATCCTGGTAGTATTATTTTGGGTTGCATTTGGAAGAAAGGTGCCTCTTTATGAGCTCGTTGGAGGAAACAAAGATAGTTTGCAGCTTTTTCGGTTGGATATCGTGACCAAATGAAGCCCATTGATGAGCTTGTGATTGTAACTATTGGGGTTTTTTTTTAGATTTTAAGTTGGGTAGTATGTATGTGCATTGATGCATTATTAATGTTTTGAAATAAATTCTTGTTTTAGAGAAATTCAGTTAAATGGTGTAAAAGACTTTAAAATTTACAAGCTCAAAATGTCTTTATCTGGGATTGATACGTATTGTATTATTTTTTACAGGCTATGTACATTCGAGTTAAGCGTAGTAAGACGACTTATTTTATCCAGTGTGATCCAACTGAGACTATTCTGGACATTAAACAGAAACTGCATGTCCTTATTGATCAACCAGTTAACGATCAGCGTTTGACTTTGGTGGGCACTGGGGAGGTATTAGAGGATTCAAAGACATTGGCGGATCAGAAGGTTCCAAAATCCATTTAATAACCACTCCCTTTCATTTTTTTCATTGTTGTGATGTTATCTGTTTGGCGGCATTCTGTAATCGTCTATAGTTGTTCCGTTTGTGCATTCAGTATCCCTTGACAATTTACATCGATGATAAATTTGCTGTCTCTTTTCAGGTTGAAAATGACGCTGTTGTGGCACTGACTTTCAGGAAAGGTTGTCTTGCTTATCCGTTATTTCTAGATTCATTCTTTTTACGCTTATAAGTCATACACTAACTGGAACAGATTTTATGTTTCCGGTTTCTCATGTTAGTTGATTTGACTCAACTAGTAAGTTTATTGCTTTAGTATTCTAGTTATTATTTCCCACATTTGATCTGTCATGGTAGAAAATGTTTATCTGTTTCGTTTCCTATATTTCTATCATAAGGTTTCTTTGTGAAACAGAGGCCATAAATTTCCTCCCTTTTCTTTTCCCTCTGTTTCTCCCTCTGCCTCAATTTTAGGTTGTGTGCGGAGGTTGGGTTGAAGGGGAAACTAGTTTTCAGTGGAAAACTTTCCAAACAATACACTTGCTGAAGAAGGTCATTGCTCTTGGTCATACATCGTCTTTTATATTTGCCTTCAAGTACAGTAGACTGATCCTTAGAAATCAAAATTTTTTTTGCCTCTTGAAGTGTTTCCCAGGCTTTAATATGGTTTCCATATCTTATTTAAACTTTGTTTTGTTCTAATAATAACTTGTACCTTGTGTGGAACTAGAAAATATAGAAATGTTATTGAACCTTCTGGAAGTTTATGTGTTTACTTTTCAAGAACTTGTAAAGCACTTAAATAAATTTCTATATATATATATAGGAGGCTTCAAGTGCGGGATTCCACGTGTTTTTTCATGCAGGATCTTAAATTATCTCATCCGATAAATTTGATTGTCGAATGTGATAATCTAAGATTCCGCACAAAAAAACGTGTGGAATCTCGCACCTAATAATTCTTTTATATATATATATATATAAAAAAAAAACACATCAAAAAAATTTGATGTGTTTTTTTATTTTATTTGATTTCCCATTATCCCTTAGAATCGAGATTGCAATTGATAGATCTCCTTCATTATCTATTTATGAACATGAGATTCTCTTATTCACAATGCAATGCATACCTTCTCTGATTATTCTATAGTGCTCTAACATGAACATTTAATTCTAGTTCAAAATAGTCCTTTTTAGCTTCATCTCCGTTAAACCATATGCCTAATTGGCGAATTCCATGGTATATTGAAGCTATCTAGAGTGCCAAATCTTAGCGAATCCAATATCTTTCTTATAACATGTGTTCTAGCTGTTCACATCTGTCTTGTCTTTCAGACAAAATTTCGGGAAACTGTAGTTTTACGTTTGGTGTTTCTTTATGTAGTTTTCTACAGGGTCAGTATGATTGATTTGTGCAATCTATTTTAGCGCCTTGGCTTGTGACTATATATGAATACAGTCGATTAAGTTTATGGAAGTTGCATTTAAAGTCATGATAGATAGAGTAGATTGTAAATATGACCGACTCCCATTTGTGCTTGTTAGGACCATTTGATGATTTTCACTTTGTTTCTTCTTCTCTTTCCAGACGACAACGAGTTTGAGGATGTCAGTATCGTTCAGCCAAATGATTTCTACCAATCGCGTGATGCTGATGGAGGTAATTGGTAAACTAGGACCGGAAAAACTTAGTGTGCTAATGTAGGTTCTGCTGCTTAGGCTTAGCAGTCCACCCCATATGTGGCCACAGCAATTGAGTTAGGTTTACAGTGAATGGAGCTTCTTTGAATCATTTGTGACCAGAGAAATGGACTAAAAGTTTCAAAGAAGCCACTGTAATTTGGTTATTGAACTGTCAGCAATTGGAAGTGTTGTAGAGGGAGTACTACCTTGTGACCTTTGTAAGGATAATGAAAATTTGAAGCTTTTAAAATTTTATATTTCTTGTGATGTTATGGAAATTAAATTTAGCATAAAAGTTATTGAAATTGGATTAGGATCCTCTCCTAGCATAAGCTTTTCCTAAACTTTTACACAAAATCCTAACCATTAAATTGGTTAGGTGCCACATATCTTCAGATGTGTAAAAATTTAGGAAAAACTTAGGTTAGGAGATGATCTTAATCCATTGAAATTAAATATAGCATATATAATTAATTTGAGTTAATTACACTCAACCTCCCTGAGGTTTGGCTAATTACATTCGGAATCAAAGTTTGCATTAATGGACACTAACCTCCCCTCACGTTAACGTTGACCGTTAAAATAACCGTTGACTTTTTTCAAATTTTTTAAATGACCAAAATGCCTCTGTCACAATTTTTTTACTATTCATTAAAAAAAATTAATGGTGAGATCCAGATTGGATCTCCACTGTCCATCAACAATGATGGACGGTGGAGATCCAATCTGGATCTCCACCAAGAAAAAAAAAAAAAAAAAAATTTTTGAATGTTCATTGTCAAACCCAGAGGGTTCGAAGAACGAACCCTCTCGAACCCAGAAGGGTTCGAAGAACGAACCCTCTGAGTTCGTGGAACCCAGAGGGTTCGAAGATCGAACTCTTCTGGGTTCGATTTCGACGATGAACATTCAAATTTTTTTTTTTTTCTTGGTGGAGATCCAATCTGGATCTCACCATTAATTTTTTTTAATGAATAGTAAAAAATTGTGACAGGGGTATTTTGGTCATTTGAAAAAAGTCAACGGTTATTTTGACTGTCAACGTTAACGTGAGGGGAGGTTAGTGTCAATTAATGCAAACTTTGATTCCGAATGTAATTAGTCCAACCTTAGGAAGGTTGAGTGTAATTAACTCTAATTAATTTTATATTTAATGAATTTGTTAGATTTAATTTTAATATTTTTGTGTAATTAACTCTAATTAATTTTATATTTAATGAATTTGTTAGATTTAATTTTAATATTTTTCACCACCGTCCAATGTGGCCGGTTCGAGTTGTTCTATATCAAAAAAATTTCAATATCTTTCATGTTACCATGTTAGGGCAAAACTTATGTCTATTGCTAATGTCAAGGAAATTTAAACCACAATAATAAAAAAATATTGTTAATTTTTTTTTTTTTGCATGGCTAGTCAATGCTCATATTAAACACATAAATTATCAACCATTTGCGGATACAAACTTCCATTAAATTCTAAAATTAGAACAATTAACAATATTGTTTTGATACAACTTAAGCAATACTTTTATCTAATAATGTTTTGAACCAATAAAACTTTGCATGCATTTCCATAATAATTTTTACTTAATGAATAAAATTTGTTATGTATGCATTTTTTTTTCTAAAAAAAAAAAATTAATTGTGGTGGTGATTAGGATCTTTAAAAATGTGATTAATATAGAAGTAAACTCCATAATTTGATATAAGTTGGGATCTTTAAATAATAAAATTTATTATGTATATAATTTTTTTCAATTTTTTTTATTAATTATGGTGATGATTAAGCTCTTTAAAATATAATTAAAATAAAAGTAAACTCTAATAGTTGAGATATATAATATTATTGGCTTGTAATACGTCGAAAGGACGGTTGCAGACATAGTCTAATGTTAATTACATCTCTCAACAAAGTTGATATTAAGAATTCAAATCTGCAGCCATAATCTTGTACTAATCACATTTCTCAACGAAATTAATATTCTGAGTTCAAATCTTCCTTCCAAGTTATATATATATATATATATATATATATATATATATATATATATATATATATATATATATATATATATATATATATATAGAGGCCTTGTTTGGTGGCCCAGATTGGACTGAGATTTGACTAATCTCACTAATCCCAATCCAATCATTTGTTTGGTTGTAGTATGAGATTTGACAAAATTCAATCTGATGCCATCATGGCAGGACACACTGGTGTGACTAATTAGTCCCACCATTATACTTTGTTTTTTTTTAACAACTTCATTTTTTAAAAAACAACTTTTTTTTAACACAATTTTTTTATATTATTATTATAATTATTTATATATAAAATATTAAAATTACTTTAATAAATTTTATTCTAACATTAAAAAATAATATACATCAATAGTAGTATAAAAATTAACTAATTAATTTTAAATATTTTATTTAATTTAAACAATTTCTTAACTAAATTTATTTTAATTTAAATAATTTTATTTTTATTAAAATTGAATTTAAATAATTTTATTTTATTAAAATAAATTATATAATTTTATTTTATTTAAAAATTAATTGATATATTCATTTTATATTGTCTTAAACATTAAATATAATTATTTTGTGTTAAACCCAATACAACACCGAACAATAAACAATACTTGATAGTCTAATATTTTTGTATTCCTTTAATTTTTTTAATATTAATTAATTAATAATATATTTTATTTATAATTAATTTTAAAATATTTAATATAAATATATTTAAATTTAATTATATAATATTTAAAAATAATTTTATTTTACATAAAAGTATGAAATTAATTTAATCGAATTTGATTTTATCCAATCACATTCTATACCAAATAAGGGACAGTACTATTTTTAATCTTATTCATACTACACCAAACACATCATAGTACTAATTAATCCAGTCCAATCAAATCAAATCATATCCTATCTCATAAAAATTTTCTAATATAATTCCGTACACTAAATGCACCTATATATATATATTTATATATATCTCGAAAGGATACCCATATGCAAAAACACTATTTTTTTTAAAATAAATACTTTCCATTTCAAAAACGTGTACAAGTATTAGAGGTGGAATTTCTGTTTGGTTAATTATTGTATGATTAATTTATTATTAAGGTGTCCTCTTCTGCCATTCCAAGTTGGGCTTGGACCGGGCCTCAGCTGACCCAGTGGTCGACTTCAAACTGTTTAAACCTAGATTCGAATAGAAATAAACATGCAGCCAAACAGGTCGAATCGTAACCCTAAACGCATTCGATATAAATAGTTACTTAATTCACTTGAGACGCTGCTTCTAGTTGCACTCCAGGGTTTTTCAAGCACAGTTCCTTCTCTCGCCGTTTGGAATAATGGTATCTTCTCTCTCCTTCTCTCTGTAACACACGCAAGTTTGCTAGGGTCGCTTGTATTTACAGTTTTTCGATTTTGAAGGTTTAGTGTTTTAGGGTTTTCAAACGGTAGATTAAATAATTTCATTTTTGGTAATTATCTCTGAAGAAGTACTGATTTATCTGCATCTGTACATGTATATATTATATGCGTTGCTCGTAATTAGAATATCATGTGTGAATTTGAGTTGCGATGTTGAGATTAATTTCGGATTTGATGCTGTTTTGAACAATGGTATCGTTTCTCTTTTACTCTCTCTAACACACACTTTCTCATCCTAGTGTCGTTGATTTGATCTTTACCGTAAATTTTATTTTTACTAATTATCTCGTTTATCTGCATCTACGCGTTACTCGTGATTAGAATATCATGTGTGAATTTAAGTTTTGATGTTCAAATAGAGAGATTAATTTCAGATTTGTCCATTTGTTATTGTTTTTAGTAAATTGAGAATATTTTGATGATTATTTTAAGTAGAATTGGGTTGTTGAGATAAGTGGAAAAAACATAGCATCTGCATCTTTGTGTTGTTGGATAATCCTCATTGGAGGATTGGTATTCCTTTCGTAGGGTAAAAATTATATTAGAATGTCTTTAGAGTGAATGAACAGAAGGATTATATTTTTATTTATTTGCTTAAACAAGTCTTACTAATGTTGCACCTGTTTCAGTTCCTGTTTTCTTAATGTTAAATTATCTTTTTGTCTTGGTTAAATATTCGCTTTTCTGTTTGATCAGTGTTTTCTTTTAGAGTAATTTTTTTTATGGTCGTTGCTAGGTAAAATTTGGAAAGAGAAATATTTTAGTACCCCTGACAGGCAATACAATCAGGGAGAGTTATATCAAATATTTGAATTGTCTTTCTTGATTGTAAGTTAGATTTGTTAGAACAGAATTAATATTTTTTCTTTATGATATAAGAATTCATGATCCATGTTATTCTTTTGAATTAGTTCTGCACTGTACAAAAAAAATCTGTGGTGTATCATGTATGAGAATGAATATGATCAACCTGTGTTGCAGGTGAACGTCCCCAAAACAAAGAAGACCTACTGCAAGAGCAAGGAGTGCAAGAAGCACACCTTGCACAAGGTCACACAGTACAAGAAGGGTAAGGACAGCCTTGCTGCTCAGGGAAAGCGTCGTTACGATCGCAAGCAATCTGGTTATGGTGGGCAGACAAAGCCTGTTTTCCACAAGAAGGTTAATAAAAAAAATTGTGGTCTTTTCTTACCTTCAACTAATTTTTTCTTTTGAAAAAAAAAATGGAAGTCCTTTTGTATTGATCTAATTTACTATGATTTATGGAGATTCTGCGGCTAATTTTTGAAGCAATTACTGGTTTTCTATAACAGGCTAAAACCACCAAGAAGATTGTGCTGAGGTTGCAGTGTCAAGGATGCAAGCATGTGTCCCAACACCCTATCAAGGTTAGTGTGTGTTTTGGAAGAGTTATGTATATTGTTTGATATAAACTTTTAATTTGTCTATTTTGCTAATTTTATCGGTTGGTTCTGGATTCTGCAGAGGTGCAAGCACTTTGAGATTGGTGGAGACAAGAAAGGAAAGGGAACATCGCTTTTCTAAATGCCATGTCGTAGTTTTTTATTTCTTTACTTTGTTGCAATGGAACTTAGCCAACATTGTTTTTTTAAACAGCGTTTATGATATTTTGGTTTAACTTTAGGTTTTTAATTTCTTGGCGATATTTAGTCTTAATGCCTTGTTTCAATTGAATTCATGATTGAATCGTTTATATTCAGTATCTTTAATCCGAATGTGGTTGTGAGATAATTCGCAATATGTTGATAATTGCTTACCCTATCAGCACTGTATATAATATATTGTGCTGATTGATATAGCAATCTTGGCATTTGCAATTGGAATGTCTAGTTTAAAGTTTTGTTTCAAAATGACAAGAGCTACACAATTTATGAAATTATTTGTTGAATCCATTGAACATTCTGTATTTAAATTACAAAGCAGTGGCAGTGGATGTGCATAAAATTAGAATATTTTAGTGAAATTTTATATTGGATATAATTTTATCTGATTGCTTCTAAGTTTGACGCATATCGTAAGTCAACTGTGTGTTATAATACATAGTTTGGCAACAAATCAAATTTTTGAGAGTAAGAACAAATTTAAAGCTAGTAGATAAAATGTTGGGCTAACTTAAGTATCATGATTTGTACAAAAGGTTGATTCATAATTAAAGAACAAACTAGCATTAATACAATAAAATGGCATTATCACGCTCATTCATGGAAACTTCTATTTTTGTAAATTGTACAATAAAATGTTGTGCAGTTTAAATTTAAAAAAAAAAAAAAATGAAAGGCCATAGGGGCTTGTTTAGTAGGAGAACGTAATTTATTATATCTAGGTGTATGTTCAAACTAATAATATTCACGTGACACAAGTAATTTAAGTGATGATGGGTTATTAATTACACGAACCATATATATTTCATTCATTAAAAAATTATTAGTGGATTAGTTTTATATATATATATATATATCTCATTCGTTAAAAAATCTCTCCACAATTTTCAGTTTAACCTCAGTGAACCTTTTCAACCTAATATTATATCCAATAATCATAAAAGTAGAATCCAGCTATAAATTTTTTTTATTTTGTTGGATTACATTATCATGGTAAATCTTTATAAAATCGGTTTAAAGTTACGAAATGTTATCAATATTATTTAAATCATTAATATAGTCTCAATAATTTATTATAATATATTAGAGGAAATTAAAGATGCTCTCTGTTGCAATATGCCTCAATATTCCTCAAGTCATACGCGTGGGTACCCAAAACCTGGGAAAGTATCCTCCATGGAATTTTTGAAGAAAATCTACCTCGACTTGAATTTATACGGGTTATACGATACTGATGGAGGGAGAAGAACTAATTGTACAGCTAATAATTAATTATTATAAAGCTTAAAATTTTACCAAAGAATAACATTTCCTTTTCAGATGATAGTTTATGCGGTAGAAAATTTTCTTTTATTATAAAATAAAATGAATTCAGGATATCAGAAAAGAGAGAGAGTGTTTAAGCAAACATGATTTTATTGGATCACAAATATTTTACAAAGGATTCTAATGAGAATATTTCAATGTCTCAAATGAGAGAGATCATACCCTTTTATAGGCAAAGCGAACTCTCAAAAGAAGACTTTAGGCAAACTTCATCATTGATACATGACAAACTACTTTTCTACTTTTTCTAAAGTGAATTCTAATTATTACATCATTACAAAAAGAAAAAAAGAAATACAGGATAAAGAAAAGTAGTGACAGGTAACTTTTATTATTACAAACCTGACACTTAAAAGTTTACATAACACATGAAAATAAAGGAAATAATTTTAATAATGCAAACACACTTTTTTGGATGAGAAAGAATCTTCCTGTTGACTGGTGATGAGTTGTTTGATGCTATATGGAATTTTGTGAAGGAGACAGATTAAAGTTGTCATAGTCTTCATGATCATAATCAATATCTCCATCGAAATGCTTGTACCATGGTTTAGATGGTCCTGTGTCAATGTCCATAAGATCCTTGAGAGTCTTGAAAATATCCTGGTGGAGAATGGGTAGAAGGAAGGAGAAACACTTCTTCAGGATAATCTAGGTTCACATTATTAAGCTAAAAAAGAAACATAATAAGAGAACCTTTAATGTCTAGCCATTGGATGTCTATGTCATAAACTATATAATACTCATAAGTATTATTCACCGACCAAAGTAATTTTGTGTCCTGGTTAAACATGTAAGGCTTATAGAAGATGAAAATGCAAGTCATTTTTTTGCTCATAAGATCGTCCTTTTCCAAACATTATGATAACCCATTAAAGTTGTTAATTTTGTGCGCTACCATGAAAGTGGAGAGAACCACTGAAGAAAAGTCCAAATAAGAGAGGTGTCATTTGATGGCTTATGAAGGTGTTGGTAAAGTTTTATGAGGGGGAATCTGGATCATCTGGTCTAAAAGGATGTCTGGGACCAGAACATAAAGCTTTGGGTTTCTTGATAACCTTGCAACAAAGGCAATCAGCATCACACATATCTGGGTCAACGTCCCATATAAAGTGTCCATTGATCTTATCTGTATAAGTGACAGATCCATCAGAATGAAAAAGAGTGGACAAAAATGTCTTCTTCAAAAGCAATAGGAGTGATCATCATGGACTGGAAAATGCCTGGATTTGATTAATTAATTATGGTTGTGATTAAGGGGTATTTTTGAAATTATTATAACTTATAAAATAATCACTTATTTCATAATCTATGAATCGAAAAGTGTTTAGTAAATTAATTAAAAGTTGATTATCTATTAACTTGCTTCTCTAATATTATATTTCCAAAAGTAATATTAGAAAAAAAAAATTAACTTTTAAGTAATTTACGAGATACTTTTTGGATCTTAAATTATAAAATAAGTAAATATTTACAGCAATCCCAAACACACTCTAAGATATACAAATGAGAAAATTTTAAAATAAATATATGAATTAGATGAGTGTACGAATAATATAACATTCTCTACAAGTCAAAGAAAATCTTAAATTAAACTTTTTGAGAACATTTTAATTGGTATTATTTTATATACACCACCCTCTTATTTCTTTCTTTAATTTTGGAATTTTGGGTTTATAATTCACAATTAAGTGCTAAATCAACCATCAATTATTTATTTATTTATTATTTGCCTCTGTGGTTGAAGACCTCAAATTTTTCTAAGCCACCAAGGTTTAATACCTTGTGTAGGCATGTAAATATATATTCCCACCACTACCTATAAAAATGCAATTGCATGGGTATATTGAAAATAAGGTATGTTCGTTATACCCTTCATGACTCGCTTAGGAATAGCCAATTCTTGACGCGGTTGGAGTATTACAGGAAGGCCGATACCAAATCCAGGTATTTGGAGTTATGAAGGTATAGCCGGGGCACATATTGTGTTTTCTGGCTTGTGCTTCTTGACAGCTAACTGGCATTGGTTGTATTGGGACCTAGAACTATTTGAAGACCCATGTTAATTTCATTTATGATATTTAAATTGCAATTCTCGTGAAAATATGAGTATATATGCGTGATAAATCCTTCTTGCAATATCAGTGCGATAGATTAAACTAATATCTATTGGTTTAAATTATTCAAATGTTTTGTTTTTTCTTTATATATTTTTAAAAAATATCTCAATAATTTACTATAAAATATTGGAGGAAATTAAATAGTTTAAATCTAACAAAAGTACACTGCGAAATCCTCTGCGAGAACAAAACAGTTATTTGATTAATCCGATAAAGGATAGCAACATAGTGTATCCCACTTTCCGTCTGAAGAATATATATAGTTCAAATTTTAACCAAAATCAGAAGAAATATAGGAAATTGTGGGTTAGAAGTATAATTGTACTGTATTGAATTAAATATGATTGTATTGTAACTGTATTGAATTTTATTATGTTACTATAATTTTGTATTTGGTGATACATTGTACTTCCCTTTATTTTGCATAAATCTGATTAAAAAAAAATGAATTTCGAAGGAGGTATATTCTTTCCCTCAACTATTTAATTACATGGTAGAAATATTCATTTTCTGATTACATGCTATTAAGTCTATTCGGGGATTTCCCAAAAAAAAAAGTCTTGGGAATATTCAAAATTGTGATATTTTTTTCAGGATTAATAAAAAAATTGAGAAAATTTTATGATATATTTAAACACATTTTTAGCCCATAAAAATCTAATTAGTATAACGAGTCATTGCATTAATAATAATTATAATAATAATAATAGTATTATTATTTTACACAAATTGTTACGTAAGTACTGAATGCATAAATATATCCGAAAAAAACTGGTATGCCGTTATCAAAAAGGATTCCAGAAAATCAGGACACTGTTGATTTAAAAACAAAAAATGGGAAAACGGAGAGATTTTCGAGGATTGATAAGGGCGCGTCGAAGGATTTACAATCAGGGGATCCACGAATTTTCAAACGTCAACTGGCAAGGCTATTGAAAATGACTTTGGGCCTCAAAATAATGACTTCAAGTATGGTAGTTGATGGGCCTAATCCCTCTTCTATTAGCTTTGATGGCCTGATCCCACTAATATTAGTGTATGTTTGAAAAAGCTTATTTATTGGTCCAAAGAACTTATTTAATGTCAAAAAATATTTTCAAATTTTTTTTTTTGTCGTTTGATTGCCACCCCAGTAGAGCTTTTGACAATTAAATAAGTTATTTTACGTCTACTCGGAGAAGCTCAAATTTTAAGCTTTTTCAAGTATATCTTTTTGAGCTTTTTAAAAAAAAATAATTAAAATGTCTTATATAACCTTAGTATATTTTATAATTCCACAATACCCTTTTAAATTAGGGTTAATTGCACTAACATCCCCTGTTGAATGGTATTATTGCACTCGCTGGCAAGTTTTCCGTTTATTGCACAAACTACCCCTTGATTTTGTTGACTGGACCGTTGACTCGCGGTCAAATTGATATTTTGGTCAAAAAGACCATTTTACCCTTGCCATTTTATTTTATTTCTAACTTATTCAATAAATTATTATTTTTAATAATTATATAAATATTTAATTATATAAAAATAATTTATATAATTAAAAAATAAAAAATAATCAGATTCATCAAACAAATTACCACCTACATCATCAATTCCAGATTTTTTTTTCCCAGATTCATCATCAATCAAACTATTTCAATTCCAGATTTTTTTTTTAACCCAAATAATTCATCATCAAATTAACCAAATTCATCATCAATCATCACATTAACCCAAACACATTCATCATCAACCAAATTAACCCAAACGTTTTTTCATCATCAACCAAACCCAGAATTTTTTACCCAGAAAACCCTTCTCTTCTTCTTCTTGTTCTTTGTTTTTTTTTTTTCCAGAAAACCTTTGCAATGGAGACCATCGCAGAGGCGATGGTCTCCATCACAGAGCCACCATCGCAGATGGATCTCTCATCTGCGATGGTCTCCATCGCAGATGGAGCTCCATCTGCGATGGATCTGAGATGGACTCCATCGCAGATCTGCGATGGAGTTGAAGGGGAGAGATTTGAGATGGCAGAAACATTCACAACATTCACAAAAAAATAAAAAAAAAAAAAATTAAAATGGGAGCAGATCTCATCTTCTGTTCCATCTGATGGACGATTTGCGACGAAGAACTCCATGGCAGATGAAAGCTCCATCTGCGATGGAGATCGGCAGATGGCTCAGCGATGGATGTATGATGAAGTCCATCGCAGATGGAAGCTCCATCTGCGATGGATCTGAGATGAACTCCATCGCAGATCTGCGATGGAGTTGAAAGGGGGGGGGGGGGGGGGGGGGGGGATTTAAGGGTTTAGAAAGAGAATGAGAGGCGGGAACGATTTTGTGGAGAAAAATGAAGAAGAAGAATGGAGAAAAATGAAGAAGAAGAATGGAAGAAGAAAACAGATTATGTGGAGAAAAATGTGGAGAGATGGTTCCAGATTTCTGGAACAATCATCTTTAATTTTTTTTTTTTTTTTGAGCAATGGACCAGATGATATCTAGTCCATTGGATGGAGATATTTCCCATCTAATGGACCAGATCTCATCTGGTCCATTATTTTTTTAATTATTTTTTATTATATAATTAAATATTTATATAATTATTAAAGATAATAATTTATTAAATAAAATAAAATGGTAAGGGTAAAATGGTCTTTTTGACCAAAATATCAATTTGACCGCGAGTCAACGGTCCGGTCAACGAAATCAAGGGGTGGTTTGTGCAATAAACTGAAAACTTGCCAGCGAGTGCAATAATGCCATTCAATAGGGGATGTTAGTGCAATTAACCCTTTAAATTATAAACCCTAATAACTTAGTTTTTTATAATATAAAATATAACTTCACTGCTCTTAACGCATTGAATTTTTGAAAATTCATCTTTAACCTGTGAGTTTTTTCTATCTTATATCTTTCTAATCATATGTATGTTTGTGATACTTTTTTTTTTCTTTACAGTTGCCGCACATATATGTTTGTTCTGCTTTTTTTATGTTTTCTTTACAGCATGTGTTGCCTTGCCGCACATAAATGTTTGTTTTTTTTTTTTTTTTACATCATATGTTGCCTTGCCACACATGTGTTTGTTATGCCTTTTTTATTTTTTCTTTTACAATATATGCTGTCTGCACATATATATTTTGCTCTGTTTTTTTTTTTTTTTACTGTCTATGTTGCCGCACTGCCCGCATATACATAGTTTTATGCGTTCTGCTTGTTTAAATTTTTTTTAACTGTACATGATTGTATATGATATTGTGGTTTATTTATTTATTTTTTATTTTACAATATATGTTGCATGCATGCTACACATATATGTTTTGCTCTATGTTGTGTTTTATTTTTTTTAATTTCAATGAAAGATATTTTTTTTATATATTTTCTTTGTTATGTTTACAATTCTTTAATATCTTTTCTAGTAATTTTATTATTTAAAAGTGCTTTTTAAATTTAATACAACCAAATAATCTACAGCTTAAAAGAGTTTTTTTAATTGACAACCAAACGACTAACGACTTTTCCTTAGAAGCTATACTTGTAAAAGTTCTACTTTAAAAAAATCTACTCTTAAAAATTCTACTTGGAGAAACTCTTCCAAACGGACCCTTAGTGTACATTTGGAAGTGCTTATCTACTAGTTAAAAAAGCTTATTTAATTCCAAAAAGCTCTTTTTAATTTTTTTTTTATTGTTTGGTTGCCACCCCAGTAGAGCTTTTGGGCGATTAAATAAGTTGTTTTACGTCTAGTCGGAGGAGCTCAAATTTTGAGCTTTTTAAAAAAATATTAAAATGTCTTATATAACCCTAGTATATTTTATATTTTCACAATACCCTTTTAAATTATAAACCCTAATAACTTAATTTTTTTAACATGTGAAACAAAACTTCAATTCTTTTGGATGATAAACGCGATCAAATTGATATTCTTCTCATGCACCAAGAATAATTAGTTTAGGCTATTTTTTTTTTATTTTCATGTTGTTGGAATAATTTGTCATTGTTATTTTAATTATTATTTAGAAAATTGTATTTTCATACTCTTTTATAATATTTTACAAATTTTTTTAATTATAAGGAAAAACATTTTCTCATATTTTTTTCAAATTCTTTTATAAATCCTTTTTGATAATTCTATCATTTAAAAGAGCTTTAAAATTAATACAATTAAACAATTTACAGCTTAAAAGAGCTTTTTTAATTGACAACTAAACGACCAATGACTTTTTCTTAAAAGCTCTACTTGTAAAAACTCTACCTTTAAAAGATTTACTCCTAAAAGCTCTAATCTTGATATTGTTGGTCCATCAAAAGCTTCCAGAACTATCAAGTGAAAACGTGTGGCAAGGGGGGCTAAGAATGGAGTAGTAGGACCAGAGAGAAAAGTAGTAAAGGAAAGCGGTCTTCAGAGTCTTGTATTGATAAAGTTCCATTAAAGAAGCTTCGTACAAATGAAGAGATCTCCGTTCCTATCAACGAGCTATCGGCGGTCCTATTAATCGGGCCTACCAGTCATAATGAAAAGTTTGGTGTGGAACGTTCGGGTCTAGCTTGGATTTGCTGGTAAGCTAATGGTCGATCGCACAGGTAACAGTGGTGGTCTTTGCTTGTTTTGGTCCAATAAGGTTGATGTTACTCTTATCTCTTTCTCTAATTTTCATATTGACGTTTGATTATGCTCTCACAATGGAAAATTTTATATTTTACTGGTCTTTATGGGCATTTGAATGTTGCTCAATGAATGAATGGGTGGGATCTTCACCAACGGCTTAGTGGCTGGGGACTTTAATGAGGTCCTTGAACCTTTTGAAAAATCTGATAGACTTCCTAGACCAATCCACTTATTAACAACTTTCGAGAGGCCCTCATTGATTGTTCTTTGAATGATTTTGGCATTCAACAGATCAATGTTTACATGGTGCAATGGTAGAAAGGATGATACGTTTGTTTAGGAACGACTAGATAGGGGTGTTTGTAATTTAGAGTGGCTTAAGATTTTTCCAGGATCTTTTATTTCTCACTTAGATTTTTGGAAGTCAGATCACCGACCATTTACTTATTTCTGTGTTGTATGATTCTTTTAGAAATGGGTAGCCCCCTTGTGATGCTAGAGAGTTTCAATTCGAAGAATGTTGAGCAGAGTATAAAGAGTGTGGTTTGATTGTTGATCGGCATTGGGGAGGGTCTGCTACTGGTTTGGAGAATAGCAATGTGATTTCTAGAATTGCTAGTTGGTCGACTGAATTGAGGCAGTGGAATAAAACTTAAAAGATAGAGCCTCATCGTGGCATTATTCGTGCTCGAAAAGAGTTGAGTAAAGTTTACTCTATTCAAAATCTAGTGATTGGAGAAGGCTGTGTTTGGTGGAAAATCACTTGGACAGATTGTTTCGTAAGGATGAGTTATATTGGAAACAAAGATCTCGAATCCAATGGCTGAAGGATGGTGATAACAATTCAAAGTTCTTTCACTCTCAAGCTATCGGAAGAAGAATAAAAAATCGGATGGTGGGGCTATTTAATGAGGACGAGGTTTGGCATACTGATCCCTCGTCTATTGATAGTATTGTTCAACATTACTTTTCCAACATTTTCACATCTACCTCCCCAACGAATTCCAACCTTGCCATTGTCTTGGACTGTGTTGAGCCTTGCATTTCGTATAGTATGAACCGTGAACTCGATTGAGCCTTTACTTCAGTAGAAGTCAAGGCTGCTCTCTTTCAAATGTATTCGATAAAGGTTCCAGGTTTAGACGACTTTCCTGCTCTCTTTTATTAGAGGTATTGGGAACGTGTTGGGGGTTTAGTCATTATTGTCTGTCTTCGTTGTTTGAACGATGGATATTTGATAAAGGCATTCAATTCAACACTCCTTGTGCTGATCGCAAAAGTTTTAAAACCCACCAGAGTATTTGAGTGTCACCCTATCAGCTTACGTTGTAGCACCCCCCGACCCGATCCGGCAGGACCGACCCGGGGAGCGCTACTCGGACTTTCATAACTTTTAAAAAACTTCATTTTTCATTTGAAAAATCATTGTGAGCCCATAAAACAATAAATAAACTTTTCACGAAAATTCGGCAGAGTGCCGTTTGTTTTTCGGACTTTCCAAAAACCTGTTTTCACACAATTCAATTCAACATTCACATTTTTCACAAACACTTCTATAACAATTTCAAACAGTTGCGCACTCTGCCGTTTAGTGCGACTTATCAAAATAGTTTATAAAATAAAATAAAACAGACTTTACTATTTACATTTAAATAATAAAAGACAGAAATCATACAATAATTAATTACAAAACATTTTACAAAACGTATTCACAAATTCCCTGTATATGCATGCTTTCAAAATATATATACACATAACAAAATATAACTACCCAACTGTACAAATCCTGTGACTCGGTCTGCAACTCTTCCTTCAGTCTTTAGCTTCCTCCGGATTCCTGGTACCTACGCGTTAGAAACAAACTAACGCGCTAAGCATAAAGCTTAGTGGGTGTACTAAAACTCAATTAAATAAATCACAATATAAATATCTATTAAGAATAAATAAACCACAATATATATTCCATTCCATTTCAAAACGATTAAATTTCAAAATTCAATTCATTAAACAATTTCAATCATTTTAATTTCAATACTGCAATCAATATACAAATGCTATCAATAGAATCGTTCGGTTCACTTTCCAATTCCAATCAATTCTGGCCCACTAGAATACTAAACATATACGGACTGGAATATGGGTCAAGCTCCCAACCCCCAGAACGAATTCTGAGGAGGTACGTGTCTCCCAACTCTAGGACCGTAGGTACGGAACCTAGAGAGGTACATAGCTCCCTATCCCAGGAACGAATCCTTGGGAAGGTACATTAACTCCCAACCCCCAGGACGAATCCTGAGGAGGTACGTATCTCCCAGCCTCTGGATTAATCCAAGAGGAGGTACATCAATATCATCAATATCAATCAATCAGTAGCGGCGCAGTACTGCTCAATAAAACCCAGCTGGTATACCAACCTCCTATATCCATTTCTATGTCTACGTATCCTAGGGCCGTTTCCGATAAAACAAATTCACAATAATTGTCGCAATAGTTACTCAATATCAATAATCACTCAATAATCATATAAGTCACGTAATAAACTTCAAGAAATATGAACAATAGTAATATACAAGTCTGAATCAACTATTTAAAACGAAATCGGAATATTCGAACCACAAACAAATGCGATCTAATATAAAATCTTTCCATAATCAACCAAAAGTATATCAATCATAAAGTTTTACACAAAAAGTAAGCACTTTTCATACGAAACTCGAAATCGAAAACTTTTCACGAAATCGAAAACATAAACGAAAACGAAATCGAACACATTTAACGAAATCGAAATCGAAACGAAAACAAGAAACGAAAACGAAAACGAAAACAATAACGTAAACGATAATGAAATGTTCTTCGTAAAGATTCCGAAACAAAAGTACACCAACCTCGGTACCGTTTTTCGTTCGACCAACCGCGGTTCCACGATTTCTTTCCCTTCTCTTTTTTCTTTCTCCTTCTTCCTCTTTTTCTTTTCTTTTCTTTCTTCTTCTTCTCTCTTCTTCTTCTTCTTTTTTTTATTTTCTCGGTCGTTTCTCTCTCCTCTTGCTGTTTCTGTTTTCTCTGGCTTCTGCGAGAAGCTTATCTTTTTTTTTATATTTTTTTTCGCTATCGCGACCGCCGTCGCGACCTGTGGTCGCGGCACCAGGTCGCGATGCTCACTGGAGTGCGCGCACCGCCTTCCTCGCGAGCGCGCCTTGGTCGCGCGAATGGTCGCGCTGCTCTCTGCCCGTTTTGGTAATTTCATCGCGAGCAGTCCATCGCGACCTGTGGTCGCGGTGGCTGGTCGCGATACTCACTGCCTGATTTTGCCATTTTCATCGCGAGCGAGCTGTCGCGACCTGTGGTCGCGATGACCAGGTCGCGATACTCACTGGTCCAGTTTTCAATTTTTCATTTTTCACTATTCAATCTGGTCCGCTGGAAATTCATTTTACATTTAATTACATTTACACCCCCTCAAATAGTAAAAATTCATTTTCACATATTTCATATATATCAAAAATTTATTACCCGAAATCCGGGATGTTACATACGTAATATATAAAATTATTTCTAAAGCTTTGTGCAACCGTTTTCGATGTGTTCTTGGTGATGCTATCTTAGAAACACAAGGTGTCTTTCTACCTGGGAGATTGATGATAGACAATGCAATCATAGGATTCGAATGCACTCAATCAGTTTGAAGAAGAACTAAAGAAAGAGATGGCTATTTTGCTCTGAAGTTGGATATATCAAAAGCCTATGATCTGGTGGAGTGGAGTTATATGCGAGGTATGTTAATTCGACTTAGATTCACATTTTCTTGGATTTCGAAGATTATGGATTGTGTCTCTTCTATTTCCTTTTCTTTTTTGATTAACGACATGCCTAGGGGTTGTGTAGTTCCATCTATGGGTCTTCGACAAGGGATCCTTTTTCGTCATATTTGTTCCTACTTTATACGGAAGGCCTTTATGCTCTTCTGCGTAGAACGAAAAGTTTGGGTTCAATTTCTGGTGTTCACTGTGGGAGATACGGGCCTCACATTTCTCATTTGTTCTTCACAGACGATAACCTCTTGTTCTCTATGGCTCGGATTTCAGATTGTAACTCTATCAAAGATAATTTGGCTACCTATTTTCGCACCTCTGGTTAACTTATAAATTTTTAAAAATCAGCTATGTCCTTTAACCCTCAAGTTGGGGACTTGAATCGACAATTTCTCTATGGTTTACTTGGTGTTTCAATGGTTTCTTGTCATAATAAGTACTTGGATTTGCCTAGTTTTACAGGTAAGGGTCGCAGTTGACTTTTCTCTTTGATCAAAGACAGAGTCTGTGTTTGAGACTTTGGCAGCATCAATTCTTTTCAGCTGCTGGCCATGAAGTTTTCTTGAAATCTATAGTTCAATCAATTCCTCAATATTCCATGTAATTGTTTAAGCTTCTGAAAGCTTTTATCTGGGACCTTTACAGTTTAAGTGCTCGATTCTTTTAGGGTGGCAGTGATTTGAATCGTAAAGTGCACTAGAAATCTTGGGGGTTTCTCTATAGAAACAAATCTATTGGACGTTTGGGCTTCCAGAATTTGGAATCTTTTAACCAATCCCTTTTGGCCAAACAAGCGTGGCAGATTATTCAATCCCTGAATTGACTTGCAACTAGAGTTCTCAAAGGCCTCTATTTTCTTAGTTAAGCCAGTGCATCTTTGATTTGGCATAGCATATTATGGGGTCGCCACCTATTGGATAAGGGGCTGCGCTGGAAGGTAGGTAATGGTACGAGCATTTCGATGGCTTGTGACAAATAGATCCCTTGACCATCTTCGTTTAAAATTCTGATTCCTTCATCTCTTCCGAGATCCTAGAAGGTTAGTAAGCTGAGATCAACTTTAAGGGGCTGGAATTCGGAGCTTATTAGGAGCAGGTTTTCTTGTATAGATGCTGAGGCCATTCTTACTCTTCATTCTCCCTCCACTGATATCCCTGACAGGCAAATATGGCACTTTAACAAGGATGAAGTGTTTACAACTAAATTTGGTTATTGGCTGGCAGAAATGAGTGCTATTGCTTGCTGCTCGGACCCCTCTAGGCTACATGCTTGGTGGAATTTCTTATGAAAGCTTTAGGTTCCCTCCAAAGTGAAAACCTTATTATGGAGAGTTTGTTATAGTAGTCTCTCTACCTTTGATAATCTTGTCTCTCTAAAAGTCACATTAAATCCGCATTGTTGTATTTGCCATAGGGAGAAGGAGGATATTCTCATGCATTGTGGTGGTCCAACTCCTTAAAAAGAGTCCGAGAAGACTGCTCTTTTTGAGAATTTCTGTAACACCCCCCGACCCGAATCTGCTAGGACCGAATCGGGGAGTAGCTACCGGATACAGACATATACGGATACGAAAAATTGAAAACAGTAGCAGAAGCACCTTCTTATACAGTTAACATTAAAATTATACTATTGAAAACTTAAAATCATATACTTAAACATAAATCGAAATCAATAGTCCAAAATAGTTTCTGAAAATTTAACCAGAGTTTATCTCTGTTTTTCTGACTTTCCAAAACCTGTTTTCACAATTCATAAAATTTACACTTCTATAATCTCAAATCAAATTGCGCACCCTTCCATATCCGGTGCGACTTACCAAAATAAATTATATCAAAATACTTATAAATATTCAACTTCAAAAGTATTAAATTCCATGGGCCCAAATATTACAAATATTTGCAAACATACATAAAAACTAAATACCGTTTCAAATATTTACAAAAATATTCTTGTTCATGCATACCGATATAATACATATAAAACATCAAAGATACAGTGGGCTACCAAAAAAATGCGGGAGCGATGTGACTCAGGACTCAATCATTACAGACTCAACTCTTTCCAACCTTATCTTCTTCCTAAACTCTCTTACCTGCGTGTGAGAAACTCAACACGCTAAGCATAACGCTTAGTGGGTGTACCCAAAATCCAATTGCATAAACATAATATAATATCTCATTAACGCAAATAATATATAAAACCAACATATGGGGCACAATTAAATCAAATATTTCAGATATATATATATATATATATATCCCTTGGAAAAACGATAACAAATATCATATCAAAGCAATTATCAACAACATCTTCCGAAATCGGAATAAAATATCGTATCAAACTTATTAATACCAAATCAAATCATATAACAAATTATATTTCATTTATATTTCCATTTTAGGCTCATGATGTACTAAATATACTTTTCGGACTGGGTTACGGGCTATATAGAACAGAGATGGATACTAACGGAGGACCCGCTGCGTATCCCAGATCAGATTTTCCAACCCGCAAAGGGTGGTACCTTAATCAGAACATATAGGCGTAGTACTACTCAGAGAACCCAATTGACATGTCAATCTCCTATATCCATATCTATGTTTATATATATCAGAGCCAAGTCACTTTTCGAAAATCATATAATTCATTCCGAACAGAATCGTCAATTTAAATTCTGAAATCATATCCAAATCAGTATACACATTTTCGAAATTCGAATTGCATCAATATACATATACAAGCAAATTATAAAATCGTTTCCGAAAATATTTCTGAATCCAGAAATCGCTTCAAATCACATTTAAAATCACATACAATTATATATCATAAATCCATAGTAAATCCAAATGCCCCGAATCACTTTTCGAAACAAATCGCAAAACAATATATACGAAATCGCTTTTAATAATATTCTCCGTAATATTACTATAATCAAAACATATCAAAAATCAATTCAGAATATTTTTCGTAAACAATAAGACGGATCCAGAATATATTCCAAATAAACGTAATCCAAATCAGTAACAATATACATATATATATATATATATATATATATATATATATATATATATATATTCAAAATCAATTTATTACAAACAATATATACCAAATCATCTCAAAATCAATTTCAAACAACATATCATAATCAATATAGCTCAAATAAACTAAAAACAATATAATATAACGATTCCGAAATATTTTGAAAAATCTGAAAAATACGAAAACGGTATCACCAAACCTTAGAAAATCAATTCTTTACACAAAACTCTTCTTGACCAACTTCACCTTCCTTCTTTTTCTTCTTCTAGCTCTTTCTCTCTCTAACAACTCTCCCCATTTCTCTCACTAGAATCTCTCTCTATTTCTTCTTTTGGCCGAAAATGCATCTGGTTCTTGTTTGTAAGCTTCTAGTTTGACTTCCACTTGAGTGGAATTTTCCACTATCACAATATATTATTATTTTTTTTCCTCCTTGTTTCCTCCGCCTCTCTCTCTTATCTCTTCAATTCATTCTTCAATTGTTTTTTTTTTTTTGCTTTTTGTGCTTTCAAGGTTTGTCATGCAATAATATTGTTCTCCACCACCATCCACTAACATTATATTATATATAAATATCTCACAATTGCAATTTGCTCCCTTGACTTTCATAAATCACCAAATGACAAACAATTTACAATTAATCACATCCCATCTCGATAATTATTCCAAAAATATTCCACACCTATCCAATTACCAAATTGACTTCACCAATATTCAATTGGACCCATTATCATCCAAATGCACCATAAAAATAATATCTCTAATGGGATTTAACTCGGTTAAAATCACTATTCGTTTTTCAACCATATACCGAATATATATATTTTCCACCAATATAAATCATATACTTGACTGTTGCATGCTTAATAATAATTAATAATAATACTTTTTATAATTACGGAAAATTAGGGGTGTTACAATTTCTTCTAGTATGATCCATATGCCTATGTTTGATTTCTTATTTAGAGTGCAAATTCCTTCTTTCTTGTGAAGATTTTCGTTGTTGGGGGTGATTATCTGAAAAGTGTGGCATCGCCACAACCTTACACCAATGCCCGTGTTTGCTGGTTGATGAGATTGTCCCCTGGTGCTCTTCCTTCTTCGTAGATTTCCAAGCCTTCTCTTCGTGAGCCGTTTGTCCGTGTGGAGAGATTTTTCCATTGGATTCCTCCTCTTCCCAATTGTTTCAAGTTAAACACTGATATAACTTTGAATGTTTCGAAAGGAAGAACTGGTTTGGGGGCTATGCTAGGGGATAGTAATGGTGTTGTTTGGTTTACAGAGGTGCTGTAATACCCCCAGACCCAAATCTGCTCGGACCGAATCAGGGAGTGCTACTATATACTAAAATCTAACTTGTAGTTTTATATAACCATAATTTAAAACTATAGTAAAAACATTTGCAACTAGTTCAAATAAATTTCTGAAAATCTAGTCAGAGTTTCCTCTGTTTTTTTTCTGACTTTCCAAATTTAGTGCGACTTCTCAAATCACTTTATCACAAGATAATATATAAATATTTAAATACCATAAACATATCATAAAATATTAATATAGCGGAAGTTCTTTAAATATATTCAAACAGTTTCTATATATGCATACTGTATCAAAACATATATATTTATTATAGAAAGACTACCAAAATATATACAGGAAATGTGTGATTCCGGACTCTGATTCTGCAATCTCTACTATTCTTTATCTTTATCGCTTTTGGAACCTCTGTTACCTGCGTGTGAGAAAACTCAACACTATAAGCATATTGCTTAGTGGGTGTACACAAAATTGTATAGACAAATCTACTATATCAAATAAGTTTATCTATTTTCGATAAAAATATCAATCACATATAATTAAATCATATATGAGGCTCATATCAAATCAAAACTATAAATTCAACAAGTATAATATCCAAAATCAATGAACAGACGAAATCTTTATGATTTCTCAATTGTTTTCATATAACAAACAGTTTTCAGATTGGCTTATGACATACAAAACATAAGTTATCGGACTGGATTACGGGTTGTTCGGCTTTGAACTCACGCCGAATATCAAATCAGAATGGAACTCCAACGGAATCACCCGTTGTAAATGTCCCATGACGGAATGCAGAACCCTAGGACCGGCACATCCAAAGGGTGGCGCGTCAAAGTAAATCGGCACAGTACTGTTCAGACAGAAACTCAATTGACATGTCAACCTCCTATATCCATATCTATGTTTATACACATCAGAGCCAAAATGTTTTCTCAAATCCAATGTCAACATATCTCATTTCTTTCAGAATCATCAAAATCAACCTTCAATGTATTCAATTCCAATTCATATCGATATATATATATATATATATATATATATATATATATTCGAAATTCAAATTTCATCAAATATAATATAACGGAAATATACTAATATATTTCGAAATCAATAATTACATCAAATCAATCCGAAAATATATTCAAACGTATTTCATAATTCCGTTTCGAATCAAAATGCCCCAAAATCATTTTCCGATACATTTTACAATATAATATAATTAAAATCACTTTCAACAATATATTTCCATAACAATATATTTCCATAACGCTATTAGAACCAAATCGTATTCAAATCAATTCGAAAGCAGTTTCAAACTATCCATTCTACTCACTATAATTCAAAGAATTCAAAAACTATAAAATTCGATAATTCCGAAAATTTCTGGAAAACTGAAAAAATTCGAAAACTCGTATACATCGAACCTGCACTATAATCTATAATCAATATAATTCAAATAACTCAAATTTAAGCAAATTCAATCAATCCGAAATATTCTGAAAAATGAAAAAATTTCAAAACATGTGTACACCGAATCAGAACTATAATCTATAATCCATATAATTCAACTAATTCAAAAACTCTAAAATTCAACCATTCTGAAAATTTCTGGAAAATTGAAAATTCGAAAAATACGTGTACACTAAACCTGAGCTCTTCCTCCTTTTCTTTTCCTTCTTCTCTTCCTCTTTTCTTCTTCTTCTTCTTCTTCTTCTCTCTTTTTTCTTCTTCTTCTTCTTCTTCTTCTTCTTTTTTCTCTCTCCTCTTCTCTCTTATTTCTCTCTCGTATTCTCTAGTTTCTGTTTCTGTGTGATTGTTGAATATTTGAGAGCTCTTGCTCTCTTTGATTCATTTATGTGCACCGCTCCACCGCTTTATTTTTTTACAATTTTTGAGCCATCGCGACCGGTACCGCCAGCGGTGGTCGCGTTGCTCACTGGTGGAAATTTGCTACTTTCACCACGAGCTGTTTAGCGCGATTTATGGTCGCGGTGACTAGTCACATTACTCACTGCCCTAAATAATCCTTTTCACCGCGAGCTGCTCATCGCGATCCCTGATCGCAGTGAGTGGTCACGGTACTCACTGTCTCATTTTTCCTTCTCTTACATTTAATTACATTTTCTACCTCTCAAATCATAAATATCATATTCACATATTCAAAATTAATTCAATCATACTTTTCATATTTATTCGAAATTAAGGATGTTACAGGTGCATTCTTTTGATGGCATTTTTTAGCCTAATGTAGCCGAAGCCAAAGCTATTCTGTTTGGCTTTTCTTTGGCTGCTGAGAGTGGTAGTTTTTGCTTCTCGCTTGAGTCTGATGCAACTTTAGTTATTAATCGTTTAAACTGTAGTTGTCTCCCTATCTCTGAAATTGGTGTAGGTTTAGGAGATATTGTTTTGATTTTTTTTTTTTAAGCTTCAGTTAGTTTTAATCATGTTCCTAGAAGTGCTAATAGAGTTGCACATTGCCTAGCTGAGATTTCCTTTGATTTTGATCAGGCCCTAGTTTGGGTGGAAGATTTCCTTCTAGTATTTCGAGTATCCTATCTGAGGAGTCTCATAGTTCTTTGTAATGTTGCTTTGGGTCCTGCTGATGGACTTTCGTTTTCCTGTGTTTTTATTCGTTTCTTCAATGAATTGGTTTACCTAAAGAAAAAAAAGTACTGAATGCATGAATACAGTCTCAACCGTCAAAGCCTTAGAAAAAAGGGCTAATTCAACCCTAATTTATTTATATTTTAATAGAATAATAAAAAAGTTATTATAGCCATCTAGTTGTCTCTCATTCTCTAATTTCTGAAGATGGCGCAAAGGACGGTGAGTGTAACAGCGGCGCCGTCGCAGCTCAATTGGTCTAATAAACAGGACCCACTTCCGGTTCACTACGACGTCAAACTCTTTAATCGCTGAAACTTCGACGATGTTCAGGTTTTGTTTTATATACATATATTATATATATGTACTGTATTCTCAAATTTATATATATAAAGGTCATGGTGTACTTAATGTAGCTATCAGTTTTTCATGCAATGTGTTTTGTATCTGTTTACATTTTTGTCGTCTTCTTGTTTTAGCGGTTTCTTTTATAGTTCATAATATAATTCAACTGTTATAATTCTTGGGTTTGTTTTTGTTTTTTTTTCCTATTTCAATATTGTGTGTTCATGATTTTACAAGCAAAAATTATTTTGGTCTCTAGTTCTTTTTTAATTATTACTTTTTGACTGATATTTTTTTTTTTGCTCGCGTGGTCTCTAACTTTTTAAAAATTGTAGTAGTCAAAATCTGCCAGGCCCAAAATATAAGTGAGGATCCAGCCCAGAAGCCCAAAGTATACCCCAAAGACCAGGCCCAGAGTCAAAGAGTGGTACGACATCCATATAGTACGATATACGCTCGATACGAGACATGCATGTAGTACGACATACGCTCGCTGTGAGACATCCATGTAGTACGACATGCGAGACATCCATGTAGTATCACATACGCTCGATAAGGGACCTTTATAATAGTACGACATACGCTCGATGTGAGACATCCATGTAGTACGACATGCACTCCATGCCCCACACATCCAAGTAGCATAAAGGGAAAAACTCAGTATCCGCGCTTGGAAGTGCTCCTACGTCACGCGACATACTCATCTCAGGTCGACATCCAATTAGCGTGTCGTACGGCATATAATCTCTTTTGTTCTGAGAGAGACCAAATCATGATCTACTTTAAAGCAGGTCCTACAAAATCATAATTACACTCTGTAACGGCTAGATCAAAAGAAGCATCCACATACTTTCTTGGTGGAAGACAGTAAGGAGGGGTAATGATGAAATCCCTCAAACGAGCAGAAGCATCATTCCCCTATAAAATAAAAGATAATCTTCCAAAGTAAGTGGACCGAGAAACTGAGATCCCAAAGCTATCAATACTAAAACAATACCCTCTGGTCATTGTTCATCTTCTCCGATAACCTTTCGATTGTACCTCGATCAGCCGATTTTATATCTCCTTTGACTAAGGATACCTCAATCGCCAGAATAACAGGAAGTATTACTCACTCATCTCCATTTACGAGCATTACATACTTATCAGCATTCGCTAACTTGACCGTCGGAGTGACTTTGGTCGGCACCACCCCGGTGTTCCAGACGTCCTGCGGGTCACGTGCGTTCTATCTTTGTAGGTTGTAGTTGTAAAATCTCATTTTTATTATTTTATTTTAAATTATTATGAAGGGTGTATTTGAAATCTTTTGAAAACTTTTGATGAATGTGTGAGGACGTAAAAGATATATTTTGAAAGTTGGCAATTAAAATTGTAATTCTGAAAAGTTGTGGTAAATTGGATTATATGGCCGCCGTATATAAATTAAATAATTATATTCTCGTGTAGATTTTACCGATCGGGATAATTAAGATTGAAAGCGAGGCCGCTGCGAGTTGCGGGTAGCTTACACGAGGTAGGGGTTTCAAACTTAAATTTTTAGAATATTTTCCCTAAATGGTTTGGATATAAATTGATCGTGAAAGTTTGAGGAAATGTTTATTTGAATTGTGGAATTGATTTGAGAAATAAATTGGAATGTATTGTGTGGAAAATATGATTTTTATGCAGGTTTTGTATTTTGGGATTTTGATAAAAGCAGCCGTTATGCTGCCGAAATTTTATTAAAAAAAAATGATGAGCTTATATATGGGATGCATGGTGGATTTATTTAAATGGTTTGGTGATTTTGAAAAGGTAACCGTCCTAGTCATTATATTATATATTATTATACGACTTTATGTCGGGGACTGCGCAGGGTATTTTCTGGTACGTACACCTTGTATATGAGGGTAGTACCAGGGTCACGGTGAGCAAAATATTTTTTTAAAATGATAGGCCACCGGGTATGACTAGTGGACGTGTGGATATTACTTTCTGAAGGAAAGTGTTACTGTTTATTTAAAATTTTGTGAAAGTATTTAACCATGCAGGATTATCCCATGACTTTATAAAAATGATGTTTTCCACATACATTATCGGGGATTATACCCTACTGAGCTTTTAGCTCACCCCTTTTTATTTTCTTTTCCCCCCAGGGAGCGCCCACGCGGATTAGAAGATCGTTAGTTGATGTGGGTGAAGGCTTGTGAGATCTAAGGATTAGATTTCTGATATTAGTTATTAAATTTATGTTATTTGAGATTTGTATTGATTAAAGGATTTGTATTTGTTATGGACCTATAACAAATGTTGAGATAACTCAGTTTGTGAGTTAGGTTTGTTGATGTGCAAATCTTATAGTTGTGGATGATTAAGACTTCAGGAGTTATGCATGTTTCAGTATAAATATTATCGTGGAAATTGAATCCATGAATTGTAATGGGTGATCACATATCTGTGGGGTTATTTGGTGTTGACTTTTGAAATTTGGAAATATTTTGTTTGTAAACAGATTTCCGTTTTATTTAATACTCCGGAGTATCCGAAGAAATTTATTGTGGTTTTTATGAAATTTTAATAAAGTCAAGTTGGAAACTATTGATTTTATTTACAACTCTGCCACGGCCTAGGGCCTGGGTCGTGACAGAAAAATGGTATCAGAGCTTTTGGTTTTCAAACCTCGGAATGTGACACCTACTAGTATGAATGGATGGTATTTCACTGAACATGCATCTCTGATTGCTGATGATTTGATGTTTAAATTATAGGCTTGAAAGATGCCTCCGAGAAGGAGAACTCGAGGGCAGGAATCTAGGACTGATACACCACCTCCACCACCACCGCAACCTATTAATGAGCAAGTGGTAAATCTCTTGGAAGCAGTTATGAGGATGTCTGCCACACAAACTGTCCATGTGAAGGACAAGAATGAAAGACTCCAGGATTTCTGTCGGATATTTGATGCTCAGTTTGATGGCAGGCAAGATCCTATTGCTGCAGATAGATGGTTGAAGGCCATCAGGAGGGCCTTTTCTCAAGTTGATACTCCTAGTGAGTTCTGGGTGGATTTTGCTGTTTACAGGTTGACCGGTGATGCTGTTATATGGTGGGAAAATTTGTCAATTCAACGAGACATGACCGGTGTTGACTGGGAAGTCTTTGAGGGGTTATTCCGGGATAATTATTTTAATGCTGGCCATAGAAGGATGTTGGCAGATATGTTTGAGAATATTGAGCAAGGGGGGATGACTGTAAATGAATACTATACCAGGTTCATGGAGTTATCCCAGTATGCTGGAAGAGCCGACGAGTCAATGCTATTGTCAAAGTTCCTAATGCGTCTCAGACCGACGATACGGAACAGGATCTATACCCAAGAGTTTAAAAAGCTAACTAATTGTTTGGCTGCCGCCATTCTAGCTGAAACAAACTTCAGGGATATCCAGCCTCCCAGGAATCAACCTTCTGGCAGTAGAGACAGGAAAATGACCAAGAAAAATTAAGGAGGGTGGCGTGGCCCTAATTATGCTACTAGTGGGAGTGGTACAAGTAGCGGGTCTTCGGGACGGAGTTCACCATATGGCAACTGTTATAATTGTGGACAGCAGGGTCATCTAAAGAAGGCTTGTCCATATCCGCGAAGATTCCAATCATCTCGTGGAGGAGCCTTAGGGAGCCATTCAGATTCGACTTCTTTCCAAGGACAACCTATGCACCATCCATCCCATGCATCATCTCCAGCATTTGTTTCTCCTGACCCACAGCGCCAGTATGTTCCACAATACCAACATCAATACCGTGCACCTACTTTGGGATTTGGCCAGAATGTTCCTCAAAATTTTCAGGTTCCACAAGCATCTGGGAGCCGTGGCACTTCAAGCTACAACATGGGTTCTAATGCTAGTGGGGGCCGTTCAGGAAAGGGACGAGGAAAAGGAAGGGGCACCGGACAGGCTTATGCTGTCACAGCTGAGGAGGAGTGTGATCACTCAGGCAGATGGGTGATTGATGGTATGGTTCTAATTTCTCGTTCTTGGGCTCATGCTTTGTTCGACACTGGTGCATCACATTCTTTCATTTCTTTGTTGTTTGCAAATACTTTGGGGTTGGGTTTTGATAATCTTAGCATGCCATTGAGTTTGGAAACCCCATTAGGAAAAGCTCATAACTTAACAGTATGTTGTAAATCAGTGAGCATTAGAATTGATGACAGGCGATTTTCTGATGATTTGATTGTGATGCCCATGGGACAATTTGATGTGATTTTCGGTATGGATTGGTTAACTAAATACCGAGCACAAATCGATTGTTACAACAAAAGGGTGATACTTTACACAAAGAATGACAAGGTTGTTTACCAAGCGACTCAGGGTATGAAACAGCTAAGTCCAATTTTGAAGACCTTATTTGGTGGAAAGAAAAGACTGGAAACCTATGGTAATGTATTTGCCATTCACGGGGAGACAAGTAAGGTAAACCAGTATTCCCAGGTATACGTGGTTGATGAGTATCCAGATGTATTTCCTGAAGAGTTACCAGGATTGCCACCAAGTAGAGAGATTGAGTTCTGTATTAATCTAGTTCCCGGGGCTCAACCAATTTCCATAACTCCATATCGTATGGCCCCAGCAGAACTAGTGGAATTACGAAAACAATTAGGAGAGCTCATAGAAAAGGGATTTATTCGGGAGAGTACCTCTCCATGGGGAGCTCCTGTTTTGTTTGCAAAGAAAGCTGACGGTTCTCTGAGACTTTGTGTAGACTATCGAAAGTTGAACCAAGTGACAGTAAAGAATAAGTATCCCTTGCCCAGGATAGATGAGTTGTTTGATCAACTCGGAGGATCAAAATTCTTCTCGAAGATTGATTTGAGATCCGGTTATCACCAATTGAAGGTTCGGGCAGAGGATATTCCTAAAACAGCCTTTTGGACTCGTTATGGTCATTTTGAGTTCCTTGTTATGCCGTTTGGGTTAACTAATGCTCCTGCAACTTTTATGGACCTCATGAATCGAATTTTCAGGCCTTACCTGGATAAATTTGTTGTGGTGTTTATCGATGATATTTTGGTTTATTCCAGAACTTGTGAGGAGCATGTAGAGCATTTGAATATAGTCCTGCAGACACTTCGAATGAATCAACTCTATGCTAAGAAAGACAAATGTGATTTCTGGTTGACCGAAGTCAAGTTCTTGGGTCATATGATTTCCCAAGAAGGAATATCTGTGGATCCTGCAAAGGTGGAAGCTGTCCTTCAATGGGAGAGACCAACAAACGTCACAGAAGTTCGTAGTTTTCTTGGCCTAGCTGGTTATTATCGTCGTTTCGTTGAGAACTTTTCAAGGATTGCTATGCCATTGACCCAATTGACGAGGAAGAATGTAAAGTTTGTTTGGGATGAAGATTGTGAAGCCTCATTTATGGAATTGAAGCAAAGATTAACCACAGCACCTGTCCTTACAGTACCGGATAGCAATGAACCCTACGTAGTATACACGGATGCCTCAGGTACTGGTTTAGGTGGTGTTCTGATGCAAGGCGGAAAGGTAGTGGCTTACGCCTCCTGTCAATTGAAACCGCATGAAAAGAATTACCCTACCCATGATTTGGAGCTTGCTGCTGTGATTTTTGCATTAAAAATTTGGAGGTGTTACCTTTATGAAGTAAAGTTTGACATCTATTCAGATCATAAAAGTCTGGAATATCTTTTTACACAGCGGGATCTAAATTTGAGGCAAAGGAGATGGATTGAGTACATGGAGGATTATGATTTTAACCTTCAGTATCATCCTGGCAAGGCAAATGTGGTTGCAGATGCCTTGAGTAGAAAATCTCATGGGATTTTGGCCAATTTGGCATTGGAAGAGAACTATGGTCATTGGAGATTATGATCTGTGTTTACAAGAAGACGAAGTAACAGCTCGTGTTTACAATGTGGTGGCTACACCTAGTGTCCTGCAACGTGTTAAGCAGAGTCAATGGCAGGATGGAGAATTGAGAACTCTGTGGAATCGTTTGATAAATGGTGAGCATCTGGAGGGTTGGGAAATTAAGGCAGATGGATTTATTTATTATAAAGGAAAAGTGGTAGTTGCCAACGATCCAGAACTTAGAAGAGATGTGTTGGCTGAGGCCCATAAGTCCAAGTTTGTGGTACATCCAGGTAGCACAAAGATGTATCATGATCTCAAGAGGCAATACTGGTGGATCGGAATGAAACGAGAGGTAGCTGAATTTGTTGCTAAGTGTATGGTATGCCAACAGGTGAAAGCTGAACATCAACGACCGTCAGGGTTACTCCAACCGTTACCAATTCCTGAATGGAAATGGGATAGGATTTCCATGGACTTCGTGACAGGATTACCGTTGACTCCACAGAGACATGATGCAATATGGGTTATTGTGGATCGGCTAACAAAAACAGCTCACTTCATACCTATAAGGAAGGACTACAAGCTTAATAAGTTAGCCAGGCTCTATGTGGAGAATATTGTTCGGTTACATGGTGTACCCTCCAGCATTATTTCAGATAGAGACCCACGTTTCACTTCTAGATTTTGGAGAGCCTTACAGACTGCCTTGGGGACTGAATTGAACCTTAGTACCGCCCATCATCCTCAAACTGATGGACAGTCTGAGAGGACTATTCAGATATTGGAGGATATGCTCCGTTCTTGTATATTGGACTTTGGAGGGAATTGGGGCGAGCACCTATCTTTGGTGGAATTTGCTTATAACAATAGCTATCAGGCTAGTATCGGTATGGCCCCGTATGAGGCTCTTTATGGAAGACCTTGTAGGTCACCTTCGTGTTGGGCTGAGCTAGACGAGCGGATTACTATTGGGCCAGAGATTATTGAAGAGACTACGAGCAAAGTTAGGAGTATTCAAGAAAGGCTTAAAGTGGTCCAGAGTCGCCAAAAGAGTTATGCTGATCTTCACCGTCGTGAGGTGGAATATGAGATTGGTGACTATGTTTTCTTGAAAGTGACACCTATGCGAGGTGTGACTCGATTTGGAGTTAAAGGCAAGTTAGCTCCTCGATACATTGGGCCATTTGAGATTATCGAGAGAGTTGGGCAGGTTGCTTATTGCTTAAATTTGCCAGCTCAGTTGGGACATGTTCATAATGTCTTTCACGTGTCCATGTTGAGAAAGTACACCGCAGACCCATCTCACATTGTTCCCCACTCGGAGATTTCTCTGAGAGAAGATGTGACATATGAGGAACATCCCTTGCGGATCCTGGCGAGAGAGATCAAAGTGCTGCGAAATCGAGAAATCCGTATGGTTAAAGTGCTATGGCAAAATCATACGGGAGATGAGGCTACTTGGGAGTTAGAATCTGAAATGTATTATAAATACCCTCACTTGTTTGAGATTCAGCTTGAGGTAGTACTTTGAATTTCGGGACGAAATTCTTTTAAGGAGGGTAGAATGTAAAATCTCATTTTTATTATTTTATTTTAAATTATTATGAAGGGTGTATTTGAAATCTTTTGAAAACTTTTGATGAATGTGTGAGGACGTAAAAGATATATTTTGAAAGTTGGCAATTAAAATTGTAATTCCGAAAAGTTGAGGGATAAAACGGAAATTGACCAGTCCTATATATAGAACTTCATCTTCTTCCTCGATCACCAGCAGTCATTTCCTCTCTATTTCTTCAGTTTTTTCCGACGACTTTGACCGCGATTTTCGGCCACATCCGACCTCCATTTCGTTCGTTCTTGGTACCAATAGAAAGCTCTTGCGACATAGAATCTTTTGGTACCAACTTTGGAGATTTTCATGGCCGTTTGAGTCTCCGATTTGGTGGAGAAAGTTAGGGATTTTCCAATTCGGAAAACCTCCAATTCCGGCGAATCTAGCCATTTCCCTCTCCGGCGACAGTTATAAACATTGACGAGGGAGACGAGGCGAACAAAACCCGACCATTTTTGGAGGTCGCCGGAAAATTTTCAGAAAGTCGCCGCCGGCCGCCACGCACGGCGGGGGTAAGTTTCCGACCTCCCGAACTTAGAATTTGATTCCGAACCCGTTTACGTATTCGTTTTAAGTGTAGGATATTAATTTGAGGTAAATTGGATTATATGGCCGCCGTATATAAATTAAATAATTATATTCTCGTGTAGATTTTACCGATCGGGATAATTAAGATTGAAAGCGAGGCCGCTGCGAGTTGCGGGTAGCTTACACGAGGTAGGGGTTTCAAACTTAAATTTTTAGAATATTTTCCCTAAATGGTTTGGATATAAATTGATCGTGAAAGTTTGAGGAAATGTTTATTTGAATTGTGGAATTGATTTGAGAAATAAATTGGAATGTATTGTGTGGAAAATATGATTTTTATGCAGGTTTTGTATTTTGGGATTTTGATAAAAGCAGCCGTTATGCTGCCGAAATTTTATTAAAAAAAAATGATGAGCTTATATATGGGATGCATGGTGGATTTATTTAAATGGTTTGGTGATTTTGAAAAGGTAACCGTCCTAGTCATTATATTATATATTATTATACGACTTTATGTCGGGGACTGCGCAGGGTATTTTCTGGTACGTACACCTTGTATATGAGGGTAGTACCAGGGTCACGGTGAGCAAAATATTTTTTTAAAATGATAGGCCACCGGGTATGACTAGTGGACGTGTGGATATTACTTTCTGAAGGAAAGTGTTACTGTTTATTTAAAATTTTGTGAAAGTATTTAACCATGCAGGATTATCCCATGACTTTATAAAAATGATGTTTTCCACATACATTATCGGGGATTATACCCTACTGAGCTTTTAGCTCACCCCTTTTTATTTTCTTTTCCCCCCAGGGAGCGCCCACGCGGATTAGAAGATCGTTAGTTGATGTGGGTGAAGGCTTGTGAGATCTAAGGATTAGATTTCTGATATTAGTTATTAAATTTATGTTATTTGAGATTTGTATTGATTAAAGGATTTGTATTTGTTATGGACCTATAACAAATGTTGAGATAACTCAGTTTGTGAGTTAGGTTTGTTGATGTGCAAATCTTATAGTTGTGGATGATTAAGACTTCAGGAGTTATGCATGTTTCAGTATAAATATTATCTTGGAAATTGAATCCATGAATTCTAATGGGTGATCACATATCTGTGGGGTTATTTGGTGTTGACTTTTGAAATTTGGAAATATTTTGTTTGTAAACAGATTTCCGTTTTATTTAATACTCCGGAGTATCCGAAGAAATTTATTATGGTTTTTATGAAATTTTAATAAAGTCAAGTTGGAAACTATTGATTTTATTTACAACTCTGCCACGGCCTAGGGCCAGGGTCGTGACAGTAGTGCCCCGTGTCCCCGAGCGATTTTTTAGGACTACAGAAATCTATCAGTTTAGTTCTTTTATTAGTCAACAGTTCGTCAAATTTAATGGTGTTAGAAATATTTCAGGCTTTAGATATAACAATACAAATTTAGGTGAAAAATTAAGAAATTAAATTATAAAAATAAAAAATAATAACTGAAAAATAAAAAAATAATTTTCAAAAACAATTAAAAATGAATTTTAATAATTTATTATATTTTTTCAAAAAATTAATAAAAAATTAATATTAATAATGCCTCATCTCCAGGCATTTTCAAAAAATATTTTTTAAATTTTTTATTACTTTAATAATTTTTCTAATTTTTAATTTATTATAATTTATTTTCATATATAAAATTTATATTTACATTTTAAAATTAATTTGAAGCATTATTTTGAATATTAAATTTTCATAAATTAGTGACTATCGTACTAATTTTTTATTTTTTAAAGATTTTTAATTTTAGTGTTGTTAGAGGTAATTTTTATACAATGAAGTCGCCACGTCACTGAGGGACCAGTATGCTGACGTTTGGCCTTGGAACAACTTTCCATGTCAAGGGCAACTTTGACTTCATTTCGCCGCCGAACATGCTTTAACGTTCTCAACGAACATTAAATACCCGTCAGCATAAGGTATGACACATTACTGATGTTCTCGGATAAAGCTGTCTGCATTAAATGCATCTGACAACCTTTGCAGCAAACCTGACCAGATCCTGTACCTTGTCATCAAGGAGGTCAGGTACATTTAATGCCCATAAATAGCAGGTTACCGTTCAACCACTTATACTGTCACATCCTTAGACAGACGCTCCGAGAATACAAATATTTCACGTTTAAGGTAACACGTGATTGACCAAATTTGCAAACAACCTTATGAAGGGAATTTTAGAAAACGTTTGATTATCGTATAACATGCGGAATTAGGTTTCAAAAATTTTCTTTTAATTGAAAAACTATTTTTCAATCAGGAACGAGTTCCTATATATACACATAAAAATATTTCATGAACTACATATATTTTTCTTAATTTTCTTTTTTCTGATTCCTCGATCTACCACCAGATCTTTCGAGCTATAACCCGCAGTCTGATAACATACGTGTGGGCACGTCACGGCAAGAGATGGAGGTCACGTGAAAAACGAACGGAGAACCATTTCTCCTTATGGCCGGCCGCACCTGCAAGAAAAGGGGGAGTCAGAAAAAAAAACTTTTTTTTTTCTTTCTTCTCTTTTTGGTGGCTGAACCCTCTTTTGTTTCTCACTTATGTGTTAGGTTTTTTTTCCTAGCTATATAATACTTATATAGTAGCTCTTTAGGGTTTTAATTTGACCAAGTCAAAATAGAATTCTTAATCCTATTTATTTTTTATCTCTCTAAAGGCTTGAACCTGTGACATTTTAAACTATTAAAATAATCTAATTATTTTAATTTTTTTTTGTCCTAATCATTATTTAATCACATGACCTCATATTTAATAAATAGAATTAATAATTCATAATTATTAATTTCTATTATTTTATTAAATATTTAATTAATTAAATAATTACATTATTTAATTATTCTCTTTTATTTAAATCATATTACTTTCGTAATACTATTAATTGGACCATCCAATTAATCTACCGTTACCCTCGTTACCAACAAACATAAGGGCTAGCAAAGGGATCTAATGGACCCACAGTTTTGAGCTCCAATAATACTTGGTAATATTAATTAAAATTCTTTAATTAATATTTCACGATTATTAACCTCAGAGTTATTCCACTAAAAACCCGAGGCTGCACTCTCAGAACTGTAGACGTGTTTATACAATCTAAAGTCTCAGCGTCCATTGATATAGCTAATTGCATATAGTGTGATCCTCCACAAATAGTTCATAACTAGAGCTGGGTCATAAAGCCGTTATACCCCTCTAGAAATATCTTTTCCTTTAAGTACTGTTGATTATCTAATGAACAATTAAATCCTGTCTTCCTTACAGAAGAAGGAGAGCGCTCATAATCATTCAAGCCCCGAATCAACCCTTAAGGGAACTATTCATCTACTTCAATCAAGAAGGAGTGGATTCCACTATTGTGTTCAAACATTCCCAGCCACAAGCCAAACCGCAACTCCAAGATACGAAGGTATTGGTCGAGATTCACATCAACCTCACTCAAGGTAAATCAAAAGCCACGATCCAACCTAAAGGAGTCGATAAGACACTCAGGATTAAGATCACTTATAAATAGCCATCGTTTATCGATTATATATGAATCTCATCTACTAACGGATCTTGGTAAGAGATTCATATAAATCGTGGCCCAGTCCTATATGATATCATCATATAAGGTGCCTCCATTCTCATGTCAACTACATAATCGGTCTAGGATAAGACCACTATACTTTATAGAATGGACCGCAGTAGTATATCAATCACAAACAAAGTACCCAGCTTTGTTCGTTCTCTACGGACTCTTTAGATTGCATGTCTCATAATGAATCCTCTCTGTATATGACTATCATATACTCATTTTGAGATTACATCTTGCAATCTAGGATGTTCTTGCACAATACGAATGCATTACTAAATATAAAACATTTATAAACTTGAATGATAATCTGAATAATTCTTATTAAGTCTTTAACCATTTACAATTACAAGCTTTAGGGCATAAATCCCAACACCTTATCATTCTTTAAATAGAATAGAACAAAATGAATGCCTGGTTGACTATAAATAAGATCATTAAAGAATAAGTAAGGAATGCTATTTAATACAACTCATCAACCTTAAAACTCTATGAATTAGTTCATTGATTTCTTTATTTATACCTGAACTGACTTGATCGTCGGAGTTTAATCGCCGGCGTAAGTTCGACACTCTTCACCGATATTTCTATCCACTCAATAACTCGCATTCACCAGATTCTCACTTCTGCCGAGAGCCTTCTCACGGACCTCAAAGGTCGAAACAACAGATTATCAGCTTAACTAACCACCAAATCACCTTACGTTGCATAGTTGACCGTTGTTGACCCCCTAACTAATTTTTTACTGTCAACAAGTGTTAATTAATTGATTTATTTATTTTTAATCTTTAAGGATTTTTTTTTATAAATTTTGTGTATTTTGTAATTTTAAAATTTTTTTAACACATGTTAGATTCTTATTGGATATACAAGTTAAGGTTAATTTGTTAAATTTTTAAAAATAAAAGATAAAAACGTATTTTTAACTTAATTATTTAAAGTTAAAGGTAAAATGGTCAATGTGCATATTCTGTCATGTTTGACTGTCAAAAATTTGGTCAGATTGACTAAAATGATATATTTTTGAAAAGTTAGGGACCACGGGAGTTAAAAATGGAAATATCGGTCGAAATGTAATAATTCAAAAAGAGATAAGGACCAAAATGATTTTTGCTCAAATTTTATTAGTATATTGATTTTATTTTATTAGTATATTGCTCAAATTTTATTAGTATATTGCTAAATACAGCTGCAAGTGATACACTAAAGTATATACATGATTGATTCTTTTTTATTATTTATTTACGTAATATATCACTAGAAGTGTTTATTTTGATTATATGAAGTGAAACTTCTTTCTATAAATGAATGAATTGAAAGAGTAATACATGCATTTGTTACAACCACTATGTCCATGCATGCCATTCTTTGTTGATATGTTCTCATTGTATATATACTTCAATTTGTTAATGTCATGCTTTAACTGGATTGACATTTTCATGTGTCCTTCTCTATCCTTTTGTCTATCATGTTTGGATATGTGTACTTAGCTAACATATATGTACATTCGTATCATTTCGCTATCATTTTGTGAAAACACTTGACGTAATTATATTTGTATAGAATCCTGTAGGTACATGACATTTCCTTGTCCGATTACATTGGAGTCCAACCAGCGAAGCATGCAACTTTTGTACCTCACACGGCAGGTAGATATTCGAAGAAGCGCTTCAAGAAGACGCAGTGCCCGATCGTGGAAAGGCTCACGAACTCTCTGATGATATGCACGGTAGCAACAACGGGAAGAATCTGATTGCAGTCAGGATTTTGAAGCACGCAATGGCAATCATCCACCTCCGTACCGACCTGAACCCAATTCAAGTCATTGTTGATGTTGTGATCAACAGCAGGCCCCGCTAGGACGCCACCAGAATTGGATCAGCCGGTGTTGTCAGGCGCCAGGCTGTGGACATCTCCCCTCTCCGGCACGTGAATCAGGCCATCTATCTACTCACCACTGGCGCCCGCGAATCTGCCTATAGGAACATCAAGACCATTGCAGAATGTTTGGCGGATGAACTCATCAATGCTGTAAAGGGTTCATCCAACAGATAAATTTATCAAGTCATCCTTCTTGATTCTTCAAAAGGATTTCCATTTTCGCAATGTGTTTTCATCACTTGATTCAATATATATATATATATATATATATATATATATATATATATATATATATATATTAACATGCACGCGTAAAGTACTTATCGCGTGAAGTATCCTCAACTACGCTATCAAGAAAAAAGATGAAATCGAGAGAGTTGCTAAGGCTAACAGTTGAATAATTTAACTTTTATTTTGAAGAAATTTTCTTTTATTCATCAATTAAAGATTGTTTTCGATTTGATCGGGTTGTCTATAAGTTCTAGTTCTCTATTCCCATAGTTACACACTCGCCCATTATATCATATTAACCGGTGAGCTTAAATATGATATATTATTGAATAATATAAAGGGAATTTAGCAAAATTACTCAAAATAAAACTTAAAATTGTAAATTTACCCATCCCACACTAACTTTTGCATCATATACCCAAACCATTTATTTGGACAAAAATGCCCTCACTTTAACTCTACCGACACATTTGTTTACATTGTTTTTTCATTTTTTACTTTAACACTTTTTTTTTTTTTTTCTGGTGAAGTTCTCTTCTTCAAGTTTTTTTTGGTTCTTTCACCGTCGCCGGTCGTTCCTTCTTCCTCCGCAGGTTCCTTCTTCCTCCGTCGCTTCTTCTTCTTCCGCCGAATTCGTCTTCTTGCTTGACTTTGGTGATACAGGCTTCCCTGTAAACATTTTAAAAATTAATTTAAACTTATCAAATGAAGTATATATTTCATTGAATTCTATGTCAAGTGATACTTTGATTGTTCCATCTTTGCAGTTTCGATGAGAAAATACTGCATATTTCTGGATCATTAATTTCTTTGGCTTTAGCAAGTGTTATAAGCAATAGAGCTTGATTATATTCCAGTAGTGTTTAATAATCTTGCTAGTTGCTATTTTGGATAAGCATCACAAATTAGTGCCCATTTGTGATAGGTTCGGCATCACAGTAAACATGTTTTGTGTTTAGGGACTCATATCAAGGGTGTTTGCAATGCTACACAGTTTATCTAAATGTACAATTAATTGTATCATGAATATATTATGGTAAGATGGATTTTGTGGATTTATCAGCATTGCTTAATAGTCATTAAGTCTTTCGAGGTATTTGGCCATAATAACATATCAGCTCAGCTCTAAAACAAGCTTGTTTGATTTTTCTACTTCTGTTTTTCCCTTCCCTGCAGAGCAACAAGAACAGCTCAAATTGATCGGTATAATTTGCATTTTTATAACTTTGTGAATGCATGGTTCCATGTGTTTGATTGGTATTTTTTTGGCTTGGGGACGAGAATATGCTATAATGCTAGATTAATCTTTTGACTGGATACAGTAGACCAACCAGGTAGTGGTTGGCACATGTAAAACTGGTCTTGGGACAATTGCACAAAATTGGTAGTTGATTCGATCCAATGTTTTATATTTAAAGAAATCCTATGTCAAACTTTATATTTTTTTTTAGTTTATCGATGAATTCGAAACCTTTTTTTATTGTAGGCTAATAATCAATGGGAAGTAAGAAGTTAATTGATTCAATGAAAATTAAGGAAAAAGATTATTTCCATGCAAAATTGACCACATATTGTAAATGGGAAAGCATTGGATTGATTAAGAAAAAGCTCACGGAACGACAGCAAGAAAGGCTAAAAGAAATGTGCTTTGGGCATTTTTTAAATGTCCATGAAATTGTGTTCTCGGGTCAATTTTGTCATCACATATTGTTGCGGAAGTGTCATGTTGAAGATGCTGTAAATGAAACGTGGTTTCTTATTGGTGGAAATAGAATATGGTTTAGTGCAAACGAGTTTTGTCTAGTGAGCGGTCTACATTTTGGGGATACAGTCATTTCTACTACAAATACAAAGAAAAATGAGGTTCATAGAATTTGCCGGAAATATTTTATTGGAGCCAAAAAAGTGACTGGACTGAATTTGCAAGGTTTCTTCGAAAATGGACTCCAAGAAGAAAATGATAATGATGATGAAATCATTAAGTTAGCTTTGTTATTGATATTAGGGATGACGTTGCTTGGAAAGGACTTGAGAACAAATGTTGAATATTGGGCTATGAATTTAGTGGATAATTTAGATGAATTCAACCGGTTTTCATGGGGTTCATTTGTATATTCAAGGACATTCAAATCATTATCGACCTATAGCAAAGGTAGAGATCGGAGGTTTATGGAGCGTGCAAAAAACGATCTAACCCATACAATAGAGAAGTACAACTTGTATGAATTTGTGTATGCTTTTCAGGTAATATAGACTTTTTAACATTTTTTACTCCTTAAATTCTTAAAAACTCTTATTGAAAGATCTTTTTTATTTTTTTTGCTAGGTGTGGGCCATTGAAGTAATTCCGTTGTACTCAAAGATGAGTTATGCTGGCAGGGTGTCTCGTACAGCCCCTCGTATTCTGAATTGGGAAGCCAAAAACACTCCTGGATTTGAGACTTTGAAAAATGATTTTCAAAAAGGGAATGGTATGAATTAAATTAACAGAGTAATCTTAAGTATATAAAATTTATTTTAACTTGACCTTGTATGTGTTTTTTTTTTCTTGGTTAGATTCCTACGTTTCAATCTCTGAAACCCACGGATGAAGAATTGGGTTTACCTTATATAACGGGGTTGGACAAGGCTAACATCTTAAATACCCCACAATTTGAGCCATATGATTGTGCCACAAATAATGACAATGATGAGATTGATGATGATAAAGATGATGAGTATTCTGATAAGAATGGGATTGATAATATTGATAATGGTGAGTAACGATAGTCAAAAGTTAAGAAATGCACTTACAAAGTTAAAATACAAGAAGAGCGGTCTATTGGATGAAGTAGTTCGGTATATAGCCAATGTTGTCATTTAATAGCATTATTCAGTGAATAATATGTAAATGTTATCATAACTTCATAATACATTATTTTAGGACTCACAATATCTTCGTAAAAAAGTGGATTACATACAGAAATAATGTCTCTAAAGACTTCTGTTACCGCACTTGATGAGAAAGTTGACAAAGGGTTTACAACTTTAAAAACTGAACTGGAAGAGATGCATAGAGGAGTTGACAAATTGACAGAAGTTTTTTGCAAGATTGCTGGCAGTAATGAACAGGTTGAAACTGGTTATAAGATGTTGAATGTACAACTTTTTTTAATCATGTCCATATTTGTTATTTCTTTTTTTTATATTCTATTAACCGTATATTTTTGTATTCACTGTAGGTTGATGGCAACGAAGTGAGAGAGGAAAAGGAAAATGATGACTTCTTTGATACAATTGAGAATGTAAATGATACATGTGATGTCAAAAATAAAGAAGAGGGGGAGGAAAAGGCATCCGATGAATGCCTAGAGCTTGCTATTCGTTGTCCCTTGCCGAACATTGTCAGTACCACAGGTAATCAGAGTGTCGTTGCTCTTGAGAAGAAAGCAGTCGGAGAAAGATATGGTGGTAGAAGGCGTAAACGTTCTGCATACATATGTAGCCCTTACGTGGACCCAACTAGACCGAAAAAGCAAAAGACACGGAATGTGAATCCTATTGAGTTCGACCCTATAAAACCGGTTCACTCGGAAGTTGAGTCTGAGTACGAGGCTTTCAAAAAGAATAAAAAAGTAAGGTAAGCATACATAATTTTACTTCATTACATATTTTTAGATAACGTTAACTCTCGTGATGTTTTATGTTATTTACTCTAAATAATATACTGTATATGCAGGCGTTACATTGGGCAAGAAATTTATGCGAGTCCAGATTTTTTCAAAACGTTTGAGAGCGATTCCGAGTGGTTGGAAGGCTGGGTAAGTCAATAAATTGTAATTCTTTTGTTAATTCCACTGTTTTTGATTAATTGACATTGCAATCAATTCATTAATTTTTTTTTGGTTTTTTTTTTTATTTTAACCAAAAAAACAGCACATTGAGGCTTATATGGCAGTTTTACGGAGGTGCTAACTTTCGGCGCCAACAATATTTTCGCACAATTACAACTTGATTGATCCATCCTTCTTTGTAAGTTGTAATATAAATCAAAATTATTTAAATATTTTCCATGTCATTACTACAAATACTGATATTTTTAATTTTTATAGACAACCCTTCAAAATTTATGGAAAAAACTTCCTGATGACCCAGATGGAACCATATCAAAGAAGGTCTATGATCCACTTGCATTAAACTGGGAGGATTATTACATTTCATATGTTCGCGGAGAACGACCCGAAGGGTCTCGGCCATGGTGGGATATTGACAATGTAAGTATAATCATGTAGTTATTTTCACAGTTCAATGTATATATAAGTTAAATAATAATTATATATGTTTAATGTAGTTATTGATGCTTGTCAACGTCGATAGTTATCACTGGGTCTTAGCGGCAGTTAATCTTGTAGAAAGAAAAATACGGGTGTATGATTCATTGTGTCAGGAGACTGATCCATCTTTTCGGGAGCAATATGTCTCCCCACTTGCACATTTTTTGCCCTCACTTATGTGCAACAGAGGTTATTATGAAAATAAGCGGAGAAAAGTACAACTGACTCCATTTGCTTGTAAAAGACTAAGTCCTGATACTATTCTACAACAACGCGGAGCGTAAGTTATATTGGACTCTATCTTTTTGTATTGATTGTTATTTTATATTAGAAAATAATTGACGGTGTTGTTATATTGATTTTATTGCAGTGGTTACTGTGGTGCATTTGTACTTATGTATGCGGAATACATCGTTGCACATAGACAGAAGTTCGATTTCAAAGCGAACCAAATTAAAGCTCTTAGGAGGAAAATGTCTATTGAAATATTTGCAAATTCTACACCATTAGACGATGATGAAATATAATATTGACATGTACTATTTCCCAAATTATTCTTTATGTGAATAAATATTTTCTGTAATATCGGTTCTTTATGCTCAATCATGCCAATTTTCAATAAGATATGTGAATAAATATTTTCTGTAATATCGGGTTGTTAGCACAATTTCTTGCCGGTGCTCCAGTTAGTGAATATAATATAAAGTTGCCATTACATACAACAAAACGAGAAATGATTAAAAAAGACTGACGTGAATGATTAAAACATTATCCTTCGAAAAGTGATTAAAACAAAATGGAAAATGATTAAAACATTAAATAAAACTTTGCATCATGCTGATCTGGTGGTAACAATCTCGGGGAGACATGGCCCGATAGTATCAAAATGTTGGGTAGGGCTGACTCGATACTATTAAACTGTCGGGTAGGGCTGGCCCGATACTATCAAAATGTCGGGTAGAGCCAGCCCAATGAAAAAAGTATCGGGTATGGTCGGCCCGATGAAATAAGTACCCCATAAAAATTTCATCATGCCGGCCCAATGAAAATTTCATCATGCCAGCCCGATGAAATTTTCATCGGGCCGGCATGATGAAAAAAAATACAATTGAAAACCTTGGAATTTTTCAATGTTGGGACTTTGTGAGATGGTTTGAATGATTTTGTAAAGGTCGGAGTTTAGGAAGATGAGAAACAAAGATTTTCTTGGCTTAGGTTTGGTAATAGATCCGTGGAGAAGAGAAGAGAGTAAAAATAACAAAAATGTGAAGAAGAAAAACGATGAAAGAACAAGTGAAGAAGAACCGGGTAAGAAAGAAGAAGAAGACAGTGAAAAAAATAGTGTGGTAGGGTTAAATGAGGGTATTTTTGTTCAAAAAAAAGGTTTGTGTAGAGCTTGTAAAAGTTAGTGAATGGTGGGTAGTTTTACAATTTTGGATTTATTTTTAGGCAATTTTACTAATATAAATACATTATTTAATCACACGTGATATTTCACATTACATGACATGTTGGGTGTGAGGTACACCATGTCTTTGCCTGTCTCACCCATGTTTTTTCAAAATGTCTACCAAAGAAAATAGGTGCAAATGGCTCCTCATATTTTCTTATCTCGGTGTTCTCCTACCTCCTTCCACTCCGTCCCGAAAAATAACTACGAATGATTCAGTCATTTTTAATGTTCCAATTGGACACTTTACTTTTTTATAGGAAGTTTAACCTAATGAGATTGTAAGTGTACATTGTTAAGGGCAGTTGAATTCGTCAGTGTAGTTGTAGTGATAAATTATTATATTTAATTCATTCTAATGGTGTACCAAATAAATTACAGTGTATTCTATTCAATACAATATAATGTAATCTCATTTAATATAATACAATACAGTAGGACATACCAAAAGAACCTATTAGTTTGTAAAATTTTGGGAATTTAGCAAAATTGCCCAAGCTCCACTAACAGTTGCAACACTACCCAAGCTCCACTAATTTTTGCAACATCTACCCAAAGCCATTTTTTGGACAAAATTGCCCTTACTTTTACATTTGACCACTGCACTTTCTTCTTCTTCTTCGCACTGTCTTCTTCTTCTTCATCATCTACGCAAATTTCTTCACCTCACCCGGTTCTCTCTTCGTCTCTTCTTCTCTTCTCTTCTTCACATTTTCTTATTTTTCCTCTCTTATCTTCTCCAT